>JAJJWW010009183.1:0-393270 GCA_023531295.1 Papaver armeniacum
AATTTTTGAAGCTTATTATTGGGGCGTCACATTCCAATAAAGGGGCTTCACATGGATTCCTAGTGACTAAAAAAATAGTTATGGGGTGCCTTAATTGCAATAGTAAATGTCTATATCACCCCCATCTAAAATCAAAACCTAAAAACTAAAATCAAAACCCAACACTTATTCAAAAGCCTGCTCCTCTTCTTCTTCTTCTTCTAACCTACCTCTCCTTCGTCGGCCAAAACTCCTTGTCTCTGTTTTTTTTTCCAATTAAAATCATTTTATCGATTCAAAAAATTTATAATATCAAAATATATATTAGAGATGTCAAAATATATATTAGAGATGCGGAAGAAGAATATTGATGAAGATTGCAGCGATGATAAATAACAACATTTTCATATCATCAACTGTAAAATCATTCCCTGAATCTGTTACGGTTAGAAAATGAAGAACTCCAAACCGTAAATTTCCTTAGATTTTGAATTGCATGTGATTTACTTGTTGGGTTTCTAACCGTAATTGGTTTACGGTTGGGTTCGAAATTGATAAAATCCAACCGTAAATAATTTTGTAACTCTATTTTTTTACGGGTAGGTTTAGGCTTTACAAAATTAATCGTAACTACTTTACGGCTGGGTTAGACCTAGCCGTAAAAAATTCTGCATCTTCAATATTTTGTCCAAGTTTTATTTACGTTTAGGTTTGAGTTTTCTAGTTAGCCATAATGGGTCTTAACGGTTGGGTTTTTAGTTGCAGTAACTAGAAACAAAAAACAGAGCTGACGAGACAAAATCAGAGAGTGACATCTTTTCTTTGCTAACTCACAACCTAATATTAAATGCAATACAAGAACTGTTTTTAAGACGAGCAATGAAGTGGATAGGCATGTAAATATTCAAAACTTCCATTGTGTAAGAGGGAGGAAAACAAATGCAGTCATGCACTAATACCATTACATTTGATGATACTAGAGGCATGTCATCTTTCCTTTTATTATCAAGTATTAATCACAGAGTTCATTAAGCTCTGAGCTTGAATGTACACATTGATATGATGACGTCCACAACCGAGAGAGGGAGGAAATATAGATAGGTAATTAGGTTTGAATTCAAACATATCCATCTTGCAAATGATGAGTTTACAGTCTTTTCTCAACCAAGAATAAACACAACTATAACCCCGTCACCACTGCCATCCACCACATAGATGACAACAACCAATAACTCTTATTTTCTTCCGTTGATCACCATCACGATCATGGAAGTACCTATACCATCACGATCATGGCAGCACTTATTTGATTAACACATCCCAAGTTTTCTATCATCTTCAACTGCCCAATGATGTGACTAAAGCTCGAAATATCATGATCATCACCGAATCACAATTATGATCACGATCAATCACCAAAAAACAGAAGGTAGCCCACCATCGAAGCTACCCATGCAGTCCATGGCTAGGAGCACCAACAACAATGGTTGGCGGTAGACTGAAGACAGTGAAGAGGAAATAGACAGATGAAATCTTTTACATCATACCTAACCGTAATTTGCTTGACATGGTTGGGACTTCATCCTTACCTAGCCGTAATTTCCTTGGTTACGGTTGGGATTTCATCCTTACCTAACCGTAAATTTGTCTTACGATTGGTTATGAAGAACCCAATCGTAACCGATGGAAAAACTAAAAAATCTGTTTTTTTTACGTAATTAAATAAAATTAACATAAACCAAATAAGGGTTTTTTAGTCATTATACAATTATTTCAGATAAGGGTTTTTTGAAATTACTTATGGGTGACCCGTTTTTGTCCTATTAGGCGACGCCCCTCTAATAGAATGTGACGCCCCAATAATAGGCTTCTTTTGTAATGCTAGAATATTCTATCGAAGCTAGGTTATGAACTCTTGAAGTAGATCAATTCTTTTGAAGAAGCTGTATATTTTTTGGCAAATAGTTCTGTACACAAAGAGTGGGAGGGCTATTTCTTTACTCCTGCTATGTTCTAATTTTGTAATGCATATTTTCTTGCAATTGCCAAATTGACTCTAATGAGTGGAGCTGAGTAGAGGGCAAGGCACTCTACTCAGCAAACTGCATTGATTAGATTAATTGTAGTATATGTTCTGCAGTGTTCTGCAAACTGCATGATGCATCTTGATTTGGTAGTTGATATATAATTCAACATTTTGTAGAATGTGAAACTACATCAAATTGTAAAATTGGGAAAACAATGATGCATCTCCAATTATATTTGAAATTCATGAACATATCCATTCAGAGAGAGTTGCAGCTCCATTTCGGTAAGAAAAGGAAAAAAGACTTGCAGCTCCATTAGAGAAGCGCGCATGAACCATAATAAAAAATAAATTCTACATTGAGCCTTTGAGGATTAATCTAAACAGGTGCTGGTTGTGGCTGCTGCTGAGGGCCTCCTTGAGGTTGTGGAATCCATAATATATCTTTGAGACAAGGTCTGAGCTCTTGGTTACAAAACTGCTGGTATTCCAGTGTATCGCCGGCTGTTTTCTTTACCTAAACAAAAAATAGCGATGGAGTGACTTCGAAAATCTCTGCATCAATTGCAAGATGTCCTTTTCTTCCTGACTTGCTTCCTTCCAGCTTCACCCATTCCACCATCTTTCTTCAACACCGTTAAACCTTTTCCGTCTCCGCTATTTCCTCCAATTTTGAAACAATTGTGGATGCTGGTTTTGTCGTTGTGAACCGAGAAGTCGGATCTTTGATCGTTTCCTTCTCAAAGGGTGATAGATTGAATCCAGCCAACAGAGAGATGATATTGAATGCGTTAAGACAAGTAGGTTTTCATACTATGTCGTTCTTCGGAACTTTCCTCCTCATCACAGCTACTTGTACCATGGCGAAATGCTTCATTTGTCTCCAAGCTTGGAACCCTGTTTTGTTTGGAGTTTCAAGGTGGCTCTCAATCGGTTTGAACCTTTACTGAACCATGAATTCTCCATAATCTTTTCAACAGTAGATTCTACTATGCTGGATTCGGATCAAGGATTTTCAAGAGAAGCTTACGTACCTCTGGCTTAAACCAATTCGGACACTTGAATTCTCATTTTCTAATCTTTTTATACATCTCCATTATATTTGAATCTTGAAACGGCAAGTAACCTGCCAACAGCACAAACAAAATGACACCACTTGACCATATATCGCTTTGGCTCCATCGCAACCCTTCTTATGTATCACTTCTGGCGCAACATGACTGGTGTGCCAAGTAGTATGAAGCAGACCATCCTGTCTTCTTGAATCCCACAAAGCACTCAGCCCAAAATCAGATATCTTCAAATTCTCATTCTCATCAAGCAAGAGATTCTCAGGTTTAAGATCCCTATGGTAAACTCGGCGACTATGGTAATTGCTGAAAATAATTTCTTGCAACATCTTCTTTGAGTTTCCCTCCTTTAAGAATCTTATCAAAGAGCTCGCCGCCTTTAACGTATTCGATCACGAAATAGATTTTGGTTTTGCTAGCCATGACTCCGTGTAGCTGGACCACATTCGGGTGGCGGACGAGTCTCATTACATATATTTCTCTCTTGGTTTGATCAATCATACCTACTCTTAAAATCTTCTCTTTATCGATCGTTTTAATCGCCGCGCTTTGTCCTGTTTTTAGATTTCTTCCATGGTACACCTTTGCAAATGTGCCCTGGCCAAGAAATCGTCCCACCTCGTACTTGTGCATCAAAATGTTGCCTGTTGCTTTCTTCCCATTGTTGAACCAATCTACGTATAGCAGAAAGAGATTTGATTAATTAACCCGCCGAAGACCCGATTTATCTGAATTTATTGAACAACTCCTCCCAAGTGCTGCATCTGTTTTATGTTTTTGGAGGAGGAGAGAAATCAATCAGAGGGGGAGAATATTAGTATCAGAAATGAATACTTGAATCTCCGGAAAACCTTTGCCTCAATGGCAGCTCTCTGGTTTATGAAATCCCTCTCCTGAAAAGAGGAAGATGGAAAACAAGAAGGAGGATTTCAATTGTAACGATATCTGTGTCTTTCTCTCTCTTTCTGTGTGGGAGTTTCTTTTGGTAACAGAAAACTAACTCAGTCTTTGTAATGGAGAGAATCATGTGGCCTAAAAATAGTGGAATCTTTGGTGTGTAGTTTACCAGATATGCCTGTCTGTTTCACTCATGTATTATTGTTACTTTACCACCACTTCATTTATAACCATGCACTTCCACAATGTCGGGCATTAGTTTTTGTCTTTCAATCTTTTAATGCAAGGAATGAGCCTCTAAACACACGAGTCCCTGGCAGATATGATAAACTGTATGCGTCAACATTTCCAACCCAACAGTTCTAAAATCACCGTCGGAATTTTGTGGTGATCTGGCAACATATCTGATTAATAGTTGTGAAAGATGAGGACCCAAGTACATGTGGCTTTTACTAGGGGCGGAGCCAGCGCGTCGCAAGAGTATGTGTACTTAGAGGTGTAAATTGGGCTAATGCCCGACGGTATGACCCGGCCGCGGCTGCGGCTAAAATTTGAGCCGCGGCCCGGCTCAACCACGGCTGTTTCACGCGTTAGTTAAATGGGGCGTCTTGGGTTTTGACTAATTGGCACATTAGCACAACACAACCGCAGCGGCCGGATAAGCGCGTGGCCCGGTATTGACACAACACGTTAAGCGCACGTCATATCATGTACAAATACACCATATAACAAGGCATAATACATCACATTTTTGTATATTTCATAAAAGAGTCACTATCCTAGCTAGTTTTTAACATTTTATGTTGGCTTATTTATAACAACACATAATACCTTAATATTTGGAAAATATATTTCAATATCTATTATAATGTCATCACCTATATTTAACTAGAACATTAATTTACATGACAATAATTCAATTTTATATTTGATGGGCTATTTCTTTTTATTGAATAAACTTGTTAATTTTACTTGAAATAATTTCAAATGATATGTTGTCTAATTAAATTCTTGTGATAATGTCGACAATGTATACAATAAGTAATTTCAAATTGTTTATGTACGTGTGCCAGCGTACGGCCACGACGTTTATTAGGTGTCTTTGTAAATTTCATCGATCTGCCTAGCTTTTGCCCCCAGTAAAGCACAACGGCCGCAGCCGCGTTTAAATCGTTGGCACGGCACAACCACGGCACATGGCACGTGAAGCACGCGACTTCGTGTGCCGGAACATCTTAGAAGTAAAACGTTTTACACCTCTATGTGTACTTGCACCCCTTATTTGGTTCCAATGCCTAATTTAAGCCCGACAGAAAAAAGAAATTGTTATCTACAAGCCTAATTTTGATTATTTGCACCCCTAAAAAAAATTTCAACCCCAAAATAATTTTTTGCACCCCATTTCAGAATTCCTTGCTTCGCCCCGGATTTCTACAACCAATTTAATACCACGTTTTTGAACTCGTTGGAAAAAACTGGATTTCTCTGGGTGGGGTAAAAGAAGTTCCAACCCCACCCACCATCTGATGTTGCCTTGTAACCGAAGGGTAATGTGGGGTCCCAGACCATAGGGTGTAGGCCACATCTCTTTTGAATCAACCTTTTTAATTAGGTGTGGGAATGGAATTGGTACATGGAATTTTCTTTGATGGATCTGTTAAGTGGTTTTGTAACTTTATGTTACCAATCAGTAATAATGGATGCTAGTTGGAAATTGAAAATAGAAAAGGACTCATCAAACTTGTTTGGAGAGTTACTTATTCTTTCGTGGAAAGCAATGGTGGAAATGAAAGATGTTTATTTTTGAGCTACCGTTATCTCCAATTTTAGGGGGAACTGAAAAACAAAGGTAGGAATTACTGGTTAATCCAGTCTACAAAGAACCGTTTAGTGTGTAGTCCAACACTAAAATAATTCTACTCGCTGGTCCAAAAACATGTTTTTGGACTAGATTTTTTAATCGCTGGTCCAAATACGTGTGGAAGCTATTATGTGTATTTTTCTAAATGCGAACAACCATACACAGTCAAATCTAATTCAGTTTTATCAGCTCGTTCTTCAGAAATTGGAGAGCTCTGGCGATGACGATGATTGATGGAAAAAAGCCAAAGATTCCAACCCTCTCTACAAACTAAATCCGGAGGAGTCGATAATGGTGAATCGTCGTTGTTCTCATTTGGTATTTGATATGTACATAGGATGTGTACATATGGATACCATCACTATTTTCAACTAAATCCTATGTAATCGAGATTTTGTAATCTTATCAAAGCTCTGGCTATTCATGGAGATGAGGTTTCACAGAATCACAAAATAATGCTCGATAGTGGACCATTATTGTTGTTTCAAAAGCTAAGTATTCGATTCTTCTTATAATTTTCCTAATTTTGATTTTAAACACCTTTTGATTTCACCAAGATTTGGCAATCACCAAAGCATGGTATGCGGAAAATCGACTTAGACGTCAATCCTCGAAAGGGAGGATTCCACAACCTTTTGGGCTAGGGTACACAACAAATTTAGCGGCGAGTTTGGTAATCCTAATGGAAGAAGTATTCAACAAGTCCATGAAAGGCACCTAGTCATCGAAAACGCAATACTTGCTTTTTGGCTCTCAACCTCGGATTTTTAACACTCACCCCTTCACCTTGTCCATTGCAGAATTTGTAAGCAATTTTGGAGTTCTTTTATGACCATGTTGTTTTATCTTCCAATGAAACACCACTAACATATGTAAGTTTTTTTGTGTTTTTGTACCACGAAGTGCATTGAAAGCGCTACTTGGAGGAAAAGAGGCGTTAGATTCGATGCAAGCTATCACTTCTTAGCGGAAAAGAATCCCGAAAGGATAACCCGGAATACTTGGATGCCGTATCGTCTTCGGATAAGGAAGATTGATGGCTTTAGCGGTTTTTGTATAAGTTTTGTGGGTAGACCTCTATGTAAACCCTCCGTTTCAATCAATGTAGTAACAAAAATTGCATGAATAAAGTGAATTAGTTCTTCCGATATCCTGTTTTCTGTTTGGTATATGTACATGTCGGCAGGGTTATAAATCCTTAACATGCCGGCTACACATGTTTGCCTGCGCTGTCATAAATTACATGCATGCCGACTATATTATAGCGGCGTTATAGGAAGATAATGCGGCATAATCATCATTCAAAGACCCTTATACAAAACGGTCGGCGTTTTATTCATCAAGTACCATGCCGGCTAAAATTGGTCGGCATTTTATTCAAACAAATACTATGCCTATATTATTACCGTTATATTCAAACTGGACCTACTGCCGGCCTTTCATATTTTCAAAACAAAATTTTTTGATCGAAATCAAACTCATAAGGCAGATAAAAGATTTAATCTACTGAATTCATAATTTCAAAATTTTAATCTAAACTCAATTAATTAACCTAATCAATTTTTTAGTGTTAATTAAACAAGGGCATATTAGCCATTTTGAAAATACAAGGTTAAGGGGTGGCTTGGATTTACTTCAAAATGACCCTATTTTGTCTCATTGGGTATACCCCAATTAGTTTGGGTATACCCCAATCCAAACCAGGTTTTTTTTTTTTATCCCTGAACATCAATTTAAAATTTAAAAACTAGAAATGGTCAAGTACTTGTGGTTAGAATTCTAGAACCACGAGGTCTTGGATTACATTAGTGAACCTTTGTCTGAGTTGCACATTATGTACTGGCTTTAACTATTTAGGTACCAACGTTAGTTTTGTTTTATTTCATTTCTAAGACCACATTTTAGGTACCAAGAGAAACTTACGAGGCAAGGGAATATGGTCACATTTCATTAGCCAAATTAAGATTTTATATTGGGATGAATGCGTATCGCACCTAAAGTCTTAAAAAACGAAAACATCATTTAGTTGTTTTCTTTTGCATTATCTATTGTGCATGAGTTTAGCAATATCATATCGTAGTCTCACCTGAGATCAGATGTTACTCCTTGGACCAAAGCCCTTGGTGCAATATTATGTAAGTAATATATAATGTATGTTCTTGAAAAGTGTCTCGTCGTTGGGTTCATTAGGTACATATCAATATGTACCAAGGTTTCTAGTACACATCAATATGTATTAGGATTTCCTCGTAATATGACGCACCTTGTGTCCAGTGAACATATAGATGTAAGTTAATCAATTTTGTTATCTATTTGCGATCAGTATTAGTTGGAAATTGCAAAAGTTGATATGTACTATGGTTTCACTCAGTACATATCAGTATGTACTAGAAGGTTTCACTCAATATTGGTTCTAACTTTCTACTTTACAGACTATATTGGTACATATATTGTTGTGCATGATGATTCTGACAAGGCAGAAAACATTTGCACCTGTAATTCTCTATGTTATCTGATATTGGTCCTTGGTAGATCTAGAACCAGATGCTAGCTACTACGGATGAAGCATCAGTTGGATTGATAATTTTATGGAGTCTCACTTAGATTTTTAGTAAGTTTTGATGGTATACGGTTGATAGTCAAATGGTTAGCTATTATATCTTGAATATCTCATTTGACACTTGGAAAGGTGCTAGCATTTTTTACATATAGCGTCTCTAGACATATTTTCTGTATTGATTTGGCAGTGCATATTTGCACAGTAGTGGTGAGTACATATTTACTGTAGTGATTTCAGAGTACATATTTGCATGTAGTCAGCATTACATATTTGATTTTAGTGATTTTATAGTACATATTTGTTTATACTAATTTTACAGTGCCTATTTGCGTTTACTAATGTCACAGCACATATTTCCGTTTACTAATGTCACAATACATATTTGCATGTACCGATTTGGCTATACTTGTTAGATTTTTTAATTTTTTGGTGTTCATTTTGTTCACCGTTGTATCAGTACATATTTACATGTACTGTTCTTTTATCTGTATTTTTGTTGTGCATGCATTTTTTTGTGATCCACGTGGTATTCTTCAGGTTAAGAGTTATATAAGTCAGATTCTTTGTGTGGTGTCGATTCCTTTGGCTTGCATCTTTTCCTATATTATTACGCTGATTTTGCCAAACATTGATTTTTCTATTCTGGTAATGTTACAGGGTATAAATACAACATCTACATTCTAAAAGCTGATTCAAATAAAACAAGATTAAGAGACATGGACAGCTTTATGGGCGTAGACAACTGCAAAGAATTCGTGACAAGTTCTCCGTGTTATTTTTTTTTATGTCACTGTTTAATTTCTCCTTTTCGGATCGAAGGGTCAATGTGCTCTGTGTAAGATTCGATTTTGTAGATCGACTAGTCACATTTTCATTTGCTTGAGAGAAGTTTCATTAAGGATTTTTGAGATCTTGACTAAGAAGATTCATATTGTAACCAAGTTTTAATTCTACATCACATAGTGAATGTATTATAGATATTTTGTAGCTTGTGTTTTCCGGTAAGTGAAAGCAGATTTCTTGATGCAATTTGGTATGCTTATAATGGTTCTTAGGTTTTCTTTTGATTCGTTGCCCAATAGTCAAGTTTGATGTTGATGGCCAGTAGTCAGGTTCTCACTCGGTACATATCATTATGTACTATGTTTTCTCGTAATACATATCCATATGTTTGTGTTTTAACTCAGTACATATAAATATCTTTGGGTTTTCAGTTCTTAAAATTCTTCAATACATGTATATATATCTTTGCTTTTTCCTTTTGAATCTCTACAGAAAGTTATAGGATTCCAATTTCCTATTTTGCTATATTGAAGGAGATCTCAAAAACATGACCATAGATATCTTGGGTACTTGTGATAATGTATTGTAATGACTTTAGATATCAATATGTACAAGGTTAAGAGTGATGTATACTCAAGAAAAACTAGCGTTTTACCCAGCACTTATCAATATGTACTTTATAAATACATATCAAAAACTAGTTTTCCACCCGGTACATATTAGTATGTACTGCGTCAACAATATGTGCAAGTGTAAACCAGGGGTTGATGAAACAATAGTACAAACAAACAGAAGTTTCCTTCGTATTGAAAACCTAAAACAAATAGAAGTTTTAGGTACTACTTGACGAGTAAATAGAAGTTTCCTTCATGTTGAAATTCGAAAACCTAAAACAAATTCACAAGTCACGCTTGAATTAATCATGGAAAAGAAACTTCACTTATTTCTTAAGAATCAGTAAAACCCTCGATGAATACCCTAATTTCCCTTATTAATCCATCTTCCGATTGTTGTCATTCTCTTCCCATATCCATTTACCAATCAATCATTCGATCTATTATTTCAACGGATTCAAGGAATCAAACAACGATAACGACGACGATAGTCGAAGATCTTCGTCTGGATTTTTTACAGATATTTATCTTTCCTCTGTTCCTTCGAACGATAGATGTATATCATCTCCTGTAGCTGCCACGCATAACTTTAAGCAAGGATATTAAGGTCTTTTTGTCCTTTTAAAAGTTTTTTGGACCAGCGGTTAAACTGTTTCTCCCGCTGGACTATAGGATAAGCTGGGTCGGGTTTTCTGGACCAACCAGCAAATTTCTCAAAACAAAGGCATGTGAAGTTGGTAAGATGGGTAAAAGTGATATATCCGGAATCACTTGTATGAATGTTAGTCACCAATTATTAGCTGGGACGTCATGTAGGCTGTAACCAAAGAATGATAGTCCGTTTAAACAACCACAAACTGCAAAGACACATAAAAAATGGGCTCTCGCCCCATAGGAAAAACATGAGTCTCACTTTTGGGTCTGTTTGTTTCCGTGCGGTTTTTGTGGGGTTCGAATGCGCAGTCTAACCCGGATTTTTGGTGCCCAAACAACTATGATTAACAAAAAAAAAAAAAAAAAACCCTGGCATTTTTAGGGGAGATCAGGAAAGAATTGGGGGCGATTTTTTTATTCCCATCCATTGGGTTGGGTTATGGGATGTCCCAATTGTTGGGGGAGACTTACAAATCCGAGCCGTTATGCGCAATACGAAAAACTACATACACAAACAATGAAACACAATGCGGAAATAACAACAACTACGACGATATAGAAGTAATCACACAACACCGGCAATTACGTGGAAAAACCCCTCCAAGGTGAAGGGTAAAAAATCACAGGCAAATCTTCCACTATAATCAATAATGGGTTACACACAATTCTCCCAATTTGGGGATAACAACAACTTAAAGGTGCATATAGCACTTGGATAACCAATTTGCCTAATTACACTCACTGCTAGGGTGGATCAACAATTCTTTCACCTAATTGTAGAAATACTAGATGAGATTCACAATAATCAATCAAGAACAAGAGTAGAAATACTCATAACTAGGATTTAAACAAACCCTAGAAATATCCAAGCTTGGATAGAAGAAATAAGTTCACAAACTTGATGGATTATTCTCACCAAGACTTTCCAAACACTCCCTTAACAAAAGCCTTCTTCTTTCCTCAAACTTCTCCAAGAATTTCTCGCTTCTCTTCTCACTCTCTCACAACCGCCAACACACCTTCTCTGTAAGTTTTTCACGAACTGGAAGATTGAGAAACTCGTTTCTCATTTACTTAACCTAACATAGCAGCTGTTATGTTCCTCCCTCAAAAGGTTAAGGGGATACCTGGACTATTGGACCATAAGGCAGTGACCATGCCCAACAATCTCCCCTTCACGACTTATGGCTAGGTACTCGTCACCACCAAAACCTTCAACTGCTGCGAGTAAAATACACATGCTTGTACTTTGGTAAAGAACTTTGTAAATCATATCATAACCATTTTCAGTCTTGATTCTATACACCCACTTGTTTTCAGAATTTTTTTGGTTCATTGGCTTGTCAACCAACTCAAAAGTCTCGTTCTCATTCAAAAAGCTTACCTCTTCTTTCATGGATTTCAACCACTTCATAAGACTACGGTTAACCTTGTGGCATCACATAATCATATGGTGTATACTTTGTTGAAGGTAATCTAGCTCTTTGGATCTTCTTAACTCGCCTTATGGTTGTTGTTGTTGCACTTCTTGCTCAACATCACCCACTGAAACATCTTCATGAGCTTCATCTTCAAGATTGTGTTCTTGTTCTTCATTACCATTACCAAAAATATCATCATCACGTTTTTCAATAGAAGGAACAACTGGATATGGATCCAAGATCATGTCTTCTTGAAGTTTTGGCTTTTCGATCTTCTCAAAGTCTTCAATAGTTTGGTCTTCAAGAAATACCATGTCCCTATTTCTGATAACCTTCTTGTCAACTGGATCCCTAAATATGTAATCAAATTTCTCTGTTCCACAGCCTAGGAACACACATTGTTTCACTTTGCCATCAAGCTTTGACCTATGATCTTTTGGGATATGAACAAATTCCCAGTAACCAAACACTCTCAAGTGATCATAAGTAGGCTCTTTGTATCTCCAAACCTTCTTTGCTCCTTCTCCATCTAGCGGTCTTAAAGATGATCGATTGATCAAGTACACAGCAGTATTCATTGCTTCAACCCAAAAATGCTTCTGCAACTTGGAATGAGATGACATGCACCAAATTCTCTCAAGAATAGTGTGGTTCATCCTTTCTACAACACCATAGTGTTGTGGAGTCTTCGATACTGATTGTTCATGACGTATACCCATGCTCTTGCAATACTCTTCAAGTGGCCCAATGTACTCTCCCCCATTTTCAGAATGAAGGCACTTCAAGGTTCTACCTGTTTCTATTTCCACCATGCTGTGAAACATCTTGAACACGGGAACAACAACATCTTTGGTCTTGATTGCATATGACCAAACCTTCCTTGAAGCATCATCTATGAAAGTAACAAAGTAAAAGGCACCACCAAGTTTTGACCCTTAAAGGTCCACAACTCCACATACGCGAATAATTGCGCATTGGGTTAAGCTTTATGAAAGAAAATCTAGTTTGTTTACCAACTAAACAATGAGTGCACTTACCCAATTGCGTACCTTTCGCCTTTGGCAAGACTTTCCTTTGGTGAGGATTTGAATTCCCTTCTCACTAAGATGACCAAGTCTTAGCCTTTGACTCGGAGGTTGAATCTTTGTCAACATCATTCAACTCACCTTTCAACACATTCACTTGTGTCTTATACAATGTGCCACATTTATTGCCTCTTGCAATAACCATGGAGACCTTGGTCAGCTTCCATTTTCCATCACCTAAGTGATTGTTGTACCCTTCATCATCTAACACTCCCGGTGATATTAGATTCAAACGAAGATCTGGTACATGTCGCACATTTCTGAGAACCAATGTGCAGTTAACACTGGTCTCGACCTTCACATCACCATTCCTACAATCTTCGAAACACCATTGTTTCCCATTCTAACTGAACCAAAATCACCATACTTGTAGGAGATAAACACATCTTCTCGAGGAGTAGCATGATAGAATGACTGAATCCACTACCCACTCGAACCAAAGGCTGTAACTCACACATACATCATTACAATCAGAGAAAAAAATGATATCATCTTCTTATGCGACAGCTGCAACATCCTTGTCTTGTTTATCATTTCCTTTCCCCTTCTTTTGTTCTTGCTTCGGATTCCTGCATTCAATTGAATAATGACCTCTCATATGACAGTTCCAACATTCAACATCTTTTCTAGACTTTGATTTACCCCTGGACTTGCTACAAGCAACTTTTCTTCCATCATTTCTTCTACCCCGATTCTATGAAACAAGAGCTTGAGATAATTCGGATGACCTTCTTTTAATTTCTTCATTCAGCAAACTGTTTGTTGCAACAGTCATGTTCAACTTCTTATCTGGAGCAGAGTAACAAAGAGACATCCTCAATGGCTCCCAATTATCTGATAAAGTATTTTGCAACAAGTAAGCTTGAATCTCTTCCGGAATGTCAGATCCATAGATATAAGCTGATTCATGATACATTTCATTTCATTTAAGTGTTGCGCCATGGAACTTCCTTCCTTGTATACCAACTTTCCAATCCTTTTAAATAGAAGAGCTTTTGCACAAGGAAATTGCTGGTCATATATCTGCTATAACTTTGTCCACAAAGCATATGTTAGTTTCTCACTAGCCACATGATGAAAGATACAATCATCAATCCACTGACGAATAAAACCAACTGTTTTACGGTTAGTAACACGCCAAGATTCTTCATCTGTGTTCTCAGGACGTACTCCCTTGCTCTCTATTGGACCAAAGAGATCTTTACAATATAACCAATCTTCCATCTTCGGCTTCCATATCACATAGTTCTCACCGGTCAAAATGACCATTTTATTACAAGTGCTAGCTTCCGTCATTGCACAAGATTATTTCAACCTAAAAGCTCTGATACCACTTGTTGGTGGAGACTTACAAATTCGAGCCGCTATGCGGAATACGAAAAACTACACAAGCAATGAAATACAATGCGGAAGTAACAACAACTACGACGATATATAAGCAATCACACAACACCGACAATTACGTGGAAAAACCCCTCAAAGGTGAAGGGTAAAAAACTACGGGCAAATCTTCTACTATAATCAATAATGGGTTACACACAATTCTCCCAATTTGGGGATAACAACAACTTCAAGGTGCATATAACACTTGGATAACCAATTTTCCTAATTACACTCACCACTAGGGTGGATCAACAAAAATACTAGATGAGATTCACAATAATCAATCAAGAACAAGAGTATAAATACTCACAACTAAGATTTGAACAAACCCTAGAAATATCCAAGCTTGGATAGAAGAAATAAGTGCACAAACTTGATGGATTATGCTCACCAAGACTTGCCAAACACTCCCTTAGCAAAAGCCCTTTTCTTCCCTCAAACTTTTCCAAGAATTTCTCCATTTTCTTCTCACTCTTTCACAGCCGCCAACACACCCTCTCTGTATG
The DNA here is from genome assembly GCA_023531295.1 of Papaver armeniacum. Classification (NCBI taxonomy): domain Eukaryota; kingdom Viridiplantae; phylum Streptophyta; class Magnoliopsida; order Ranunculales; family Papaveraceae; genus Papaver; species Papaver armeniacum. The sequence goes on from JAJJWW010009183.1 coordinate 14,840, forward strand.
TTTTTCACGACCTGGAAGATTAAGAAACTCGTTTCTCATTTACTTAAAATAACATAGCAAAATGCTATGTTCCTCCCTCAAAAGGTTAAGGGGATACCTGAACTATTAGACCATAAGGCAGTGACTAGGCCCAAGCGCCCAACACCAATGGTAAGAAAAATACATAAATTCCCTTCTAAAATCGGTAGTTAAAAATTGGTTTTAGCAAACGATTATTACTTTGTTCCTCTCTTCATTGCTTTGTGCTACTATCACAATCGGTAGACAATAAACATGACAAAATTACCGATTGTGAAAGTAGAAAAACTTGAAGTTTCATTTGTTTTGCAAAATTGAATATGGGGCTACTATCACAATCGGTAGATAATGAACATCACTATACTACCGAGTGTGAAAGATGAGAAATTTGAAATTTCATTAGGTTTGAAGAAATTGAATTGTGGGTACTGCCACAATCGGTAGATAATGAGATGGTCAAGAAGCTACCGATTGTAAAATCGCTAGATAATAAATATCACGAAACTACCGATTGTGAAAATAGAGAGACTCAAAATTCCATTGGTTTTTGAAAAATTTGAATTTGGGGCTACTACCACAATCGGTGGATAATGAACATCATGAAACTACCGATTGTAGAATAGGTAGATAATAAACATTACGATACTACAAGTTGTGAAAATAGAGAAATTCAAAATTCCATCGTTTTTTTTTTAAAATTTGTATGGGGCTACTATCACAATCGGTAGATTATGAACATCACGAAACTACCGATTATGTTTGTGTAGAGAATTTGAAAATTTAAGGATTTTAGTAAAATTCAATTTTGGGGCTACATTGTACTCGGGAAGTTAAATGAACTTCATTTACTAACGATTATGTTAGTTCATTTACAATCAATTATAATCGGAAGTTATGTAAACTTCATTTGCTACCGATTATGTTTGTGTAGAGAATTCGAAAATTTAAGGATTTTTGCACAATCCAATTTTGGGGCTACATTGTAATCAGAAGCCAATTAAATGTCATTTTCAACCGATTATAAATATATTTTGGATCAGTAGTTTACAATCAGTAGATATGGTACTCCATTATCTACCGATTCTGGGTTGTTCATGACATTCAAATTAAAAATAAAATAAAATTTGTATAACAAATTTCCCCCGATTATAAATTTAGCTACCGATTATTAATGGTAAAATCGCCATTATGAAAAATAGGGGATAATGGTGGGTTCATTTTAGGTTTGGGTGATCCTATTTTTTTTTATTAGTCGCCCCTATTTCTTTCAGGGTCCTCCTAAAGATGTCAGGCAAACAATATATCAATATAAAAGATGATTTATTTCCTAAGTGAACTAGTATACCCTATATAAAAAGATTTTTTTTTTTTTGCGCATTGGACCAAATATGAGTATTTGCGGTTGCTATTTACTACTCCCCCCGTACCACATATATAGGCGGAGGGACCAAATATCTTAGATTAAGAAAATTACCTTGAATTCATCATTTTTCATGTTTTTTTTTTGTTTTACCCTTTGTCTTATTACTAACACAATTTTCCATGTACATTAAATAAGGGTATTTGTGAGAAAATTCATCTTGAAAATAGGACTCCGCCTATTTGGTGGTACAAAGAAAATTCAAAATCCCCCCTATATAATAGGTACGGAGGGAGTAGAATTTTATTTCAAACATAAACTAATAATTCCATAAAATTTAGTTAAAATCGATATCGTGAAATTTATTGGGATACCATAAACTAAACCATTTTGGGCATATCGATGAGGAGTGTCCTAAAATTATAAAAAGACTTAAGTCATTTTATATTTTATTATTTTTTTTGTCTTTGTTTTATTTTTAAATATTTTTATATTATTGGATAACGAATTACATGAAACTAGTTGGGAGTATACCATCGAGCCATACCAGGAATTAGTATATCCTATATAATTTTATCTCCGTATAGCAGGAGTTGCCCTTAAAAGATTATATACGGAGAGGGAGTCCGGTGTGGACAAATCGAGGCAATGCTTTCCGCTCGCTGGCGTCATATCTATTTGTGACATCCACATGATCCTTCAAGTTTGTCCTCCTATTTATTGTTTTCCCGCGTACATGGCGTCCAGAAGTTGTGAATATGAAAACCGAAGAACTGAAATAGGAACAAGTGGATACTCATTGTGGGAGCCGGGCCCACATACAGTACAGAGCCATAATTGGATCAGCGCTGCTACACACCGTGAATTCTCCATCGAGAATTCACCGACACTCACAGCCCAGGAGACCCACCAGGAGAAAAAGAGGGTGGATTTTTGTTTTTCGGTGGGCCCCACCAATTTTTGTGTCTTACGGGGATATTACCGTGAATTTTTCACGGTGTATCCAGACTTATCGTAATTGGATACAGTTTGTTGTCCGTCTTTCAGCGATGCTAGACACACAACGATTTTCCACTTCGTTTTCCACCGAAATGAATCCAACGGATAGCACCTTGCGTGCATTGCATCAGGATAAGGATGGGGCGGAAGTGGGCCCATCGATTGTTTCTCCGGGCAAAGTGTGGGGTGTGAGTGAGGAAATCGATTTGGTCATAGGAAAGGGACCAGCCAGCATCTTTCTCCTTCACCAAAAAAAAAGTAAAATCGTTTTCAGGTTTGAGTAGGGCTGCACAACGGGTAGGGTGGGTAGGATATGGCCTATTTCGCCACCCTACCAGCTTAACGGCGGGTAAGAAAAATTTACCCGCCACCTTACCCACCATTAAACAGGTAAGATCCTACCCAACCCACCAAATGACGGGTCGGGAAGGGTGGGTGGCGGGTATAACCGATTTTATTTTTTTTCTTCTTCTTTTTATTCCATGTCCTGAAATCTAGACCTTCAGGTTACTAGTAGTAACGTACTACCTTTGACTGTATATACAAAAATGCTTCCCAAAAAAACAAAAATCTTGCCACCGCAAAACAAAAAGCCAAACCTTATCTAATTATGTACCCAATGGTACTGCCAATCTAACTAGGCAAAAATGAACAAACAAAAACATCCTGCTAAGCACAAAGCCATTTGTAGTCTCAAAGTTCTATTCTTTTCAAAATCTACGATGAATCCTAGCATAATTCCATGTTCTTCACGTAACCTTATTCTTCATATAACAGTATCATCACCAAAAGCTCTTCATATGACTTTCTTCAATCATCATCTACGATGATGGAATAAGTACTAAGATCACCAAATAAATCTGCATAACAGATAAAGCCAATCAACATAAAAATCTCTTTAAACACCACATATCAAAGTTGATTAACAAAGATTAATTAAGAGTCGTAACATATCAACAATGTAGAATCATGAAAAGAAAATGAGGTTCAAAATACATTAGTACATATTGTATATTACTACAAACAGTTGAACCACTAAATGAACACGAACGTATATAAGATCTAATCTAAAACTGTATATCTCTGACCTGAGATCTGAAGCTACAATCTAGTACATACTTCTAATCTAAAACTGAATATCTCTTGCCTGAGGTCTGAAGCTACAATCTAGTACATACATCAATATACATCTAATTCTCTAATTTCCACAGATGATATAATGTTAAGCCATAGAAATTTAACAAATGAAGGAACATCCCAATTTATCCACAGATGCATTGCTGAGTTAAGGAAACAAGTTCTAAAGTTATTTTTGCAATAATGCACTGAGGTAGGTAGTGTATATAGACATACAATTAATGAGCAGGAAAGTTGTTGAAAATGTAGTGTAGCAAGTTTTATACCTGACTCTACGACATCATCCTCGTTCTCCTCAGCTCCAAACATAGAAGGATCCATGTCAATTGGTGTCCGCAACCAAAGCTTTGCAAGAAAATTAATGCTTCCACAGTTCGGGCCGTAAAGAACTTGTAAAGTGTCCAAGTATTCGCTTCCAAGACTCAAAAGCGGATTCACTTGCAATCGAAGAGATGGGAATCGCAAGTATATCTCTTGTTATGAGTGACAAATGTCAAACCTAAAAGATTGATTTTCCACCAAGTCAATATATCAAATTTTGAACCTTCTTTATTGTCTTTGCTTGGTGAGTAAATCGGCTCCAATAAATATCTTTCCACCTCTGATTTGTCAAAATCCTCAATTGTAGACAGCTGGTTTTTACTTATTCTCTATGTGCCTTATGTTTTTTCTTTCTGTGTAACGTAGAACTAGAATTCTCTTGACTAGGACTGCCACCGCCACCTGGCAGCACTGTCGAGACTAACACACTTGCTACACCTAAATATTCTGCCTTATAAGCTATAAACAAGTCATTAAAGTCCTCTTTCACTTTGTCTAACCAACTTTTTACCAATCTTTGTTTCTGAGAAAGATTATCATGCATAATCAAGTCTTCTACAATTACTTGCAATCCACGTTCTTTTTCTCTTGGATCTAGAAGCACGGCAATAAATAATAAAGCATTCATCTTTTTGTACTCACCCCAATATTTGTTGTATTTAAGCAACATTTTATCACCCATATGGCTTAATAAGAGGTTGTCATGAGCTTTTTTTCCAATCATTTAAATCTCCACGAACGTCACTGATTTCCTCCAAGAATGTATGTGAGGTGACATAGGTAGAACCAGAGAACTCAATGCTGGCTTCGTAAAATACCCGTACAAACAGCACAAATTGTTATCAAAGTATCATGTTATCTAAGAGCAACAAAACCTCTAAAAATACTGGTACTAATTGTTATCTAAGTAAGCATCAAAATTTGTCTAGAAAATGTGAAAGAAACATAAACACAAACATAAAAATACTGATACCTAGTCTTTCTTGTACTTCTCCATTAAGCTATCATCTAAAGTCTAAGGATTAGCCAGATAATCTTAAATATGCATACAACTTAAAAATTTTACCATCCCAAGACTGGGTAGTCCTGGTCTTGGGATACTCAGTTATTTTCTCTGAATTCAGTAAACAAGCGAACGTGGGTTGTCATCTCGTGAAAGACCGGGTATATATCGTATCCCAAAATAGTATATATCAGTAAACAAGCGAACGCGGGTTGTCATCTGTGAAAGCTACCGATTCAAGAGACTTATGCATTAAGTAAGGGTCTGAAAATTTCCATTCCAGACTTGGATAATGGAAGTGTTAAAACAGATGGAATAAGACAACATGCACAGAGATGAGGCTGAGAGACTAAAAGGCTAGAATGCAGACCTACTTAACTTGAAACATTGCCAGATAGTGCTTTACTGACTATATTGTTTCTTAAATTGCACAAAAATGAATTCGGATGGTTCACTAAAAGTCGAAGAAGAACATTGCTTAAGATCTGCTCAATGAGATTCATACTTGCTATAACAAAAACAATATTTCAAAGACGCAACTAATGAAGATGCACTTGAGTTAAAATTCTCCTCAACTATAGGATGCCTTTGCAGAGACGCATACCACAAAAACTAGTGTTTTGATTACCATTCGGGCCAAACATTGATGATTAAGAACTTCACCTTCGCCATTGCTTTATAACATAAAAATTTCCTTCCTCTATTACCTATGAAGTGACCAAATAGCTTATAGATATATCCATTCTAGCTAATCTAAGGAAAAACCATTCTCACACGAAACATGTACAATTCCAAGTAAGCAGAAGTTTTAAAGTCCTACATAAAGTACTCTGCATTGTATGGTAAATGTCATTTAAGGATCGGACACATCACATTTCTTCAACATAACTGATGTTAAGAGTTTTTAGGTGGTAATGATTTTCAAATATTATGTGGCTTAGAAATGGAGAAGACGAATGTAATTATTGAAGTAAATCTTTGTCTGTAAGCATATGTCAGCTGGTAATGATTTGCAAACATTATCTGGCATTGCAATAAAGAAAAAGAATATACGTGACCATTTAAGTGAACAATGATTTCATGCGAACCTATAAAATTTGATTAATGATCGGTCTACATTCGAAATGAAAATTGTGCATTAGAACAATAAGGTAGCTGAAAAGAAAAGAAATGATGTTTATGAAGAAAGCAATGGATGTAATTCATTCGTGCATTCACTAATTCCCTGTAAATTATGATGAGAAAGAAAGAAGACATTGAATGGAGTCCCAAAACTTTCATTTTCATTTTTTGAATGTTTGTGCGTCATGTTGTTTTCAAAGCCATTGACTTAACTTTTTAGTAAGACAAGCTTTTCAAAAAAGAGTCCAATTTCAAAAAAGAGTCCAATTTCACTAAATTTCACACAACAGGGAACAGGAATAGCAAAACAACAATTCAAAAGAGTCCAATTTCAAAAAAGAACAAAGAAGAACAACAATTCAAAAGAGCCCATGCTTTGTTGCCACCTAACATGCTTTGTCATTGAAATTAGTTAAATGTTCTGATGTTCAAGGAAACGAAAACTTTATCTCTCTCTCGGTTTCCTACTATATATCTAATGTTCTGATGTTCTAAAATGGTTGAAAATAAATGTAAAATACCCGTAGAAACCGAACTAGGACTCGAGCATTAGCCCAATCATACTTTTCGTGGAGCATGCACGCGAGGCTTTTTCTTCTGGCTTTTCTCCTAGCAGCGGCTAAGGGTTCTTGGGGGCATTTAATCGATGAACTAGATTCTGGTTCATCAGGAACATCAGTACTATCAATATCATCAATATTTTCACCTGTTATTAGTTCATCGGGAATATCGAAGATAAACCTCTCACGAAATGTTTTATCTGACCGTCCTAGCCGTATAAAGGCCTTTTCATATTTTTCTGCATCATCCAACATCAAGTAAATGGAGTTCCATCTTGTTTTCACATCTAATACTAATCCTTTTTTATATTCCATTATTTCAATAGATACAGCCTCCAAGAACTTCTTCATTCTAGCAAGAGAGGCCGTGACGTATTTAACCACTGACCTGATTCTGACCACTGAAGTATGATACTTTTTCAACCCATCCTTAACAACTAGAGCTAATACGTGGGCAGCACATCTGACATGTAAATGTTTACCTCCAACAATTGAGGATCCCCAACTTATAACTCTCTCTTTGACATACTCAATTGCCTTTTGATTGGCAGATGTATTATCGAGAGTGATGGTGAACACTCTCTCAAGCCCCCACTCTATCAAACACTTCTCTAAGGTTCTTCCAATATGTTCACCTCCATGACTAGTGATTAAACAAAAACAGATAATCCTTTTGTGCAATTTCCAGTGGACATCAATAAAGTGAGCAGTAACTACCATGTAGTTGTAGTTCTGAATGGACGTCCAAGTATCAGTTGTGAGACAGACCCTAACCTTGTTCACCTTGAAATAGTTTACCAAATTGGCGTTTTCACTCACAAACAATTTGCAGATATCAAGATAGACTGTCATCCGAGATGGAAGTTTGAACCTCGGCTCAAGATATCTACAAAATACTCTAAACCCTTCTGCTTCAACCATGCGAAAAGACTGTTCATCCATGACAATAAACTTAATCAATGCTCTTCTACATGCTTCTTGACAAAACATAACCCCAACCATCTGCTGCTCATCACCCGGATTGCTAGGTAAATCAAGAGAGTGTTGTCTAGACTACCCAGTTTCTAGTGTCTTTTTATACTTGTCACACCTAGGCAAATGATAATTCAAATTCCCTGTTCCATAATCTTTACCACCAATCTTATACTTACCACCTTCACAATAGTTACACTTCGCCCATTCAACACCATCTGCGTCAAAACTCGTCAAAAAATGCTTCCATACCCAAGATGTCCTCTTCCGTTTCTTACTTCCGCTCACCTCCGGTTGAAGATGGTGGAGGTGGAGGTGGCGGAGATGCAACGTTACTAGCCCTTCGATTCACTAGAGGTCTTGTTGACATATCTTCTGTAATCTCAACCATGTTGCAGAGCTTGGTTAAAAGTGCTTCAATTCTACCTAATGCTAATCTTCCGTCAGCTCGTGTAACAACAGCTGTTTCAACCTTCATATTCACACAAAAACAACATCAAGAATAACATTTCCCAACTCAATTGACACTTCCAGGATACATGTCAATCAACATCAAGAAACTATGGACAATTGTGAGGACCTAACTAGTTAGGCCAGTGTATTCTTTAACATGTTATTTCACAAAGAGAACACTCCTAAATATTCGCAATCTCCCCGCAGCCTATCGGGCTCACATGTGTAAAGATAAGTCAAAATGACTCCTTGTCATGACAAAATCACAACACCGTAACATTCTTCTAGATGTACTCATTCAACTAAATCAATCGACACCATACTGCTAATTAACTCAAAATGTAATGATGGAATTCACTCTAACCAAGCAAGTTTTAAGTTATGCTAGGGTTGACAAAGAAGTAGTAGACCACCGGCTTTAAAAAGTACCAACAATCACAAGATAATATTTAATTAGAATAGCTAATCCTAAAACTCTAAAGACAAATTAGAACTTGAAGCTTAGTCAGTGATAGAACTTAGAAGCATAAAAAATGATGTATCAGTTCAATAACAAAAAAAGTGTGTACAATTCACCCAGTAAAAAATTTGTTATCGACCGGTAAAAGCCAGGTGATATGAAAAATGAAAAGCGGAAAGCATGTCAAGGTAAGTACGTAAAAAAATCCCTGCGCGGAGCATAGAAGATTCAAGACCAAAATACAATATTGATATACAGAGGTGAAAACCAGCGTTCCGGATAAGTATACCATGCAATAAGCCTGGAACATCCTCAAGGGAAACAAATCAACAATTGAAAGAATAATGCTACTGATCAAACTAAGCTTTTAAAGTTACAAAGTTACATCAAAAATGTTTAAGTTAAGCTTTAAACTAGCTAGACCGGCCTGTTTTACAAAGTTACATCAAAAATGTACTGATAGTTGTACTCTACCTAGCTAGCAGTACTATCGGAGCAAAACATTTGTGAGGTCTTTTGTGCACCAACCATATATGGACATAGAGAGGAACTCAAAAAAGGCTGAGACATTGATACTAAGATGTAATGAACAAAATATAGAGATATCAAATACCATTAAAGTTTTGACAAGCAAACACTGATTTTCAACCGGACACAAAGTGGAGATGGTGAAATAAACTAGTAGAATTTTACTGCTGGTTGGGATTCTCCTGGTTGGGAATGCGGAGGCTGGGATTGTCTTCGTAGAAAATATCTCTTTGCACATGCATGCATGTGCTCTTTTGATTTCCTAACTCAATTGACACTTCCAGATACATGTCAATCAACATCAGCAAAACTAAGGACAATTATAAGGACCTGACTTAAGATAAAAAAATATATACAACTCAACAATGTAAACCCGTAATTCATTTACAAATAAGAAACCCATAATTCATTTTAAAAAAATTAAGAAACCCATAATTCATTTACACCTTATTCAAACATGCAATCAGTAATTAGACCTACCCAACTTATGAATTGAAAAAAATTAAATCATTGATCAAATACCAATTGAATTAGGGATGAAGAAATTTTTTAAATCAATCCTTACCTCTCACCTAAAATTGACAAACCCCGAAGATTAAATTTAGCCGAAAGCCTGAAATTCTTGTGTTTGGAGGTAAAGAAGATAGATATGGTTGCTTTAGATTTCTACTGATACATGAGTTTTGATTTCGAGGTTATTTAGATGAACGATTTGTGACATTGATTTTCGATATTTGATGTGAGCGTCATGTTCGTCTTCGATTCCTAACTTTCATTTGTAATAATGAAGAACAAGATTTTTCAACTTTTTATTGAAAGTTAGGGTTCTCTGAGGTTTAAGTGAGAGAGGAGAAGTACAAAGCACGTAATCCACGAATGTTGATGGAAAAACAAAGTGCCGTTAGGTTTAGGTGGAGTTGATTAATAAAAATTAACGGTAGAGATGATTAGTATGAGGAAAATCAACGACTACTATAAGTCGTTATATAATTTGGCGGATAGGCGGGTGGGTAGGATAATTTTGAGCATTACCCATCACCCTACCCGTTTATTAGCGGGTAAGAAATCTTTACCCGTCACCCTACCCATCAAACGGCGGGTAGGATAGGGTACGGGTAAAACAATGGCGGGTATGGTAGAAATAGCGGGTAGGGTTGGGTATGTGCACCACTAGGTTTGAGTGTTGGATTACTTTGTACTGTCATGGGTCCACAATAACTTCATTGGTGGATGAGAAAGGAGATTGATTCACTGGTTCTCGTGGCTCTCAACATTTTAGCATATCTGAAACAGCCAATAATGCAACTTAGTTGAGCTGCAATGGTTGCATGCCACGCTGAGGAACCGAGGACAATTGTCCCATAAGAGCAATTCCTATGGTAATGAACAAAAATCAAAATTTGTTCATCCACGTGGATGAACAAACTGCATTCTCCACTATGAGAAACAAGGCAAAATGAACAAATTTGATATTTTAGGGTCCCACTATTGATTTTATTTACAGTAAAAACTCCATATATTAATAGACTTGGGACTGCACAAAATTATTAATATATGGAGTTTATCAATATAGGGAGGTATACCAAAAAGAAATTGCTCGACAAGAAGCTTTAAACATGCTTGACAAGTTGGAAATATTTTAGCTTCAACAAGAAGGTTCACATAGTAACGAGGTCTTAAGCATATGTAAATCAAAAGATGCGATAACAATATAAAAAAATTACATCCTTTTCTCAAACAACTATAAATACATATTTTTATTTATCTAAAATTTTGGTGTATGGTGTGACAAGATCTATAATTTTCCGATTATGTCTATTATATTAATATATGGAGGTAAATTCTTTATGGTGGGACTAGAAAAATCTATTAATATTAAAATGTGGAGTTTATCACTATTTATAACTGGCCCAAGTTGGGACCATGATTTTTTATTAATATATAGAGTTTATTAATATATGGAGTATCAATATATGGAGTTTTTACTGTATATAATCTAATAAAAGTTTGGTCCCACAAATTATTTAACTAATAAAATAAATAATAAAAAATAAACCATAATTATAATAATCAGGGTTTTGAGAGAGAATATGTGAGGGGCGACATCCACTCTATCTCCAGCGACATCCACTCCAACTCGGGCGTCAGCCTTAATGTCGCCAGCGCAATTATCCATGTCGCGCGTCTGGCGCCAGACACACGTCTGTTAGTGTGTCTCAATGTTCAAATGAACAGATATGTTCATTTGAACATCCATTTTCTTGGTTTGTTCATCCCATAGTGGGATCAAAATGAACAAACTTAGAGTTTGTTCATCCCATAGGAATTGCCCTAAGGCCTCGTAGTTTTTTTTTTCTTTTTGGGTGGGAATCACATTTCAATTCATTCAAGTCAAAATTATGATTATGTGATTGTTTACAAGATTATCAAAAACATCAAAATACAAAATTATCAAAATTCAGATGACATTTGCTTATATATCGACATTTGCTTGGCCATTATTATAGCGCAACTACACAGGCTCCCACGATATGGTTAGTTTTGGATTTGGACTTTGTAAATAAAATTTCACGGACAAGCTGATCACCGAGTCCAACTTTGTGCACCCCCTTAAAACCGGGGTGCACGTTCCGGCCCCTTTATTGGTGAGTTCTTCAGTCAAAACCACTTTCAAAACCACTTTTAGTATTTACTTTTACAACAAAAATTAAAATACAATTTTGTTTGCAGAAAAATATTTTCTCTCCCTCTGCTGCAATTCTCTCATAATGTTGAGTTCATCTTCATCGTATTTTGTTCTGATCATCTTGATAATTTCTTGAATTTTAATTTGCATTTCTTCTTTTACCTAATTCCAGAAAATCAATGTTCTAAACATAACGAAAATTGAAGCCCGAGCTCCCTTAGACAGTAAAAAGAGCAAACTACCATACATAAAAGAATCCTCTTTACCATCTTTATACTGTCTTCAAGACTCAATTTCATGGCTTGATTATTGATTTTCCTGATTTGTTTAGTTAAACTTATTGATAAGACCTGGGTTTTTATTTATTTTTCCTTATCTAGGATCTAAACTACTAGGATTTGATATTGGGGGAAGAGAGATTACATTTAGAGAGCTTTGATGTATATGGATTTGTTATACAATTTAAATAAGTAAAAAAGAGGGTCAAACCAATTGAGTATTCGGGGATCTGAAGAACTGGTTAGATTTGCAAGGTTCATAGATCATTATGGAATTGAAAAATTCAATGAGACTTTTGGATTTGCTAGTAGACTTTTGAATTGATTCAAAACAACAATAATTGAATACCGTGATTTAGAGAATAATTCACTGAATCATTGATAGAAGAAACTTGATTACAATTACAGGTTGGTAACATAGAAAAGAGAGGAGGAAGAAAGAGATATTAATGAATCTTGCAAGATTTTTGGCCAATCAAAAGGGCCGGAACGTGCACCCCGGTTTTAAGGGGGTGCACAAAGTTGGACTCCTGATCACCTCAGTTAAATGTATCCAGATTTTTATTACGATTGGGCTCTGTCAACTAAAATCTTCTATGACTTTGCTTTGAGTACGCTTATTTGTGGTTGGAATACTGTGATTGGGTAACTCTTAATCACTATTTTTTTTCTTGTAAGCAATAAGGCCGAAAGATACTATCGACATTTGCTTGACCATTATTATAAAACTACACAGGCTCCCACAATATGGTTAGTGTTAGATATTCGGGTTGGATCCGAATATGGTCGCCCATATTGTATGTGGCACGCCCGGTAGGGTTCCTTATTCCTTAGGGTTTGGAACCTATATAAACATCTCTAACATATGTGTAAAGGGTTACGTGATTCCACCGATATCACACATAAGTTTACCATAAGAAAAGTGGTAACTCTAACCCTAAAGAGAGTTACCATTAGGAGAAAAAGGTTTTAAGTTCTTAGCCTATGAAACAAGCTTGTGCTCATCATTGGTGATTGTAGTACCTGCTAATCGTCGGGTTGGATCGTTGTTGTTGTTGCTGCTGTTCCTTGTTTTTCCAAATCGGAGCTCAAGTTCAAGGTATGAACCGATACCCGCTTCCGCTTAATTGTATAATCTCTGATATTGGTATCTTGAGCTATTGGTTTGCTGCGTTTTCGTGCTTGATATAACATGCTTTGTATGCTTGAAAGTTGCTGATAACATGATAGTATCCTGATTAGGGTTCTTGTTTTTTTTTGGGTTAAAAACCATTAATGGATGTATAAATATTTCGGATCTTGATAAGGGTGCTTTGGTTTGAAATATTTAATTGGGTATGTTCATTATTGATTAAAATGATCTCCTGGAAAGTTTTGTATCGTTTGAACGTGTGGTTTGAAAGATATTGCAAAAACCCTAGTTTTATATCATGTTTGTGAGCAGTGGTTTGATGATTGTTTTGATGTATATATGTCGATCCACGTTAATTAAAATTAATGTAGATAGATAGTGCTCTCTGAGAGCTTTCTTTTGACATATTATTTGCTTGAATCGGAGCTCGTATGAGTAAGATATGGTCTCCCAAAGTTGGTCATGCGCGTCTCAGTACGCCTGCCGGAATTTTAGAGAAGATTTATGAATAGTAACCGAGTCAACACTGCTCACAATCGGCGAGTTACACTATTTAAAAAATCGGCGAAGTTAACTCGGTCCAGGATCAATAGACAAAGACGCGGTTCGACCAGGGGTCACCGCATGGTCCAAACTCGGTGGGTCGATCGCGGTCCGTGATCGCACTCTCGGTTAGCTCGCGGTTCAGGTCGATGATTAGGTTCAGGTTCGGTTCGCTTTCCTGACCAGTGGTTCGGTTCGGTTCTCGGTTCAGGCCGGGTTATTCGTTTTTTTGTTTGTTCCTCTATTTGGGTTTGTCGGATCAACCCCAATTTTGGTACCCTAAGTTTTTTCGACGCTCCGAATTCAATAAAACTATTTACAGAACCTAATTAGATTCACATGATAGAGTTTCTTTGAAATTATATGGTTAATCGCTTTATCCATGATAACATGTGAATAGTTTATGTTGTGATTGTCTAATTTCTTTAATATACAACATGTATGGTGCTGGATTGAATTCATATCTTACTGAATTGTATGTCAAGATAACATGTTGATTGATTAGATAATCATCTTGGTTTGATAACATGTTTGATTGAATTATTGTTATTAATTGAATAACATGTTAAAACAATTGAGTGGGAGGTTGTTTGGTTGATTTTGTTTAATTCCCAAAAACCAATAACTTGCGCATATATTAAATAGATGTAGAAAATATTACTTGTGGCGCGAGATATTATTAGGAGTTTAACGATTTTTCGATCTTGCGACTTGTAATGAGTAAGTATGAAAAAGGACTTACAAGAGGAAAATGTCGACACACTTTGAATACAGTGCATTAATGCTTATTCTTTTATTATTCAAAGATATTCCTTAACAGCTAAGAAGGAAATAAATCCCAAGATCGAATTTAAATAAGTTAAGAATATTTTTAATTAAGGGTTTTTAATTATATATGGAAAATAAGAATTAGTAATGTGCATTTACTAGTTAAATATTTTCTAAGGAGATTTCGATCATTATTTTGGACAGTGCATTCACAAGAATTATGAAAACCGAATTTGGTTAATATGGAAAAATATCTTGAGAATATTTTCGGTTTTGGAAATTCCTTGGTGTCCAGACTTCCTTGTCTATAAATACCTTGAGTTTTCATTTCTAGCAAACTAATCCTTCGTAACAATAGACTTACTCTTTTGTCTTTGTTACTGGTGAAGCCACCTATCGGAGAGGAGAGTAATCTAATTAGGTGAAATCTCTTATGGCCGCTCAATTTAAAGTCTTCTTTGGGATTGAGAAGCTCTAGCGCGAACCGTTGGTGGGAAACTAGATATTGCGGTTTATCTTTAGTTTTCTTATTGATTTGATTGACTAACGGTGGTTGAACTTTGATTGTACCTAGTTTGTTTATGCTTGAGAATCTTCTCTTCTGATATAAGATTCACTCAAACTAGTTCAAGGTTTCGACAGGGATCTTTAGACTGTTGTTAGATCTAAAGACGATCTTGTGATAATCCATTGTTAACAGACTCGGTTATGTGTGTGATTGATCATGATTCAAGTAGTTGTGTGCAGGTGTTTATTGAAGATCTAAGAAGATTTGAAGACAAAGATAAGATAGAAGATTTCTGACTTGGTGTTTATAATCTTTGGTGTGCACAATACTTGTTTGGGAAAAAGAGGATCCAATTAATAATCGGTTTATCCTTGTGGTAGATTGGATTGATTAATTGAGAAAATCGGCATCAACACAATTCTTTGGATTAAGAGTGTTGTTGGCTTAATCTTAACAATTACCTTTGGGTGATTGAACATAAGATAGATCTTGGAACCTGGAAAATGAGTTTATGTTAAGATAAACAAGGGAACCTTTGCGCAACTCATATCACTTGGTTGAAGAGAGTTGATACCAAACATATTTGTTGTTCCTTTACTGTTTGGAATACGATCCAAAGGAATTGGTCCAAGTACGTGACTTGTTTACAGGTTGGAGGCGTGGGAATACAGACGGAACTAGGTGAACTATAGGTTTAGTTGCTTTGTCTCAACTATACGAAGTTGGTATTATTTTGTATAACGGCTTAATCCTGAGAGTATTGAATTCTGGAGTAGGTCCCGGGGTTTTTCTGCATTTGCGGTTTCCTCGTTAACAAAATATTGCCGTGTCATTTACTTTATATTTCCACATTATAATTAAAGTAAATTGCACAAACGTTAATTCCTATTTACTTGATACGTTAATCCTATTGAGTTTGGTTAAGTCCGAACCTTTGTATCAAGTAAACAAACCTTGACGTCGACCACAGACCTCGTCGCCAAAAGTCAAGTTCATCTCGGACTACAGCCCTAGTCGCCAAAAGAGAAGTTCAGCTTTGATTCCCGCGCTCTTTGTTAAAAGACAAGCATATCCTTGACCTCAGCCCTCGCTACAAAAAACTTGATTTCAACCATGATCGCTAAAAGACGAGTTCTGCCCTAACCTCAATCCTGGTTGCTAAAAGACAAGCTGAGCCTTAGCTTCAGCCCACGTTTTAGAAAGACGCAATTTAACCCTCACAGATCAAAATTAACTCTCATAAGAAAAACTCAGCCATTGGTCGACAGGGCAGTTATAGCCATCATTTCTACCATACGTCCCTGCGAGACACGTTGGTCATGATGCCACGATTCCTAACACACGTCTCCATGAGACAAGATGGTTATCTAGGCTCTAAAAACTCATTAGTGTCCACGACTTTACTCATGATCATGAGCAGAGTCTTAATATTTCTGGTAAGTACGTCATTCACCCATATATGAGCTCAAAGATTGATTCCGAGTACATCCCCACAAAATACAACTGGTCATATCTACTATAGACCATGACTCATCTTACACGGGCCTTTGAACATGATTCGCATTTCCACAAAACAAGCGATTCAAAGAGGAATTTATGTTTTGGCAATCGGCCTCCTGTTTATCACAACACTTTACATCCATCTTTACAAAACAGAGTGGACCAAAGAATTTTTTTGTGCTCACATTCTTGCTTTTGAACCCCATACCATTTGTGTTTCCACAGGACTTCTGACCAAAGAATTTCTCAGACATCCTTTTCAAGTCACACTTAAGAGTATCAATCTCTTTTTCCTTTAGAGATAGAGTTATGGTGAATTCATCATTAAGGTTATCAGTCTCAAGACTCTTCACCTGAAGCGATGATTCAAGTTTCTCCAACAAATTCTTTTAGATGAATATTTTCTTGATGAATCTCTTCACTTTTATCCAAGAATTCCAAAATCTCAGTGTTAGACTCGTATTCTGAATCAGAATTTGAGTTAATAGAAGTTTCTGCTAAGAGAGAATAATTTTCCGTGCAAACTTCAGAAGTATGCATCGTATTGAGAAACTGACATGATTTTACTTCTTGTATTGAATCATCTGATTTGTCTTTAAAACTGACTTACGTAATTTCAAGAAATAAAATTATGAGACCGCTTGAATCATAGAGATGGATGAATCTATTTCAGAATAAGCTTATGTAGATGCCTAAGCATGTCCAATGAAATTAAACAAAAATGATCATCAGCCAATTCACACAAAAGATGTTAACAAGAATACATATGTTATCTATTCGGCCAATAGAAATCATAGGCTATTTATTGCACGGATTACCATATCATCCGTTCATCATCACACAGTTATGGCAGAGATCACATTTGCACACAAAAGAAAGGGAAATCCGTATGATATCACTTTAGCCAATAGAAACAAAAAAAAAAAAAAACATGTCACACGGATTGGCGTCTTACTATCCAATGTAAATTTGCCGCCACACTTTCGTTTGGCGCCAAACTTCAGTTAAATAAACATGGCGGTAGGTTTTGGCGCCTAATTTAAATGTCCCGCCAAAAGAATTTGAGCCATAGACAAATGCCGGCAATTTTTGGTACCCTAGTTTTTGTGTATTTTGAGTGGGTATCCAAAATTGAAACCTAAAAGTTCAAGACACCCTCCTATTTGTAAAGTGTCGCCTACCCTCTCTATCCAAAACTCTTACTTCACTTATATGAAGGACTTAAAATCTCTTCTTGCCGAAGAACCTTGTTGCAGTTATGCAGAAAAGATGTAGGGCTTCCAATTTATGAAGAAGAAGCGTAACGCCGAGAAATTTTGTTGGAGATGTTATCAGAGAATTTAGATAAATTGGTAATTAAGTTCGAACTCAATTTAAGTTTCTGACATTGCAAATCTCTATTTACATATACTTATAACTTGTTTGATAAAATTACTCTATGAATTTTGTTTTAGATTTGGTTAAGTCGATATATGATGAATTCCATTTGTGTTTCAGATATGAACTGGAGAATTTGCCTTCTCTACTGGCAATTGGGTTTGACCTCAAGTTAAGTTTCTGACATTTCATATGCTATTTACATATGCTTATATGCTATTTGACAAAATTACTCTAAGAATGTTCTCTCAAATTTAGTTAAGCTGGTTTTTTATGAGCTCGATCTGTGCTTCAGATGGAAGTTGTATTTTAATGAGATTGTTTAAAAGATGGTTAGCTTCAGAAAATATAAGGTTAGAAACGAGATTGATTGCCGTTTCTCTTAATTTCTAAATCGCCAAATCAAATACTGAACTCATAACAGAGATTTAACTGATTTGGGGTTATTCAACAAATTGGGGTTTTCAACTGATTTGAGCTTTTCAATTTTAGGGAGTAGTTAGTCTAATTTACTTGTTACTTAATTGATGAAAACTGATTTTTAATTGGCCCATTTTTAATTTTTAGTGTTGCTGCCGATGTAGAGACTATATCAGTAAGTTAATTGTTTATGTTTTTGTGGGGGAATTGCAATTGTTGTCATTTGAATTCTAATCATGTCATGTATTGCTTTCTCCTTTCCCCTTGATCCAAAATTTTGAACAAAAATGGTATTGCCCTGCATATTCTGCTTTGTGTGCTCTAGGAAGGTATGTATGTGGCCTCAAAACGAAAGTAACGTAGCATACAAGTGCATTTTTATTTTTCCTAAACTGGCAGTAAAGCAACAGATATCCCACCAATGCGCCTGAACTTACTGTTGCTTTTCATTTTAGCTAATCTGAAATTAATTTAAGAATCCAACATATACAATTGGATGTAGTTCCCTAACAAGTGTAGTAGGATTGCATTCTAGTCCTTTAACCGAAGCAATGTAGCGGAGTGGTGGGCTAATAAATGTGCATTATTTTGTCTCTATTGGATTGAAAGTGCACACTCAATAATCAAAACATTTTAGAACTTGAATACAATCTTAAATATGTTCTTATGAATCCAGTTCACTGATTCCCTATGACTATTTACAGCAATTACATTTTTGTTGTTACTCCGTAGTATTTGTACACTTGTTTGGAATGATGCAGGTCAAGCAGTGATTAACTAGTTGGCAATTTCAGATTTTCCAACCTCTGTTACGATCCCAAGACCAAACCTTTGAAAAAATGACAAAAGGGACAGAAGCTACAATCCCGAGACCAAGGATCTAGAGGTACGACTTGTGCCTAGGTTGTTACCTACTGGTCCCTGGTAAAGGGAAGGAAACCATAATGCTCAACTCGTTTACAAAAACTTAACAGAACCAATTTATATGTATATTCATTAATGTTCTTCTATCAATATTAACTTCTAGTTCCCCCTTAATGGGAATACATATTGGCCTTATTAAATCTCAGTGGCTACTTTTGATTAAATGCTTGTGTTATACACTGGAATGAGAAAGCAGTTTTAAATACTGCTCTTCAGTTGTCTAGTATTTTTCTATTCACATTTTGTTTTGAATTTTAGGTGTTGTAAGTGAGCGCAAGTTGAATGGATCTCTGCTTATTGCAACTAGTGAAAGTCTAAACCAACAAAGAACAGGGGTAAGTGAATCTTTTCCTTGTCCTGCATCTGAATCTTTGTAAATACTACTTTTGGTTCAAAGACTTGATTCTAGTGTTGGTTCAGGTCTAGCTCCCACCAACCATCAGATTTTTCGAAAGTCCATATTTCATCTATAGGAATTACTAATTAGTAAAAGATAAGATTGCTAAACATAACTCCTTCTCATGGTGGTTTACACAAAGAATCATATCTAGCAACAGTTCCTGTACAGTGGTTTTTGGGTTTCAGTTTACGAAAAATATGACTGGGACCACTGGGTCTTTCATATTTTGCAAACTTTCTACTGTATTTGAAGTTTGAATTGGTAGCAAATACAAGTTCAAGTCCATATTTGTATGCGTAAAAATACTACCACCTAACGCATATTCATCCATCACTAATCATAATATTCGTCCACCTAAAATCAGTTCCATCTCACAGATATGTGCTTGTAGAGCAACAAGATCATTGTTTGTTGTATTTTTCACTGTTTAGAAAATATACTGACAGTATCTAAAATAGTCTTGAACTGCCACTGTTTTATTTAACTCACTGATATGTGCTTGTAGAGCAACAAGAAAGAAATTGTTGATATATATGTTTTAGAAGCAGACAGAAAGAAATGAGAGTGATGTTGATATGGTTGAGGGTAATTTAATTCTGGTTGGAGTACATCCGTAGTCTGGACCAGGATAAATATTAGAGGAAACTAAATGACTCTTTTTGTGTTTTCGTCTTTTCCTATGCATGAGTTTGTTCAATTTCTAATTGCTCATTTCTCTTGTTACAGAGTTTTTTTTGGTGATCTTAGTGCTTATTCCATCTTCCTAGATGACGGTTGAAGAAGCAGGTTACATGAATAACATTAACAAGAAGAAGCGTAATCATAAGTCTAATCAACTGCAATACTGAAATTGATGCTCATGGTTCTTGCTAATTGGTGTATAAAAGTGATTTTAAGTACTGTCATGTTATGTTTTTGTTGAGCATAGTCAATTTCAACCCATTACTACAGTTTCAATTTAGTTTTGTCAATGGTTGATGGAGAACAACTGATTATGTTAGACTTGGTTCCGTCCAGACCCTTAAGTTACAATCTACCCACGTCGTCATTTAGGTGTTAGGCATTCTTTCCTAACCAAGAAAGGTTGCATTATTATAGGTGACATTTGTGTGAAAGAGAGACCGTGTTATGTAATTATGACATGATATGGCAAGGGAAATAGTTTGGAATTTCATTAATTAAAAAAAAAAGATGAAGAAAGAAGCCGGTTATACCTGCCACCCATTCTACCCGACTCACCATCTAATGGGTCAGATAAAAAGCTACCAGTTGTGGTGGTGGGTAGGGTGTCGAAATAGGGCATATCCTATTCATTCTATCCAATGAGCAGCCCTATATATGATAGTGTTAAAAGCTTACAAATCTGGAACATTATTGAGGATGGTTGATGACCTACACTCGCAATGCCGGAATTCTAGTCACCACATAATTTACTTGATTTTGTGTTTAGAAACTAATGGAAACAATAGATGCGATTAAACTGTTGCTGGAGTATTTGGGAACTAGTAGTTCTAGAAGTTGCCTTTGCTTAGCTACAAAAGCATTAGGCTACAAGTGTATTTTATGTAGTTGTCCTACATTTGTTGCTAAAGATTTTGGAAACTAACGAAAACAGGAGTTTCCATTAACATGTTGCCGAAGTATACAGGAACTAGCAGTTGCCTTTTCCTAGTTCTGGAAGCATTAGGCTACTAGGGTATATCATGTTGTTGGCATATGTTTGTTGCTAAAGAGTTCTGAAACTAATAAAAACAGTAGTTGCGATCAACTTGTTGCCGAAGTATATAGGAACTACTAGTTGCCTTTGACAAGTTCCGAAAACCGTTGGCAACTAATTTTTTAGGGTAGTTGCCAGATTTTAGTGGCCTTTTCTAAGATTTTTTGTAGTGCATAGACGATCACACAAAGTGTGAACCAATTTGTTGTATTGTCTCGACTCAGTCTATAGACAATCACTTTCGGAGAAAGGACTTATAGGAAGGAAAAGTAATATCTTGAGGTATATTTTGGTACCCTCGCCTTTTCAAGGTAGAAATGATTGCTTGAGCAGATGGATTGATACTTCCAGTTCCTTGGCCAACATTCATTACTTCAGTAGCAAGAAGACAGGAGGTGATAGATGTGGAGACAGAGCCTGTGAATCTTAGGACTTCAGAGACGGAGAGAAAGGAGGAGAAAAAACCAGGAGCTGCACATTTGAGGGCCAAAGCATCATGGATGAAAAAGATGAAGGCAAAGGTGGTTCCAAAGCGCAGGAAGTCTTGAGATTTGAATTTCACTTTTATCTTCTTTGAAGTTGAGAGATTTGGTTTTGAAAGAACATTGTGTACTGGTCTGTGTGGGTTTTTTATTTGAAAGTTTGATTTGTTTGGGAGTCTGTTAAATCTGTTTCTATAGTTTCTTATTTGAGTATTTTTATTGTTTGGATGAACATTGAGGTTATTGTGATTATGTTTGGCTATTTGGTTTGGAGCTTTTGAAATTGTGTTGTTACATTCATGGTTGTTTTCCTGGTTATTTTCATTGTTGTTTTTCTGGTTACTATTGTACGACTGTATCTCTCTCCTGTTTGTTATTGTACGGCTGCGTCTCTATCCTGTTTGGTGATATAATACAACATCTTTATCAAACCAAAACCCCCTCCTCCTGGATGAACCCAATTAATCCAACCCAAATTTTTTACTAGGTCGACCAGTTTTCAAAACAATTTACCTCTGACTACCAGTCTACCAGGGAACCTAATAAATGAGTTACTGATATGTAAGTTCATTGTTTTAAAGAACAAATTAGAAATATCTGCTAATGGAAAGAAAATCAGAAATAACCCAATCATAACCAATTATAGAGATATTTTTCTCCGTCTATCACGGTCAGTGTTTTCGAAGATCGAACATTCTCCCAGCCATAGGATAAAGTACGAACTACGAATTACTTACTACTTAATCACTAAGTAAAAATTCTCCCTACTTAATTACTTTGCCAACAAGATATTCTATTAGTAAAAGGTAATTCTCCCAGCTATTCTTTTTTTTTTGATCGGTAAAGATAAGTTTTATATAAAGAAATGTTGAGTACATTATACAATTATAGTGCAACCCTTATTACAGAAGATACCAACATAAAGAAGGCTATTTTTAGGCATACCAAAAACTTTCAAGGCATACAAAATAGTTTTCCCATCCTAAGTGACCTTATAAGGGGTGTCTACCGGATAGTTCAATTACCAATATATCCTTGAACCTAAAATCAAAAATAAACTATCCTAAACATCTCTTCTTCTTCCTCCATCCAAACCACCTTCCTTTTCTCTGAGATTTTTTTTTTCATCACCGTAATTAATTATCGATTCGTGAAAATTCGATCATCGGTTAAATTGAACTATATAATGGATCGTACAAAGAAAAAAGAAAATATCAGGTGTTCTAAATCCTCTTCCAATCCATGAATTAAAGAAGAAGAACCAATTGAAGATTAAGGTGTAAAAACTACAATTGAACCAGAAATTGAATCGGAAATTCAACCATTTGAAGCTCCAAATGCTGAAATGAGGATAAAAAGGTATTCCCTACAAACCCAATCTTTTATTTGTTGTTTTTCATGGATTGAATGGTTAAATTGCTAAAAACTTAGGTTTTTGACTACATAAAGAATGGTTCTACTGATAATTGAGTTGAGTTTTGAGCCGAACTGCCCTTGAAATTTCCAATCGAAAGTGTCTATGAACAGTTAGGGCTAAACCATAAATGTCAATTTTTAGCCGAACCCCAAAATGTGTATTAAATACGTCCTGTAATGCAAAGGTTCGGCTAATACCTTGCAAACCTTCCCACCGAACCCGAGAAGTGAAATTTACCCTGTGGTTGTCGTGTCACCGACTCGATTAGATCACTTTCAGGCCGAACCTCGCTCTGTAAACACTTCAAAAATATTGATTTGCAGACTCTAAGTTCGGCAGCTCGTGTTGTTGATTTATCAGCCGAACCTTCTCTTTGCACACTCAAGTTTTTCGATCTTGTTTTGGCCATAACTTTTTCGTCCGACGGAATGACCTCATTCTTTTTGCGTTGTGTTTGTATTTTCATTCTCTTGAAGTTGAACATAAGATCTCATTGATTTTAATGAGTTTAATATGGACCTTGGTATTCTCCATCATTAGACTTCATTTTCTTAACACTTTTAGTAATTTCCACTTTTTTTGTTTGGTTCATCCTATGAAAAGGGCGCACAATAGAAAATATATGTTATAAAAAGCCTAACCCCTAAATGTGTATGAATTTAAGTGTTTCATGGAAAATCAGTATCATGTTCGGCTGATGTGATTTTTCGAATATGAGCCGAACTTGGAAAAATATATAGTTCGGCTGATACGATATTTAGAGTGAAAATCGAACCTAACTCTCAGAAATAGGTTCGGCTTGTTATTAGACTTTAATATAAGCCGAACTAGGATCTTGCAAATAGGTTGGAAGTTGGAAAATGAAGGTTCGGCGTATAACGTTAACAAATTCAGCTAGCCGAACTGATCATCAATTTAGTGGGTTCGACTTATATTTTTAAGACGAACATAGTACTGGTTCGCCGAACCATGATGAAAAATACAATATTTTGATGATTTCAAGCTACAAAAGTGAGATTAAACATAAAATAGAAGTGTACACGTGTGTTAGAAGCATTGGGTTTCTCATCTATGTATTCATCATCTGGATTTGGCTCATAAAAATTATCATCTTGAGTTTGAGTTTGTGTAAAATCATTCTCATAATATAAGAAATCAGCCATTTATGGTTCATTATTGTAGTTGATATATAAGTTCCTAGGTTTTTTTAGATGAAGAATGACCCTCCTCATCCTCCATTGAATCAAGAAAAAAAAATTCTCACAAAGGGCAGATTTGCCATTATTAAAAGTTTTGGTTAAGGGGGTTTCTGATTTTATTATTTGACATCCTTTTTTGTCTTTATTCAGTATGCCTAGAAAGATTTAGGTATGCCTAAAAACAGCCTTCAAACATAAATGTCACTACCCACATAAGAAAAACCCTTTCAAATAATTGAGGGCCCAAATTTGAAAACCCAATAAAATACAAAACCCATATAGAAGCTGAAAGGATGAGATCCAGCCAAACCCTACCCATAACCCGAAGCCTACCCGAGCCAATAGATTGAGCCCAAACATAAGAGAAAATTCTTGTTTAGTCCAAAAACCCGACCCGGGTTTAGTGTGTAGTCCATCGGGATTGAACAATTATCCTTTAGTCCAAAAAAGTTTAAAAGCAACCGAAATTACCTCTATACCCCATACACACGTTTATGTCGGTTTCATCTTCTTTTCAGTTTTCAATTTCTTCTTCTCACTTCTCTCTCTTCTTCCACAGTTGCAGAAAAACTGAAAAACGTAAAACGAAAGAAGAAATCAACACACAAAAACCTAATTATCGAATTCTAAATCGAAAAAACTAACATCAACAGTTACAGAAAATCTAATTTTCATAAGTTTCAGACCTAATTTCATCACATTCAATTGAAGAGAGAAAATGGGATTGAATAGAACAATTAAGAGGACAATTACAGAAGAAATCGTAGAAAAAAACCCTTCTCCAGCAAAGAGAAGAAAAAAAAATGATGATGATTCACCAACAACAAACCCCAAAGAAACCACCCCTGATGCTACTCCTTCACCAATAACAAGAAGTACGAGTAAAGCTGTTGCTCCTTCACCAACAAAGAGGAAGGAACATGTCGATCAGAAAATAGGTAAGTTGTTGTCGATTTTCTTTTTGATTTCTATGCTCAATAGAATCAATACATATTGATATGTATGTTTTCATCTGTTGTGTAAGCAATTTGACACTACATATTGACATGCAGTGTGTGATTCATATGTTGTATGCTCAATAGCATCACTACATCTCTCGTATGTAGTGTCCGGTTTACATGTTTTTCAATTCGTTGTGTATCCAATTTTACACTACATATTCACATGCAGTGTGTGATTCATATGTTATATGCTCAATAGAGTCACTACATCTCTCGTATGTAGTGTGTTGTTTACATGTTTTCATCGTTGTGTATGTAATTTAACACAACATATCAATATGTAGGACAACTGCATGTTTTCATCTGATGTTGTTTTTGGTTTACTACAGCAAAAACCAAAAAAAAAGAAAGCAACAGCTACTCCTAAAGCAAAAAGCAAAAGAAAGAAAGCAGCAGCGGCAACTACTAAAGCAAAAGGACAAAAGGCGACAAAGGCTGCTACTCCTTCACCGCAAGCAAAGGGGAACAAAGCGCTTGTCCTGAGAGCTGCTACTCCTTCACCAAAAGCAAAGGGGAAAGCAAAAAGGGGGGGAGCAAATGTACCCCTGAAAGAAGGTATGTAGTGTTTTGATACAGATAAAAGTGTTTGTAGTGTTAAAACCAATCGAATAAGGTGATTTTAATGTTCACTTTCCCATGTAGCACAATAGATACATGTCATATGAAATATGTGATTTTATATGCCATACTGATATGTACTGCTAATATGTAGAGGTAGATACTTATATTCTTGTAGTGGTATCTACCATTACATATTGATATGTACTGCTAATAATATGTACTGCTAATAATATGTAGTTTCAAGTACTTGGTAGATATTACAACTACATATTGATGATATAATTACATGTTAATATGGTATATTGATATGTTGTGTAACGGTTTTAGATTCTTGCTATTGTGTAGGTGGTAATAAGCGTAAGAAAGGAGCTGGAAAACCATGAAGTTTATACCGTGGCGGTTTTGGGGATTGTGGGGGCTTGTGAAGACTATTAAGACCAAAGAAAAACTTAGGTTGAGTGAGTTGCATCTGAAGCCGATTTTTGAAGCATCATACGGGAACCTCGTTCCTAATGTTCGGTACACTAAATTGGAGTTGGAACATTGGTTGAAGATTGAAGATGCAATGACCAAAATGTTATTTGTTACGTGAGAGGTCAAGATCCAAACAAGCTTACATTTTTCTTTGAAAGGCATGGCTCACCGAATGAGCTGGTATCCACAGCAGAAGAAATGGCACTTGTTTATGGGATGCCAAGAATTCCACATAGGGAATATTATGATTGGAGGCTTACACAAGTCAATAAAAAAAGTGGATGGCATGAAACAAAATTCTTCAAAAGGACTTTTCCTGCTGACATGAAAGCTGGTGATAAAGTGACTAGGCCAATGATTGTGAAGGCAGTCTTGAAAATCCTTAAACGAACACCAATTAATCTGAAAAAGAAGAAGTTTGATGAAGAGTCTCTGCAAAGCGTGGGT
Organism: Papaver armeniacum; assembly: GCA_023531295.1. Taxonomy (NCBI): domain Eukaryota; kingdom Viridiplantae; phylum Streptophyta; class Magnoliopsida; order Ranunculales; family Papaveraceae; genus Papaver; species Papaver armeniacum. The sequence goes on from JAJJWW010009183.1 coordinate 41,607, forward strand.
GTTCAATCAAATGAAGATTCTGAAGAATCTTTGGAAGACGAGGAAGATGCCGAAGATCTTGTTAGGCTTATCTGCCTTTATATGTGCACTTTATTATTTTTCGCAACAAGTGATGCAAATGCTTTGACTGAAAAATATATTGGTTTTGTTCTTGATCTTGAGAAGGCCAAGAATATTTCATGGCCTGACCTCATCCATTCTCATTTAGAGAAAGAGATGAATGAAAACGTGAAATCCCTAGAACACACAAATGGTTGTGCTGTTTATTTGTTGGTAAGAATCTATTGATTTGTTTATTCTACTTTAAAAATCTTTTTGTTTTGTGTGTTCTCTACATTTTGGTAGTATATCTAACATTGTGTATCAATACTTGCAGCCATGATTTGCGGAGCATACCCATTTGGTGGCGCCCGAGGATATAGTGATAGAACCTGAAGGAATGTATATGCCAAGAGTGGCTAGGTGGAATCATACAAAGATATGTATTGAGTTCCTAAAGGATATTGATCTTTCTGAGTATCATGTAAACTTGCAGTACATATTTTGTCGAATAAAAATATATATTGATAAGTACATGTATGTGGATACCGATAACTAGTTATTCATATGTGGTGATACATATCAGTATGTGGATACTGATAACTAGTTATTAGTATATCAATAAGTAGTTTCGACATCAATATGTATATATTGATAACTAGTTATTAGCAAATATTTTATGTTCTCTATTAACTAATAAAATTGTGTACTTCATATCAGTATGTTGTAGAATAAGTAGTGTTGTAGAATAAGTAGGATACTAATATGTAGTGTTTTCATATTAGCATGCGCTCTGTTTTGATTTATGAATATGTAGTGATACATTGTTGTGTTTGTTTACGAGGGGGCGCTGCCCCCTCGACCCCCGTAAATGGTGATGCACATGAGATTATTTATAATAATTGATGAGTTTAGTGTTAAAACACTACATATCAGTATGTAGTTCTCCCTGTATATCTAATAGAGAAAGAATTATAAAATGTTTTTTTTTGGTAATATCTAATATGTAGTTGCTTTTTTATATTTATTTGATTCGTACCAGTTCCATGTTGATTTTAAAGACGAGATCACAAACCAAGAAAGACAAATCCTTAATCGTATATCAAGAAGGATTCAAGAGGAAGAAAATAATGAAGCTTTTTGTTTAGATGACAATTTCGAATCGGAAGAAGAGAAAGAAGAAGAAGAAGAAGAAGAAGATGATTCAGTATTGGGGGGAGAAGATTGGAAGATCAAATACGATGATTTGAGGAGTAAAATATCTGCCAAATGGAGTGAAGTCAACACAATGCAGCAAGAAGGCGAAACAGTTGACGCTTCAAAGCTTGAGTTCATGTTGCATGAAATTTACCGGAAAGCTTTCCTTTTGCAGATAGAAGCCAGCCCGGAAGATTATGTTAGCCTGGGATGTACACCTACTCAAAGCAAACCCAATGAAGAGTTGAAAGTGGACCCAATAGTTGACACCGAAATGCAAGGTTCTCCAGAAGATCAAACAGATGTACATGTCAACAATGCTGAAGTTGGTTTGTCAACACCGAAAGATCAATGTCATGCTAATGCCACCTCTGAAGTTGGTTTGTCAACACCAAAAGATCAATGTCATGCTAATGCCACCTCTGAAGTTGAATTGTCAACAACACCCGCAGTATTGAAGTTCCATGATGTTGAAGTTCAGCGTTCTGAGGTTAAAAACTGGGCTAAATCTAATTTGGAGCAAAAAGTCAAACATATACAAGAGAAAAAGGCAAAGAAAACACACAGGTAAGTAGCATATCAGTACGTAGTCTAAGTATCATATCAGTAACTACTGTTACATATCAATATGTAGTGGTAGATACTTACATTCTTGTAGTGGTATCTACCATTACATATTGATATGTACTGTTACATTCTTGTAGTGGTGTCTACCATTACATATTGATATGTACTGTTAAATATCAATATGTAGTGGTAGATACTTACATTTTTGTAGAGGTGTCTACCATTATATATTGCTATGTAACAAAAACTCACCTAATTAGGTTTTTGTTGAAAGTTTCGATTGCTTTTTGCAGGTTGATCAACTTGAAGTTAGGCAGGAAGCAGCAAAGGAGTTGCTTACAACTATGCTAGAAACAAAGGCTTCAGTTGTAGTTAATTCGCACAAATATGCAGAGTATAACGCTGAGATGGCGGCAGAAGAGTTTCATTTGCTGGATGCACCTTTGTTTACTGAGATGTCGAGTTTGGAACACATCAAAAATTCTTTATGGGAGATTATATAGACATGGCAAACTCCGGCGTTGGAATTTACGTCGAAGAGTATGCTGACCTCCTTCCGGATGGTGGTGCTGATCAAAACCTTGGTCTTTTTGGCATTGACTTACAATAATGTTTTCATAATGTAATTGGAAGAGATTTGGAAAACGTAGAATTTATCTTACACACAACTAAGCAACAAGAACCCATTGAACCGAAAGATGGTGTAAAGTTACGGCTAAGCAACAAGGTACTTTGGAGGTTCCATCGTGGTTACTGTGGAGGTTCCATCACAAGATACTTTCGAAGTTTCATCACAAGATACTTTCGAAGTTCCATCGAAAGATGTTTTTGAGGTTCTATCACAGGTACTGGATGCTAATTTTTGCATACTTAGTTTTAGATAAAAAGTGAATGTCAATCGCCAGCCTATGTTGTGTGTTTACATATTGCTATTTTTTTATGTTGGTAAAAATGCAGGAACCAATTACACCAAGCAAGTAAACAAAAAGGGTATAAGTGATCAAAAAGACCGTCAAAGGGTCCGAAAAGGAAGCAGTTCACACCCGCTGCACCAAGTACTCGTGCCCATCCCGCAAAAAAAAAAGAAAGATGATATTTACGAAAGTGGAAGTAAGTTCTCTCCATCATATAAAGAGCCTAAGAAGCCGAAAGCTGGAGCAACAAAATGGATACCACTAAAGAAAAACAAGAAGCTTAGATTGCGCCGCAAAGTCTTCCGAAAACTGAATAAATCACCATTCTATAATGACATGAAGGATGAACAAAAGACTACCCTTTCCACATTCATCGATAATGCAAAATTGGTTAGGTGAGTTATTACTTGACACTATTATTTGGAACATCTGGCATATACAAAAATTGATCCATATAGTACTAATTTTTGTGTACTTTTATTTGGAACATCTGCATATACAAAAATTAATCCATATTTTTAATATTGGTATCCATACCTACTACATATCAATATGTATATGTACTTTTGATATTGATATGTACTTTTGATATTGATATGTACTTTTGATATACATATATATTTGTATACTAGATTTGTATATCAGTATGTTCTGTTACACAATATGTTTGGGGACATATCAATATGTTATGTTACACAAGAATACTAACCTTTACGTCGTTATTTTCCACTCAATTGCTTGGAGAACGGGAGAAGGTGGTCTTTGTGTAAGTGGATCTACATTGATGACTTGGTATTTAACGATTTATTAGAGCAAGATCTTCTCAACTACGCACAATACAATCTTAAGAACAAGTTTGAAAGAGCAATGATGCACGAAATAGAGAGAAAATACTTGCCTGGTTTGCATCTCGGATCCGTCCGCTTGGGTAAGTTGTTATCTTACAAAGTGCATATTTACTACAACACATGTTCATATTAAAAGTATGTATGGATAGGTACACTACATATCTATATTGCATAAAAACATAATTAGATATAATTATTCAAAGTACATCCATGTTTTCGTTTCATTGTCGAGTTCTGATAAGCTCAAAGGAGGAGCAGTAAGATTCTGTTTACAAACCAATATTGGAGATGAATCAAAGTATCAAGAAGATTCTTGTACCAATGTGCCATAACAATCTTCATTGACGCTACTTGAGTATGATCTGCGAAAAAATGGTGTTCAACCACTACAATTCTTCTAAGGCTGAATGGGGAGGAATATGTTATCCAAATTCCACAATAATGGCAGATTACATGTACAAACCTATCAACCTGTACTTGGTGGAGAATAATAAAGAAACATTGAAGAATGTAATAATCAATGAATGTGAAGCACCTCAACAAGGTGGATCACCAGACTGCCTACTATTTGTGATGCATTTGATGAAGATGAAGTCGAAAAGAAAATATGTGGGAGTAACTTTGGGAGATGATGATGAAGTGCAAGTGAAGATTCGTAACAAAAGGGTCGCGTTAGCATGCAAATTGCTGACAGCATCTCCACCGGAAATCAGTTGGAATAGATCCTAATTGTTAAAAGTAGTCTGACAGTACATATTAATATTTACCTATTTTTCTTTTATTCTTGGTTACATTTCATGAGTTCAAGAATGTTCAAAAACATATCTTAAATAATAACTGGAGGAAAAAACTGGTGGTGATCTTTCCAAATAATAACTGGCAGTGATATTATTGTGTAGTCTAATTTATTAGTGATTTTGTATTGTTGATACGAGGGGGCGTTGTCCCTCGACCCCCGTACATGGTGAATCAGTTGGGAAACCACAAAAAGCTTAAACTAATCTGATGCAAATGTGAGTATGTAGTGGAAGATGGTTACACCACAATCAATACATATCAGTAAGTACTGATTGTATTCTTGTTACAATGTCAAGATGGTTACACCACAATCAAGTACATATCAGTAAGTACTGATTGTATTCTTGTTACAATGTCAGTATGGTTACACTACAGTCATTACATATCAGTATGTAGTGGAAAGATGCTTAATTAACAACATATTTCATTATTCGACAGTTAATGACACTTAACGACATATTTCATTATTCGAAAAATCAATATAACTACATTTTGATAGACTTATAATGTTTCAAAAACCAAAAGATGTTCTAAGAAACAACAAAAACATTAATTTCAGTACACTTGTAATGTATATACTGTAAAAAAAAACAGTTATTAACCAAATTCAGTTGGTACTGACGAATCAAAAGAAAACAGTAGAATAGAACAAAGGACTAGAGGAAAAACTGGTGGTGATCTTTCCAAATAATAATCAAGCGGAAAGAATGGCAACGTCATTGGTATCACATTCTGCTGCACGTTCAAGCCTGTGATAAAAGAAAAAGGAGAAATCAAAACACTACTTACTTTTAAAAATACATTGTACTTTATCATCCAACCCCAAGACATATCTTTACTATATACTGCTTGAAACACATACCTGACACAAATCATTCTTCAGAAAGTTCATACTGACGGATAAGAGTACATGTTGCCTTGTTGTGATGAGTCTTCAAATTACAGTTTGAACACTTGACAGATTTTCTACTAGTCTCATGTGCACTTTTAATACGCTTCCCCTTTCTCCTGCCTGGTGGAGCCCTAATTACTTCTGGTGGGAGAACGATATCGTCTACGTGATACTCATCAGGCCTGTGAGAAAAAATAAAGTATCATAACTACATATGAATATGTACACAATATATTGTTCCTCAAAAACAATATCAAAATGTACTGATTAAAGACACATACCTGTCGTGGTTAGGAACTGGTCTAATAGCTATTGAATGTAGCTGATGAAAAGTGGTAAGTTTGAAGTAATCATCGACGTAATCAAGCATCCTTCCTCCAGATTTAGTAATAGCTGCAGTAGCGTGCGAGCATGGAAAACCATAAACGCGCCACCGTTGGCAAGTACAAGTTTTTCTCTCTAGATCTACCATATGAGACCTGCACACACAAAAAAACACCATATTATCTACTTTCGAATATATACACGTAACATATTGATATATTATCTTCAAGTACACCTAAGATACTAGTTTGGTGGATATCATATCACAAAGGCATGCTACTTAAAAAGAAGAGAAAATAACTAAAATTCAGATAATAGAGATTAGGGGTAAATGCTAACCTTGGAGAATGCACTTCATAACGTTTAGCATCTGACTGGCTAACTTTCCAGGGACGACCAATTTGAATGTGTAGTTCAAGCAAGGCTTGATACATAGGGTTAGCAGATTCTGGGGTTCATCAAGACACTTTGTTCACGACGTTCTGACATCAATTCCATCATACGTAGCCTACACGACAAGAGAGTAGCGAGTCTATTATGCTACATTATACGTAGATGAACAATAGCTTGTACCGTGACCAAGGAAACTGATACAAACCTGATCGAGTCAACGAACGCACACGCATGTAACTTCTTCTCGCGGTTAATCCAGTTATTGAACGATCAACAACGCTTGAAGAAGTCTGACCATACCTACAGCCCTTGAAGAACGCACTGGACCACTTTTCCTTTGGAATGTTGCGACAGTAGTCATCAACCCAAGGCCTTCCCAAATTAACCATTTCTTGAAGAGCTTCCTCGTATGTTGTAGGAGAAAGAGCATATGTCGCCTTTCGGAAAGCATCAGTCACTTCTTTATACTTTTCGTCATACTTTGCAATAGGTAAGTTTTTGTCCAAGTGGAAGTAACAATAGCTTTGATGAGAATTAGGGAATACTTTGGGAATATATTTAACCTACCCTTCAGCTCGGTCAGTCATAAAAGTGATTGGGCGATCATCATCCAAAGCATCCTTCATATTCTTGAAAAACCATTCCCAGTTGTCATTCGTTTCACCAGATACTAATGCATATGCGAGGGGATAAAACCCTGCAAAAGGTATTAGTTATGTTAATCAACTTCTAAAATGAAACAACCAGTACATGTTGATATGTAGTCCTTTTTCTGCTAAAAGGTAAATAATAACCAACTGCTATAAACAGTTGATGTTATTTTTTTGACACTACATATTGACATGCAGTATGGTTTATCTCATACTCACTAAGGTCAAGATGTAGTATCGTTTACCTCTTTGTAAATATGTGAAAAGCTGACACTACATATTGACATGCAGTGTGGTTTACCTCGTACTCAGTAAGGTCAATATGTAGTACTATCCTCATTGTCAGTATTGTAGTAAAAAAAAACAGGTACATTGATCACCATTAAGACATATTGCTGCCATGATACCTCCTCTAAAAGTTCCAGTGAGAAATGTACAATCGCAGAATATCATCGGACGACATAGTTTATAGCCCTCTCTACAAGCTCCAAAGCAAACAAAAAGTCTTTTGAATCTTTTTGTAGCATCATTGAAGTCGAAATCAATAAATGACCCGGGGTTTGTTTCCGTAACAACATTCACCCACCAAGCAAGATCAGTGTAGGACTTGACATCATTACCAAAAATCTGTTTATGCGACAACTCAATTGCATGATATGCGTGGTGATACTGGATTTCGATCCCGCCAAAGAACTTTAATATAATCTATGATCTCTGTGGCGTTATGCGAGGGTTGTGCTCGACATGCTCATGAATTAGATTGTTCATGAGTTTTCTCGTAACTTTTGGATTCTTCAACATATAACCCCGCCAAAAAGTGTGCCTTCCTCATATTCCTTTATCTTAAAAACATCAAGAGAACTACCAATGGAAGTTGCATGAAGCCTCCATGAACAACCTTTCACGCCGCATACGACGGTGAATCTCTCAAGGTCATTCTTCTTCTTAATTACCTCATATTTTGTTCTCATGCAGTATTTTTGGCATGCTAGACGTACAACATCAACACCACCATAGAATAATTGTTGTCATCTTGGAACGTGCGCCCGAAATGGGCATGACGCGCGACTCTTGCGGCACTGGTTTTCTGTCACAAATTGATCTCGACCACTCAACTTCACCGGACGAATTGAGCGACCCAGATCATACATTCGTGAGGTAATGGGTATAGGCGCCTACACCGTCATGCTGTCTACACGCATGTACGGTCGGCCTAGCCAAAGTCATATCCCAAGCTTGGATTCGACCATGCTGAAGGGGGATGCTTGCGCACCTCCTCTAGAAACCCTAATTTCATTAACGGTCGCAAATAAGTGTCTCAAAGATCATCTCGTCCGTCCAACTTCACCGGCTTGGTTTATGGATCATCAAAAATCTTCTCCCAACCATCTGAAAAAAAACACATTTGGGACCTCTTTACCATCTTTCAAGTAGCTGTTTTTGCACTAACAACTAAGTCTCCAGACATCACAACTTCCACACGCCTAGAAGAACTAGATGCGCTAGCTGAAATTACATCCACCTGCAAATCAAAGAAAGCCGATTGCTTTGCAGAATGTAATGCAACGATGCTCTGGAGCGTTACGTCGGCAAGAATAGGAACTATCACTTGATTCTCGGAAATAGTTAACTGTAATAGTCGATGGAGTCAACCAGCTCCACATATTACAGATGTAAAATTTCAAATCCTCTAAAGTTGAAAACGATGTAACCAAATATGCAAAATGGTATTGCTTATGTTATACATGAGAATAGCAAGAAAAATCTGGTTCGGGAGCAACGTCAGACATGTTAACCCTGTAAAAAATGATCCAAAAATTAACTATTGGTAATATACATATCAATATGATACGTATAAGCTTGTACTAAGTCTAAAAAAGAGTCTATATATGATACGTATTGATATCATATGTATTGACATGTACTGAGATGAACTAAAAAGTGTCTCTGTATGGATATGTATTGTATCATTTCGATATGTATTAACATGTTATCTCATACTCAGTAAGGTAACTAACTGCTTGACACTACGTACTGACATGTAGTATGGTTTATCTCATACTCAGTAAGGCCAATATGTAGTATGGTTTACCTCTTTGTCAATATGTGAAAAGCTGAAACTACATATTGACATGCAGTATGGTTTACCTCGAACTCAGTATTGACATGTACTGCGATGAACAAAAAGAGTCTCTGTATGGATATGTATTGTATCATTTCGATATGTATTGACATGTTATATGCATTACGTATTGACATGTACTGACTCATATTGATATGTATTGGCATCTACTGTAGGATGAAAAGAGAGCATGCTATATGCAGTACGTATTGGTATGTAATACAGATATTGTGTATCATTAGCATGATATATGTAGTACCGTGCCTATGAATAAATTATATTTTGAGAATCATGATCATATCAACAAAAAAAGCATGCTAATGAACTGCAGATATATCAAAAAGAGAAAACAAACATTACTACACGATCTGTTTAATGAAATTAAACAGAACAGTAGCAGAAAAAAAGTAGAAAATACAAAAATCAGATTACAAAACAGAACATACCTTGTTCGAATCTGAGATAAACCTAATTCGAAGCTCAAATACCTAATTAAAACACACAAAAATCACTCAAATTACTTAAAAAATCGAACGGAAACTGAATTGAACAATGTAAATCATCATAAAAGAAAGATAACAATGTACATCATAGACAATTATCCTGATAGAAATCGGATTAGAATAAACCTAATTATTCATCAAGATTCCAAGAATCAAGATTCCAAGAAAGCAGAGAAAAAGTGAGAGATTAAAAGGATAAATACCTTGGTTCGAAGCTCAGATGAAGATGATTGAAATACACTACCAGAATTAAGTTCTATCCAAAACGCAGCAGCAGAGAAAAGTGAGAGAACCGATCTGAGAAGAAAAAAGAGAGGAAAGAAACTGACTTCGATTTTTGTTCGTCACTTTAAGTTGCAGAAGGGTATATTTGGAATATTTGAATTGCGGTCTTGTGTCAACGCACGTGTATGGACCAAGGAATAAAGTTTCTGGTCCATGTTTTTGGACCAGCGGATAATTCTAATATGGGGGTGGACTACACATTAACCGGTTCTCTCATTTCTGGACTAGCAAGTAATTCCTAGAAACAACCCACAAAAAGGGTTTTGTTTGATTTTTCTTCTTTTACCTCGATTACCTTCTCCACCACCGGGATGGAGTATTTCTTTCTTTTCTGAAAAACTTGTCTCTTACACGTGGCAAAGATAAGTTCGACTAATCGAGTACTACTTTGGCCAATATACTAGAGTACAATCATTCCTAAAAATGGCAATCAAATTTAGGGATTTGATTCCTTCGGAGCTAAGGCTTTGTTTCATTTCGTTTAATTCTCCAGTCCTGGTTCTAGCCATATGGCGGCTCTTCTTCCCCCTGATGATCCAGCAGCTTCACTCCCACTACAATATCCTACAAGGTAATCATTGTCTACATGCTTCATTTTCGGATTCTCAAAGATTTATTACACTAAGTGAATGTAATGAGTATCTAGGTTTTTTTTTTTTTTTTTTAATAGTTCTGGGCTTCCGTTTGTGAATGACATTTTCATGATTTAGGCTTTAAAATTCTATGTGCGCATGCTAATTTGATGAGTCTGAAATTTTCATAAATCTCGTTTTAGGGATGAAATGCATTGTTCTGGGGCTGTGAGTCTCATTCCTAATTCTCTCATGGAGGAAATATTTTTGCGAACTACTGCGAAATCTTTACTGAGCGTAAAGTGTGTGTGTAAGTCATGGTATCATATAATCAAGGATCCCAATTTTGTTCGAAAACGATTTTGTGATTCGCAGTCTATGGGATGTACTGTTTTATCTAGTACTATTACTACTACTACAGATGGTTATCTAGGTAAGAAGTTTTACTTGGGATCGTTTCAGGAAGGGTGGAAAATTGAGAATGGTGGTGGTGGTAATGGTGAATGGGAAACCAACTTTTGGAGCTTACCTGTATCGAAAGACATTTGCAAAGAACTGTGGATGGCAGCATGCAATGGTTTAATCTGTATTTATGGGAACTACTGTAAGACTACTATGGATATGTGGAACCAAACTGAAGGGGTACTAAGTGAAATACCTAAAAGACATGTTGAAAAGTATTCCGTGGTATATATATGTAACCCCACGACACAAGAAATCATAGATCTTCCAAGGCCTAGGAAAGAATTCGAGAAAGGCTCATGTGGGTTTGCATTTGATGCGAAAATAAATCAATATAAAGTTGTTCATTTGTTTTATGACTCTCAGCACGAGGCGTGGACATTTGAGATTTTTACTTTGGGTACAATGTCATGGAAAATGATGGCAGATGAGGCTAAAGAGGAGGAACCAGACATCTCTTGGTATAAGTTGCATGGGGCAAAACCAAGTAATCCTATTTATGTGAATGGTTTTCTTTGTTGGCTTATCAAGTTATACAGTGGGACTTGCGATGCGTGCGTTCTATGTTTTAATGTTGAAGACAAATTTCGACCCAAGTTGATTAAGATGCCAGAAGATATCAATGGAGATTACTTTCTGGAAGCTATTCAAGCACAGCAAAGCGTAACTTTCTTGGTAAAACTGAATGGAAATCTTTGTTATGTAGAGGATAAAAGAAGCTTGCAGTTGCTTAATATATGGATGCTAAAGGAAGAAAGGTGTCTTAACGAGAAGGAGAATGTGTGGATCAAGAAATATTGCATTAAACTGGATTTCGATTTGAATTTCTGCCGAAGCATAATTCCTGTTCGCATTCAAAACAAAGATATTTTGTTCGTATCCTCGAATACTGGGGAATTGTTTTCTTATGCCACAGAAAGTAAAAAATGTGTAACAATTTTCAAACCTGAAGGTTTGTCTACTGAACCTATGGAAGAACCATCACAGATCGAAACTTATATGGAAAGCTTGATTTCTGTTCGGGATTTAATTGCCATGAATTGATGCTAAAGAGTATAAAGCGAGAATGACAGTTCAGGACAGGTAAGTTTCCTAACACATTTTGTTATTACATAACTTTGAATGAAATTTTGAACAGGGTAGGATGAAATGAATACCACAGGAACAAATACAGTTAGAGGTTTGATATGGGTGTTACTTCAATCACTTAACACAGTAACTAATTTATGCAGAACATGAACATGGTGATGTTTAAATGCTAGAAATCCTGTAGACTCAATCTACTTCTGTAAAGTATTTAACATTGCCATGTTTTCTCTATGTCTTTGTAGTATTTTATGGATTAGTTTTATTAGTCAGAATTTTGTTGCTGAAGTTGCCGCAATAACTTTGGATTATATATGCGTTTGGAAACACTCTGGTTTTAACTGATTTATGAGTGTGCATTAGCAATTGTGGGATGAAACTGGATGGTACAGATTTATAATTTATACTGTTTTTCATCTCAAGATTGCATTCGGTAGTAAGCTCGAAAGCAAGAACAACATCCTTTTGCAACCATCATGGGGGTCTATGGTCGTATAAGATCCACATGAAGGCGGTATATTTTGGATCTTGTGTGCCCTTATGCGATCTTGAACCTCTGCAACTGTTGAAGAGAACTGTTGCTCTCGCTTGTGAGCCTGCAGCTGACCACTTTAAAAAGTCTGCACGGAAGCAAAATAAATACTACATGTGTAAAGTAAAATAAAAATAATATTTCGAATTTTTCCGTTGATAATTGGTTGTTCCATATCCAGTCCCAGTATTCCCGTGACGTATTTTTGTATGATTCTCTTTTGCCTCTCCAAGATTGGATATTCTAAAACGGGCTTTCATATTAGACATATGGTTGATAATTTATTCTATGACCCTGCACTCATTTGCAAGTTTGGTTCCATTTTTGCATATCGGTTTCCATATATCTGTGAATATAACATCCAATTTTCCTTGGTTACCAGTCATCAATTGATCCAGTCAGTTGGAGTTAGGCCTTCGAGTTCCTTAATTATAAGCAATTTTTTCTTTTTCAATGTTAAGAGTTCTACAGAATTATGCCCTGTTATATCTGGATACTCCATTGTTTAGGCAGTCAAGTTTTTTAGGTAGTTTTTGCCTTAATTGTGGGAATTCATATATGTAAGTTGTGCAATTTCTCAGTGTATATACTGTGCGGTGAATGAATGAAGGAAACATAAAATTATTAGCAATCAAATTAACCATGTTAGTACCTCATTATAATAGTACTACATGGTTTATCATCGGCCAGTCTGCAAAACTGTTTACAATTACCATTGCTTGTTATCTGCAATTTGCGTTCAACAAGCTGAAACACACAAGAGATTAGTTCTAAATTCAAAGATTATATACTTATATAATCGTTGGTCAAATTCTAGGATATAACATACAGACCAAGTACATAAAGAATAACTGCTGGTAGAAGCAGCATTTGGAATTTTTTTGTAAATGCATCAGAGGAAACGAAGTTGGTAACAAGGAAAAAGGCCTAAGCAACAGGCGGCCTAAGGACATGATCTTGTGAAGTATCCAAAGATGCTGGTGGCATCCATTTCCACATAGCTATGGGCGGTTGCGAGTAATTTATCTGATACGGCACAGCCTTGCCTGCGGTAGAAAAAGCAGCAGGTGTATGGTAAGCAGCAGGATGCAGTAGGAAAGGAGATGGCATCCCCATTCCCTTCAAAGTCTTGTCCATCTTCTCTTTCTCTGCTTTAAGTCTCACTTTCTCCTCTCGCAGTTCTGATTTCTCTGCCTGTTTCAACATCCAATTGAACAATCTAAGAAACCACACATTCATTATTTGCCATATTCAAACTTACATCATGTTGTCTGAATGTCTCAAATATTAAATTCTGGTTTCTGTTTCTATCATTAAATCTCTTCTCGCATCACGCATAAAACATAAGAAACCAAGTATGCAACAAAATTCTGGTACCTTAAGGGACTTTATCCTCTCTTGAATTGCTTCATTTGATTCTTTCAGTCTTTTGGTTTCAAGAAACAGTTGTTTCAGAACACGAGTTGCGTCGCTCAGAAGAATGATCTTGTCTGTTGTTGGAGGTCTTCCTGGCTCCAAAATTGAACACAACTCTATGAACCTGAATACATAAGAGTTCTATCAAAATCTGTTTAGAGGAGACAAGGAAAGTTTTTACTGCCATCACCATATGCCAGAGGATACCTGTCATTAAGCTTGTCTCGCCGGATCTTTTCACGACAAGCTTTGCTCTTCAGTCCACAACACGGCTCCGCTCGAGGTCTGTCCAATAGTGTGATTAGTTACTACTTTTTTATGGACAATCCTCAGAGAAAAATTTAATTTGGTACGATTACCGACTATTCCGTGACAGGAAGTACTAACTAACGGAACCCAATTGATCAAACCTAAATTAGCCAAGTAATGGAAAAATATCCATTTTCTAAGTACGAACAATTATGAGGGTCCAAATTGTAAGTGAAGGAGTTGATCATTGATCCGTTACCGTTTCTTCGAGCAAGAATTCTCAAGATTGGTTTCATTTCTCTCTGGGGAGCTATCAAGCAGTTCACCAGGACATCCCCTGCATTGGAAAGCTTAAAATACAAGTGAATTCATAGCAATCGAATGTTTCTAAGAGGATATGAAGAACACCTTTGATCAAATCGAAGAACTTGTGAGTTCTTGAAATCAAACCAAAAAACAAAATCAAACACAAAAAGAATTCATAAGAGGATATGAAGAACACCTTTGATCGTTAAGAACCTGAGGAGGCCACATAAAAGCAGTATTATTATCTTGAACTTCATTCATGTAATCAATAAGCCAACCGGTATTGTTGTTAATCATGGAAGAACCCATATCTACAAATTCATCACCATCCATCATCTTCTTCACTACACAAAACTAAAAATCAAAAAAAAAAATTTAGTATGGTAGTACTAATTGCAACGAAGAGATAAAACAGAATTTGTTGGAACTTACTTTTAATTGGAAGAACATTTGACATCATTTTTGCATAGGAAAGGAGTGGAGTGGAGTGGAGAATAGAACTTGGTAATAGTGTAGGAGAAAAGAAAAGTTCGTTGTCTAAGTTTAAACAGAAACTCAGATTAAGACATTTTTTTAACTCTTTAGTAGAAATCTCTTTCGTTAATAAAGGAATAAATAAAGATGTTTAGTTGAATGATTGATTGACTTCCATTATTATGTGTACATATTCTCTTCTCTTGCTTTTTTGATTACGTTACGCATTCATCAACGCTCAATTTATATAGTACATCACATAACAACCGTACCATGTGTTCATTTGTGATTGGGCGATTTTTAACACGAGAGAGTCGATGAACCACGACCAGGGCAGAGTCTTTCGAGATCAATCCCATATCTCATGGATTCTTCGTGCAGTTCATAAGCATTGGACAACCCTGCGACTACAAGTTTGTTTTTGAAGGTCAGTTAGGCGCATGGACTGCTACAAAATCAACGTATATCTTGAGGCAGCTCCCACTGAGTCCATTTTAAACCCAAAGACTTGGGTGTTTGGTTGGATACAACCTTGAAAAATTATACCTTGAAAAATTATTTTTCGAATTCTAAAAGTAAAAAATCAAAAAGTAGGTTGGAATCGAATTTCAAAATGATTTTTATAAACAAATAAGTCTATTTTTTGTGAAGCGAATCTGTAGTTCTAAATAAGTATAAGTTAATTCTAAAAATCATGAGTAAAAAAATATTGTTTCACTGTTTTGTTTTCAAAATCATCCTGAAATTGTGTCCCTAAACAAGTTTTCAATTTTTTTGCTTCTACAATTTAATGAATAACTTCTTTTAACTAATATATTGGCCTTGCTTGGTAAAAGTTATGATTTTGATAAATGATTTTTATATAGTCATTATTAAAATAAATTTTTCCAAACATTTTTTTTCAAATAATTGATTATCTTAGAATGATGATCTCAAAAAGGAGAGGAAGGAATAATGATCTAGGATTCTTTTTTGGTCATATGTTGTTTTTTTGTCTCTCTCTAGATTGTTTAGAGAAAATAAGAAGAAAAAATTCAATTTGAGTTTGTTAGAAAAAATAATTGATTATAATAAATTTTCAAAACAACTTTTTTTTGTTTATAGAAATAATGAAAATTTTCAATTATGATTAAAATAATCAATTATTATAATGGTTACCAAACATGTATAGAATCCATTATAATCTGTATAATGGATTATGGGCTGATAATCCATTAAAATAATGATTACCAAATAGCCCCATAAACAAGTCAAAAAAACGAGTCAAAGAATAACTTCTTCAAAAAATGTATCACAGACATTCACAGTTTATAAAGGGGATACCAGTTTTGGCGGAGGTGATACCAATGCATATAGGACAAACATATTTTAATAGATCCTGGCCGTTTGATCGATTAATTGGTATCACCCACGCCAAAACTTGTATCCCCTTATAAATCATGAAATATATGAGCAAGTTATAAAAATAAATTTGTTTCTCTCTAATTTGCTATCTATAGGGTAATTAGTTTTCAAGCTCATTATTGGCTGTTACAAAATATTTAAAGCACTTGTACGCATTCATTTAAAGAATTTTGTACTCTCATTACATAGAACGGTGAAGTTTGAGATGCTTTTCCAACTGGACCATCTCTAATATAAAACAAAGCATGGACAACTTAGCTTAGATAAAGGACGCTCTGGATTCATTCTTGGGGAAGCTAAATCTACGGCTGTAAAATGATGAGTTTAATTAAATATCAATAATAAATGTTCCATTAGTATTTCACAATAAATGTTTGTTTAATTAATCAAATAAATATGCTTTCATTAATACAGTACATAATCAATTTATCTTATATTAAATCAATAGACATTAATGATGGTTTTGATGGTGGGTGGGGGTGGTGGATCAACGGTGGGGATAATGGTGGTGGTGGTGGAAGAAGTAGTGATAATGGGATGAGAAAGATGTACTAACGTTAGTTACTCTTGGTTAATTTTTTTATTTGATATTACTTTTTTTTTTAATTAATAAAACACCCATAATGATTAATTTTAATTGGAGCAAACCACAACCATGGATTTAGCTTTCCCCAGAATGCATTTTGACCGCTCTTTATCTAGGCTAAGTTGTCCATGCTCGGACAACTTAGCCTAGATAAAGAGCGGTCAGGATGCATTCTGGGGAAAGCTAAATCTACGGCTGTGAAATGATATCAATAATAAATGTTCCATTAGTATTTCATAATAAATATTTGTTTAATTAATCAAATAAATATGCTTTCATTAATACACTACATAATCAATTTATCTTATATTAAATCAATAGACATTAATGGTGGTTTTGATGGTGGGTGGGGGTGGTGGATCAACGATGGGGATAATGGTGGTGGGTGTTGGTGAGAATGGTGGATTAATGACGTTAATGGTGGTGGTGGTGGTGGTGGAAGAAGTAGTGATAATGGGATGAGAAAGATGTACTAACGTAGATAAATTACTTAGTTACTCTTGGTTATTTTTTTTATTTGATATTATTTTTTTTTAAATTAATAAAACACCCATAATGATTAATTTTAATTGGAGCAAACCACAACCATGGATTTAGCTTTCCCCAGAATGCATTTTGACCGCTCTTTATCTAGGCTAAGTTGTCCGAACTATGCTTCACGATACAATGTTGCATGTGTTGTAAATATACAGAACTAATAATGTCCATGACTATTCACCAACATCACCACCATAAAACCACCCATCGGCATTATTTTTTCCATCACCACCGATATTATCGCCTCCACCACAAGCGCTTCTATCAGTCACTACTTCTTCCACTACTAACCACTAATTTCTATTGATATCTAATTTTTTATTAAAATTATTTATTAATATAAAAATACATATTTATTAAATTAATTAATAAATCTATGGCGATAATATAAAAATACATATTTATAATGAGAGATTAATAAAACATTCATTATAAAAAAGTAATGATAAAGAGCGGTCAGGATGCATTCTGGGGAAAGCTAAATCTACGGCTGTAAAATGATGAGTTTAATTAAATATCAATAATAAATGTTTCATTAGTATTTCATAATAAATGTTTGTTTAATTAATCAAATAAATATGATTTCATTAATACGGTACATAATCAATTTATCTTATATTAAATCAATAGACATTAATGGTGGTTTTGATGGTGGGTGGGGGTGGTGGATCAACGGTGGGTGTTGGTGAAAATGGTGGAGTGATGACGTTAATGGTGGTGGTGGTGGAAGAAGTAGTGGTAGTGGGATAAGAAAGGTGTCCAAAGGTAGATAAATTAATTACCATTGGTTTATTATTTTTATTTGATACAATATTAGTTTTTAAATTTATTTTTATTTAATTTTTTTAAATTAAAATAAATATTATAAGCCATATTTTTATCGGATCTGGACAGGAAAAACGATGAACGGTTGAGGACTATAAAGGAATCAAGCTCTGAATATCAGATACCAAACCAGGACACTCTGGATTCGTTCTTGGGAAAGCTAAATCTACGGCCGAAAAATGATTAGTTTACTTAACTTTCAATAGAAAATGTTTTATTAATATTTCATAATAATTTTTTTTAACTAATCAAATATATACATATATAATTAATACAGTACATAATAAACATATTTTATATTAAATCAATTGACATATTTTATATATCATAATAAAAAATTTTCTAACATATTTTATATTTTACTCTTGGTTAATTTTTTTATTTGATATTACTTTTTTTTAATTAATAAAACACCCATAATGATTAATTTTAATTGGAGCATACCACAACCATGGATTTAGCTTTCCCCAGAATGCATTTTGACCACTCTTTATCTAGGCTAAGTTGTCTGAACTATGCGATACAATGTTGCATGTGTTGTAAATATACAGAACTAATAATGTCCATGACTATTCACCAACATCACCACCATAAAACCACCCATCGGCATTATTTTTTCCATCACCACTGATATTATCGCCTCCACCACAAGCGCTTCTATCAGTCACTACTTCTTCCACTACTAACCACTAATTTCTATTGATATCTAATTTTTTATTAAGATTATTTATTAATATAAAAATACATATTTATTAAATTAATTAAGAGGACATTTAATGGTGAAAATTTAATAAATTATTCATTATGAGAGATTAATGAGACACTAACTAATAAAGCATAGTTTGGACAACTTAGGCAAGTTAAAGAGCGGCTAGGATTCATTCTCGGGAAAGCTAAATCTACGGCTGTAAGATGATCAGTTTAATTAACTTTCAATAATGAATGTTCTATTAATATTTCATAATAAATGTTTTTTTTATTAATCAAATAAATACACTTTCATTAATAGAGTACATAATAAATTTATTTTATACTAAATCAGATGACACTAATGGTGGGCGGGGGTGGTGGATCAGCGGTGGGTGTTGGTGAAAATGGTGGAGTGATGACGTTAATGGTGGTGGTGGTGGAAGAAGTAGTGGTAGTGGGATGAGAAAGGTGTCCAAAGGTAGATAAATTAATTACCCTTGATTTATTATTTTTATTTGATACATTATTAGTTTTTAAATTTATTTTTATTTAATTTTTTTAAATTAAAATAAATATTATAGGCCATATTTTTATCAGATCTGGACAGGAAAAACGATGAACGGTTGAGGACTATAAAGGAACCAAGCTCTGAATATCAGATACCAAACCAGGGCACTCTGGATTCTTTCTTGGGAAAGCTAAATCTACGGCCGAAAAATGATTAGTTTACTTAACTTTCAATAGAAAATGTTTTATTAATATTTCATAATAATTTTTTTAACTAATCAAATATATACATATATAATTAATACATTACATAATAAACATATTTTATATTAAATCAATTGACATTAATGGTGGTTGTGGTTGTATGAGGGGGTGGTGGATCAACGGTGGGGATAATGGTGGTGGGTGTCGGTGAGAATGGTATAGTGATGACGTTAATGGTGGTGGTGGTGGTGGCAGAAGTAGTGGTAGTGGGATGAGAAAGGTGTCCTAAGGTAGATAAATTACATAATTACCCTTGGTTTTTTTTATTTGATATTAGTTTTTAAATTTTTTTTTTTAATTTGTTTTATTTTTTTTTAAATTTATAATAAATATTATAGGCCAGATTTTTTGTCGGGTCGGGTCAGGAAAGAAGATGAACAATTAAGGACTATAAAGTAACAAAGCTCATTCTGAAAGTTAGATACCAAACCAAGATAAATAGCCGTTATAATTGAAAAAATTACCATACCAAAAAAAACTGTAAAATATTTTTTTTAACGTATTAATCTAAATTTTGCATTTGTGACAAGTTAAGAAAGATAAAGAGCGACTGAGATTTATTTAGGAAAAATATAAATCAATGGTTGTGGTTGTTTACATCATTATTGTATCATTAACTTCAAATAATAAATATTTTACTAATAAATATGTAACCTACAATTTTCTAAGTTTTTCAATAAAAGCCTTGAACGGCACCTTTTCATATCTCTCATTATAAATGTCTCAATAATATATTTTCATTAAATAAATAATAAATTTATTAATAATCATTATGGATGATTGGGGTGGTCTTTGTGAGTTGTAGTGCATGGAGCCCGTGATGATAATACTGGTGGTGGAAAAGGTAGTGGTGATGGGTGGTTCTGGTGATGGTAGTGCATGTGCTTAATGTGTTGGTCTATGTCGTTAGGACACATGTAACATTATTATGGAAATTGTGGTTGATTTTTTTTAATTTGAAAATAAGATGCTTATTAATAAAGAAGAAATAATTGTACATAAATGACCATAATTTTTTTCTGAAAAATAACCCGAGAAAAACCCAACGATGATAGGGATAGTAAAGGTTTTCAGTTGATCCCACTACATGTTTCACCCGGCGATTTTTTCGAGACAAATATTTTGGTCAACCTAGCAATTCTCTGAAAAAAAATGTAACAATTAAAAAACATGGGGAAAAATTGTCACTTTATATAGAGCCAAGAAAAGAATGACAAGGGTTTAAATTGACATAATTTTTTTTACCAACTATGAAGGCCGTGCCGTTACGGCACGGGTGAATTTCTAGTTTCATGAATATATTGTAGATGTTAATATGATACGAGTCCATTGAAGAAGTCATCGTGTGGTCACAGTCATACCACACAAAATGATTACAAAAGACAAAAAAAATCAATGGTTTTGAGTTTGTGAAAGATGATGACACTATACTAGTTGCTTAGAGATGGTGGACTTTCATAGTTGGATTAGCTCATTCTAATAGTTTAACTTAATTTATGATAGTGAGGCATCAGTTCGTTCAGAGTTGTTTATCAGCTCTATGCTCGTGAACTAGAGTTATTTTTTTTGGAAAGGAGGAGTATATTCACATACACTCTTTGAAATTAATGTGGACATTTACCACTAGTCTACCCATGAGCATACGTTCTTTTTCTTTTTCTTTTTTTCTCTCTTTTATACAATTTGGAATTTCATTGGGTATAGCTAAAAGTATATAAAATATATTTCCACGATTTTTATTTTTTATTTTTTTATAAACAAAATTAAGAAACACCTCGTTACATCCTCTTCATCTGACTTGATAAACGATGGTCAGCACTTAGGGAGCAAAAGCCAAACTGGGGTGAAGACCAAGCCATACAGGTTCTATTTGTTTTTGCGCATTGGGCTACATTATGGGCAACCCCATTGTTTGTTCGATTAACAAAATTAAAAGCAATTCTCTTAAATCTAGAAGTTAGGTATTTTATATCAGTTAACCATGCTTGAGCTCTATGATTTCCACGAAAATCTCTTTCATTGATTCTCTGTATAATTCCTTCAGCATCACTTTCAATTAGTATTTGTTGATCCCTTCTCTCCCAAGCAGTTCTCATAGCCTCTCTTATTGCTCGTATTTCTGCATCCTCTGCTGAAACACAATAGATGTAACTTCCTTCTGCAATTAGGAATTGGTGATCAGAATTTCAGAAGACAAATCCAAACCCACCGTCTATTGAAGATAGATTCCAAGCCCCATCACAGTTAATTTAAATCCAACCGAATACTTTGGGAGGTCCAAGAAGAAATGTCAGAGACATGAGTAATAGCAGCAATCTTTTGTAGATATGGTTGAGGTGTCTGCACCGGCCACATCGCTTTTGCTCTATCCAAGATTGAGGCTGGTTCTTCAATTTTCCCGGTATGAACAATTGTGTTTCTGCTAGTCCAGATTGACCAAATCATGCAAGTAATCATTGTAAACGGCTCTTCTCCACTAGAGTCATCCTTGTATGGAATCAACTGCAGCCAGTATCTTATCCAATCAACAAATGTATTGTCTTGAAATTGTTGATTTTGAATATTCACTTGGGCCGAGTGCATAATAGTTTCTTCTTTGATTTTGCATCTAGGGCAGATAGAGTCTGAGGTATGCATTTTCTGATGCAAAACTAGCTTCACAGGTAAAGTTGCTTTTAAAACCTTCCACATGAATAGTTTAATTCTTGCAGGTATTTTATGTGCCCATACTTCGAGCCATAGGTCAGAGTTGTTGGTGTCTCCTCTTAAGGAGGTACTATGATATGCAATTTTGGTAGAAAATCTACCATCTTTAGCACTATTCCAAATCACTCTATCTCTAGTAGGAATAATAGACAAAGGAATGTCTTCGACCTTCTCTACAGAAGATTGATCACAAACAACTTCAAGCTTTACTGAGTCCCATTTTCTGGTTTGTGGATCAACGAAATCAACCACTTTAAAATTAGGATCAGGAATAGTGTTATCCTTTGGTGTGGGAAACTCCTGTAAAAGGGATCCAATTATCACACCAAGGATCTATTAAGATTCCTTCCCCTACCACCCATGATATGAATGGTTTAATATTTTCCATTATTTTGTAATAGTAAATTTTTACTTATAGTACCAACAAAAGAATCATTTGTATTAACGAAATTGTGAACACTTCATTTTACTAATTAGAATATTTTCGTATGTTAAGATCATCAATTGGTTCATAATTACGCTCTACTTTATTGTTCTAGCTATCACATAAGGAAAATCCACTTTAACATCGAAAATGATATATCCACCGAGCCAAACACACCGAGTTTGCACTGTGTGAGACACTTCTGCCCCACCCCTATCCCAATACAGAGAAGGGATAATTAAGACCGTGCGATCCCCTCTCGGTGCAATTCACGGTGCAACCCTTCGATGGATATAGAATCACCCCTTTAACATTGACGAATGATTTCCTGCAAAACAGATAAGAACCATGTATGATTTCTAACGTCAAAACATTTAATTTTGTGAAAGTTCAGTTAGGACTTTATTAAGTCCAGATTCAGGCACCTAGGGGTGTTCATGGTCGGTTTTGGTTCGGTTTCAAGCCAAACCAAAACCGAAACCAATACTATCGGTTTATAAAAATTGAAACCAAACCAATCCATTAACCATTGGTTAGGTTTCCAAATGGTTTCAATAGGTTTCGGTTTTTCCCAGTGGTTTTGGTTAACCAATAATTATGTCAAACCAAAAAAAAAAAAATTACACTAATTTACGTAAAATAAATAGTATTGGTTTACAAAAATTTACGAGACAAAAAATAAATAAAAAGAATATTAAGAGTAGTTAAAGCTTACTCTAAATCTAGAGATCAAAAGAAGATTTAACTAATGACAAAGTCACATCTCTAATGAAAATTTAATCAATGATTTTTTTTTTTTATCAATATTCGGTTAACCATTGGTTATTGGTTCGGTTTCTCTATCATACCAAAACCAAACCATTAATCTCGGTTTTCATCTTTTCTAAACCAAAACCAACCATTAGTTAATGGTTCGGTTCGGTTTCCCCCTAATCGGTTTGGTTTGGTTCGGTTTCTCGGTTAACCAGTAACCATGAACACCCCTACAGGCACCCCTTAATAAATTTGGGTCACTGTGTCCGAAAACCATTAGAGTTTAATTAACTATAATTCAAACAGCTGTATGCAGTAGATCCGCCGACCTCTTAGGTCATTTGAAATTTGATGTTTTGAACATTTCTAGGGTTTGGAACAAGTCCCAAGCCTAAACTGTAGTTAACCTAAGTTATATAAATTGAGGATATGACGTGAAAGAAAACCAAAGCGGCAGTTCCAACTTCAAGATGTAGTAAGCTATAGTTTCTGCTTTCTAGTATTTTTTACTCTACTCTATGTAGTCTGTAGGTACCATCAAGATGTGGTACTTTTATACATCTTAAAATGGTACGATTCAGCAAATCTATTCGATGCTGATGCTGGTTGAAATTAATTTATCTGTAAATCGTCAAATCAACCTACGCAGGCAGGAGCATATAGGCATGTACGGTTATGATTGCAGCACCAGTAAGGATAGATGTTAATTCCTTTCCATGAATTTGATCCTAATACGTTAGATAGCTTCGATAATGATTATAATTTGAATAATTATAAGCGATGTCGATGTCTATACATTAGGGTCAAATTCTTGGAAAAGAACTGATACCATCCTTGAATTCGTTTTGGTTAATGAAGCTCTTGAAATTCCTAAGATTCTTATAGATATGCACAGCTTCTTGGACTGATTTTTGATGGATTTGATTTGAAATGTTTATAATAGCAGTCCATTTTATATTGTGTCCCACTAACCAGTTTTATCTCTTTGTTTTCCAGCAGTGAATAGAATTATTCTGGAATTATTACTAATTCTCATTACCAAATCTTCTATTGAAGCGGTCCATTCTCATTTCTATATTACTCCCTCCGTCCCTAATTAGATGAGCTATTTGGTTTTTAGTTTTGTCCACAAATAGATGAGCTATTTCACTAACCAAGGGGATATTTCTAAAACTACCCTTTTAATTGATTATTTTTTCTATAAGAAATATGTATAATTTGATAGTCATGTTTATATTCGTTGCGTAGGTGTTTTAAAATGCTTTTCAACGGTATAAAGTTTATAAAAATCCGTGGTATAGTTTAAGAGATAAATTGTTTCTAAATTTACTAATTATTGCCCATAAGGGTATAATTGTAAAAAATACTTAAATATACTCCAATTTCCTCCTTGCCTTAAAATTTGTGCAAACTACAAGTAGCTCATCTAATTAGGGACGGAGGGAGTATCTTAGAACGCGACATGGATATATGTATAAATATTTTCTTCCTTTTTTTTTTTTCTTCCGGAAAAAATAATAATTATAATTAGGGCAAATTAATAAACTGACCAACTTCCTAGCCCCTAATTAATATACCGGCCAAAATTTTTAAGTCTTTTATAAAGTGGCCATACCGTTAGATTTCACGCCTGGACCCACCATATTGGTCAGAGGCATTGATTAGGTCAATTTTGACTTGCTAAACTTATTATCCTATCCCTATATTTCGTTTTGTTTCTTTAAAGCCCTAATGCTCGTCCCTGCCACCATCACCACTCGTCCCTTTCCTCCTCCTCTCCACAGACTTACTGCAGATTCATCGGTGAGAAAAAAATCATTAGCATAAGAGAAAAAAAAATCACAAGATAAAGAAGTCGAGAAGAAATTGTTGATATTTGGAATCAACTGGGTTCTTCTTAATCGATAAAACAAGATCAATTTTGGATGAAATTCGTTTAGGGTTTTGATTGTTAAAATTGGATACTCAAGTCTAGGTTTTTGATCTTCCGTTTCAGATTCATTAACACCAGGTGGTAACACTTTCAAGTAGGTATTGTCGTCAATTTTATGGTGTGAGAATTATATTACATGGAGATTTTCATATGGTAAATTAGATAGATGGGTACTGTTGCCATCAGGCTAGTGATTGATTGTGGCTGATTAAGAAGGTTCTCGGGAACAATGGTGTTTTAAAAATTGAGATAAACAAAGGATCTGGGTTCTTAAATCATTGAAGATTTGGATGGATTTGGCAAATTTTGCTGTCGTTACGGTAAGCTGTTAATTGGGTAAATTATAATTGTGAAGATTCCAAATTAGATTTTTTTTTTTTTTGTTGTTGTTGTTGTAATTGACGTTGCAAAGATTCCAAATTATAATTGTGAAGGATTTGATCTTGATGATCACAAAGACCACGAAGGAAAAAGAAATTGAAATATCAATTCATTAGGGTTTACTTTTATCGATCTCAATATTCATTTTTCTTGTGATTTCGGTTTTAGTAGTGTTGCTGGTATATTTTGTAATTGGACAATTGATGAAAGAATAACAGAAAGTTGATTAATTTTTTCAATTGGTTTTACATAAGTGTGAATCTGTCTCTATTTTTTTCTTGTGTTATCAATTACGGTTTATAACAGGGGAAGAAGACGAACCAAGGATGATATAAATAGGTATGATTCAGTTCAGTAGAACTGTTTAATTAGGTCCGGCCTACTCAGCCCACTGAAGGGTTTAAATGTCTTTTACTAAGTAGTGTAACTGACAGGTAAGCAGTTAACTCCAGGTACCCGTTTTTTTTAAATAACGGGACGGAAAAAGTCTATTTCGGCCACTTTATATAGATTTTTGTTAAAGGGAGAGCAAAAACAGATCCGAGGAGAGCAAAAATCGTATTTAACTCGATAACTAGGACCGAGTTCGAATATCCTTACGAGTCGGACAAAAATTACCTTATTAGCATACACATGTGTTCGCACACTTTAAAAAAAAATCTTTTGACCTAATAATCTAGAGCAGAGTCATCTCACGCCTGCCATAACCGCCGTTGGTCGCCGTCTGCCGCTACTGGCCGCCACCATTTTTGTAGTCGAATGACTCATAAGATATATGTGATACAATCAATCGATGGTATTAAATGTAGAACCACCGGCAAAGGCTCACTCTAGTTGTATTTTTATAAATATAACCTCTAGGTTTTACAATAGGAAATCTCTTTCACCCGAACTTGGATTTCCAATTCGATAGATCATCTATAGTATCTAAGATCCATACTATCAAAATCATTGCACGATTTCGTTTTTTTTTGTTTGTTATTTTATCAATTGGTCGTCAATTTTTTTGCTTTTGTTTACTTGTAATGGCTTCAAGTGTCGTAAAGCTCTCGAAGGTCTGCAAATCAGTCTCGTCTTTTTGTGTCATCTTTAATTACAATTCAATGGAAGGTTTAGAAGAACCCTTCCCATCGATACATGAATCAATTGAAGAATTCTTTTAATTAATGAAGTTGAAGTCGAAAGAGAGAGTAGATTAAGATTTAAGAGATACATTATGACTGAGTAATCGCAAAAATGTTAGTGTTTTCTTAATTATCCACCTGATCCAGTAAAAATGTTATTTTAGCCCCAATTCATATAAAGATTTGAATTCAGATGTTGCTAGGATTTTTCTCCACCACCGGTGGCAGCAGTGGTAGTAGCATGATGGCGGCGGCAGTGAAGTAACAACGAAAAGTTACAACAAAATTTTTTTAACTTCAGAATCGTGCCAAGAATCCGTGTTACTAAGGTTAGTATAGTCTAACTCATAAAAAGTTTGGAATCGGTTCTAGTCATTGAGTCGAATACGGTTTTTGCTCTCCTCGGATCCATTTTTGCTCTCCCTTTAACAAAAATCCTTTATATAATGATTTGAAAAAACGGCCACTTTCTTAATTATATGTGAAAAAGGTGGCCACTTTATTAAAAAACCCTTATAATTACTGCTATAGCAATGCAACGACGACCGAAGTTTGGAAGTGACTCCGTGAAATTGTAGGGGGCCGTTTTTATTTTGTGACAATTTTGTAAAAGTTTTACACTAACAATTATAAGTGTAATATTTATGTGATACTTATTATCTAACAATTTTGTAACACTTATTTGTAATAATTTTGGAATAACAACATAAACTTTAGATCCGATGGCCGAATTTTGTTGGTAATCAACGGTCAAGATCAAAATTGAAAGCATAGGTGACGGTTTTTTTTTGCCATTTTCACGCCGAAAATACCGTTAATCGGTTCGACTTCCCATCGTTTTGACCGCCCCTAACCGTAGTCGTGGTTGATGACTATCTTATTGTCGTTCCAATTTTGTGGAAAGAGAACTAATGGGTGTTCAATTTTTACGATTAAAAACCAAAAAAAAAAAGGTTACAAAGGGACTACATTTTGGCTCCACTATGAACACTAAAGGGACTCCCTTCGGTCGTCCCAATTAATAGTTCCGATCGAAGATAGGTATTAGGTACTGTTACATGGATTTTCTTATAAATAGACAACATGAATCAAGACTGTTACAACAACATCATATTCCTTATATTGGACTGATGTTTCGTAGATCTGATTTGAAGTGTAGCAATTAATAGCTTTTTAACAACATTGTGTCAATGGTGATAATCAGATTCTATCATTGCACTCAGAAATAATACAGACAACACACTAAACTTTACAGACAGAGTAAATGCTTGTATTTAAAGCATACTACAAAGGTTACCGTGACCGACAGTTTCACACGTGCGATGACAGCCTGTACCAGCCTGTTAACCTTCACCACTTAAGTCCTTAACTTGCACCGCATCATTTGATTCTGCAGCACTGTCTTTAGCCCCCCCTCAAGCTCATGGGTAGAGAAGCAACCTTGAGCTTGGATCTGATAGCAGCAAAGCGTGGACCATGTAATCCTTTAGTAAAAATATCGCTGGTGATCTAAAGTATGGACATAATACACATCAAGAGACTTGGTGAACAAGTTCTCTAATAAAGTGATAATCCGATGAACATGCTTCATTTTGGAATGCAAGACTTTGGATTGGAAGCAAGAGAGATAGAACTAATATTGTCACAACTTGACTTAGATCCCAGGAATGGAGAAATGCAAGTCTTGTAAAATATAACAGATCCAAACCATTTCTGCAGCACTGTGAGCTAAAGTCCTATACTCAGCCTATGTGCTTGATCTGGCAACCGTAGTTTGCTTTTTAGAAGACCAAGACACAATGTTTGAACCCAGAAAAATACAATAACCCCTAGTAGACCTGCGATCATCAACATTGCCAGCCCAATCAGCATCTGAGAAACCCAAAAGAAATGAATCACCTTTTGTAAATTGAATACCATAATCCAAAGTTCCTTTGAGATATCTCAAGATTCTCTTAGCAGCTTGAAGATGCTCAGTTCTTGGATGTTGCATATATTGACAGACCTGATTAACTGCAAAAGAGATATCTGGTCTTCTTGACGAGGTGTCGACTCGCAAATAATATTTTCTACTTCTCTTTACACTAGCAAGTAGTATAATGAAAGCAGATTCGTCCCATGGGAGGTATGTTAAGCAAAAGTTGTTATGCAAATACTCTTAGCAAGATTACTTTGTTGTAGAAAATATGAAAATTGTAAAGTTGTATTCAAATATAAGATGGAATAGATTAAGAAATCATTCTCGACCACGAAACATAAACCAAATCGATATATAGCACGTTCTTCGCATTATCTTATTCTAACAACCCTAGGATAATTAGTATGCTCAACTATCCCGTTATTATCTCTTAAGCTCACCGGATACGAAAACGCTCGACTACCGGTTTCTACTTGCCAAGTTTCCTAGAGGTACGCTTTCTAGGTGTGACCTAAACAAGTGCTCTAAGTTTTGTGAGATAAGGTTGCTCCTAGTGATGAATTCAAAAGCATGAATCACCTACTAGTGTCAATTTCTACATATGGGTACTTAACAAAGTCCCATCATCAATACCCATATATTGCTACTTGTGTTCATCTTCTCTAGACAATTACGGGTCGAAGAAAATCTAAACTAGCAATAAGATTGTGACATAACTACTTAATTTTGAACTTAAACAATTAAGGAACAATCCATAAGCATTATTAGCATGGTAGAAATCAAATAATAACTAAACTTGCAAGAAAACGAGCTATTGCATATCAATCATGAATTCATATTTCGGGCTTTGAAATCACCCTTATTCAAAAATAGTTTAGTTACTCATAATTTTGGAGTTCATCATCATAATATTAAAATAGAGAAGATAAAAGATAAAAACGAAAGCAAACCATAGCTGCGGCTATCGCCATGAAGCTCCCAGTAGAATACGTCCTGGAATTGCGAATAAGATACATTCATAAACCCTACCGGCCTCCAAACCTCAGCCCAAAACTGTCGGCACAGGTCATCTGATCTTTCACCATTCAGCCCATACAATCTTGGTCAGCTTCTACTTCATGTCCCTGCCAGTGAACCATGGCAATAGCACCAACACCTTTGCCTGACTGTTTAGATAAAAACTTGACCAAGTCACACCACATCCAAACCCAATCTCGGCCTTGGCAGATGACCATAAAATCCAGAAAAACTGACACTCATTTCTCTCTTCTCGACATCTCAAGTCCGTTCAAAATAACACCAAAACCAATTATCCAGACATCACTTCTCTTGCTCAAAACCGTACATCTGAACCTGTCTTTCCTTGCATGCCTTAATTGCTCTGAACCCATGTCTAATTCACAACAACAACACAAGTTCGAACCACAGCTCTATAATGAGCTTCCTTGCTTGCCTGAACCTTCAAAAACGTTCACAGATCATGGCAGCAACATGACCATTTTTCTTGTCAACTGTAACCCGATTCAAACCAAACACCACCGGCACAGCCACTTCCCTTGTTCATCCCAGGCTCCTATCTCTTCAATCATAACCATCAGAACCCATTAAAGTCACAACAACAATAACTTCATATTTTAGCTAAAATTGAGCTCAAGAACTTGACCCATATATCCTCCAATTCGAACCAACAGAACCCATCATCCCAAAGGGCAACAGAACCCTGGTTACTCAGCTCAAGAACTTCCCTAAATCAACTCCATCCTCGAGCCAAAACTACCAAATATCAAACCATCTCTGTTGTGTTCTTTCAAACCTCAAACATCTCTCAAAACCCATTACAAATACCATTGCAGCAATCAATACTTGCACA
The DNA here is from genome assembly GCA_023531295.1 of Papaver armeniacum. Taxonomy (NCBI): domain Eukaryota; kingdom Viridiplantae; phylum Streptophyta; class Magnoliopsida; order Ranunculales; family Papaveraceae; genus Papaver; species Papaver armeniacum. The sequence continues at coordinate 72,158 of JAJJWW010009183.1, forward strand.
GAAACATTATTAGCATCAGATGAGCTTGAAGTGATGAAAAAAAGGTCATTCAGGCCTTCTAACGAACATGCAGTGTGCACAATCCTAGTGGTGTATGAGATGAGGATGTTGTGATGTTTTTATCCGCTTCCATGCTTCAATTCTCCCTGCAATTTGGATTCACAGTAAACCCATTATTCAGAAATCATCCAACATTCATAAACCTTCATATTCAGTCCCCATTATCAACAACAGACCATTATCTTCTTCCCTGGTTCAACGAGTCGTAAAATTCCATCAACTGCTCATCATCTCGAACCTAATCCTGTCTGCAACCACTGCACAAACTCGACCTACTGATTAACCCAAATACTCGACAAAATACATGACTCTTAGCAGCTCGATTTCCTCCATGTTCAACTGAATTTCATGGCTGATTTCTTGAGTATGCATCGACCACAAACTGGTGCTCGCTTCTTTCTTCTTCTCGACTTCAAGTAGGGGTCTTGACCCATGGTGAATACTGCCGGTTCCATGGCTAGGTCGACGGCTATAGCAACAAAAACTAGATCTCTTTATTTGTTTGTTAACTGGTGAGTGGTGACCGAAAGAAATGAACCTGCTCGTCTTTGATTTCAGCTGAGACCTAATTCTTTCCCATCTTGAGTACACATGTGTGAATTAGATGTACCCTTTTCACTTCAGCTGGTGCACGAGTTGCCGAGCTATCTCGGCCAGTTATTGATGGCTAGCATCCAAAATCAGTGCGTCGACACGAGCTTCAAGCGTCTACACTATCATAGACCATTTCGACGCTTTTTCCTTCTTTATGTGAGTTTCGGGCCATTGTACCTAAGACAAACAAAAAGAAACGTAATATACAAAATTACAAGAAAACTAATAAGAAAAGCATGAGGAATCATTGCTGAAATTGGGTGTTTTAAACACCTATCAAATTCCCCCACACCTAATCTTTGCTAGTCCTCGAGCAAACAAAACAAAACCAAAATACAACAACTCCGTCTCGTCGAGGATACGGTCACACTTAGCACGTATAACAAGCCGTTGAACCCATAGGTGTCCCTAGTGGATGAGTTATAGTCTCGTGAAGGTTTACAAGAGGTGTACCTACAAAACCTTTTACTCCAAATTCCAACTACCTGTGAAGAGTCTATGAACGAATCCAAAATGACTACATGAGGAAGTACCCAGATGCAAATCCAATTCATATACAAGTAAACAAAGCTCTACTCAGAAAGTCGAACAAACCACAATACTCGGAATCTAACTAACCACAATCACACATGAATAGATTAAGAAGATGGATATAGAGATAGATGGTTGCGATGTTGACTAAAGTGAGCGGTGTTTCCCATATTTGTCTGAAGGTCACTGCCAAGATGAACCTATGAATCCTAATGGATTGATATACTGGTCTGAATACTAATATCAACTCAACTGGCATATACACGGGAACCAGTGATCGATAATCCTAATTCTAGATCAACTCGACTGGCAAATACAAGGGAACCAGTGGTCGATTTATTAATTGAACAATAATAGTAACTTTTTTTTTTGAATTGACAACATGATTAGATCTCCTGGATCCAAGCACATGTTTCTTGTCAGTAGATTACATGGTAATTCCCGTGGATCCTGCATTCCACGCTTGTTTAGGCGACAGAGACAGGGAGAACACACACATATTGCTATCCAAGTGTCAATCTTTTTCTTTTTCTTCTTTTTTTTTTTTTTTATTAGTAACTCAATCACTCTATTTCATCCTAGCAGTAATAACAATTCGATGTTAGTGACCCACCAAATCACTTAGAGAAACAAAAATTTTGCAAAAATAAAAACAGAAAGTGATATGGTGACGATTCCGAGATATGGTAACAACTATCATGTTATTTTTAATACCTGAGCTATGTCCTTTTAGTTAATGGATTCCTCAACTCCTGCAATCAAGATGGTTCCATCCACTTATATTGTTTAGTGTCATCCTGAAGGCACAAGTTTCTAGATTTTGAAGTTTATCATGCACTTTTTTTTTTTTTTTGAATTTTTTAACTAAAAGGATCAAACTCTACAAATTATATACAAATTACATAAATACTCCCCCACACTTAAACTTTACATTGTCCTCAATGTAAATTTAGTCATTCAAAGTAAAGTTCAAGGTGGGAAATTCTGAAAATGATATGCAAAATAAGAAAGCTGATACTCCAACTCATAGCTACTTCTGAACAATAGAGGATAAATACTAAACAAGCTATTTAGTTGGCATCTAATCCCAACTTAGCCAATATATACCTCATTGTCAAGAAAAAAAATGCCCTTTACTTAGAAAGGCTAGTATTTATTCTAAATTGTTCAAAAATTTCTAAAAGTTGGAGTTTTGATATGCAAAATAAAGATAAAATGCTTAAAAATAAAAAGATAAAGATAAAGATACAAAACCGATGGGTTGCCTCCCACATAGCGCTTGGTTTAAAGTCGTCAGCCCGACTTTCATCTCGCTTGCATTCTTAACCAGCGTCAGTTTCCTCAACAACAAAACATGAGTGCACATCACTCGGATATCTCATCACCTCAAAAATGTTGAAGCGAACGACCTCTCCATCAAATTCCATTGTCAAGGTACCTTAAAATACATCAATCTTTGTTCTAGCGGTTCTCATAAATGGTCTACCCAACAACAAAGGTGTAGACGAGGATGAGTTTTCATCATTCATATCAAGAACATAGAAGTCTATAGGAATTATAAGCTCATTGACCTGCACCAAAACATCTTCAACAACCCCTTTCGGGTAAACATTAGATCTATCGGCAAGTTGAATAACTATGCCGGTACTTTTGAGAGGACCAAGATTTAGAGATTCATAAATTGAAGCAGGCATAACATTAATAGATGCTCCTAAATCTAGCAAAGCTTTTGTAAATCTTGTTTTACCAATTGTGCAAGGTACATTAAAAATACCGGGATCTTTCAATTTAGGTGGAAGTTTCTTTTGAAGATATGCCAAAGCATTCTCCCCCACACTCACTACCTCATTACCGGTCAATTTGTGCTTGCTAGTGCATAATTCCTTCAAAAACTTCGCATAGCGAGGAACTTGCCTTATCGCCTCAATTAGTGGAATGTTCACTTCGATCTTCTTGAATATTTTCCAAATCTCTTTGTCCAACGTATCCTTTTTTGACTTTGCAAACCTGCTAGGAAAAGGTGGAGGAGTAACGTAAGTAGAAACAAGAGGTCTAGAGTTAGAATTTGTTACCAAATCATCCTTGTTAGGGACTACTTCGTCCACTTCTTTTTATAAATCACATTCATGGAACACCGGTGATGTTGCCGGTTTCTCTATTTGTTTTCCACTTCTTAATTCAATAGCATTGACATTTTCCCTATGATTCAATGGTTGCGAAGGAAGTTTTCCAGCTGCTTGTGCTTCCAATTTGCTAACGGTAGTAGCAGTTGACCTATTTTGTGTTTACATGTCCTTTATAGCCATCTCTGCCTTTTGCTTATCTTGCATCATTGCGTTGAGAATAAGGTTCAACTTGTCATCTATACTCATGCCTTGAGTTTATTGTTGCGGTCTTTGCAAAAATTGGTACTCACTTTGTTGATTAAAAGGAGATTTGGAAACTGCACCTTGCTTGTTGGCGTAGTTGAAATTAGGATGATCACGCCAACCCGGATTATATGTGCTGGAATACGGGTCATATCTTGGCCTTTGCTGATTTTGATACATAACACTTGCTTGCTCAACTTCTTCGGTGTATGATGGTATTACAGCCGCTGCTATTTGTTGCATCATCCTCTCCATGTTACCCATTCTATGTTCCAAATGTGAAGAATCACCAACTTCATTCACTTTCCTTACCATTGATTCACCTCGAGTGTAGAATTGCTGCGTGTTTGCAGCCATATTCTCCAACAAACTTGTAGCTTCCGCAATGGTCTTGTTGGTAAGTGCACCACCACTTGTGGCATCGATCAATTGTCTTTCATTAGGAAGCATCCCCTCATAGAAATATTGAATGACAAGTTGATCACTGATTTGGTGATGTGGACAGCTAGCTAAAAGCTTTTTGTAGCGCTCCCAATACTCATAGAGAGTCTCTCCCGATATTTGCACAATACCACAAATTTCCTTGCGAATCACTGCTGCTTTTGATGCCGGAAAATACTTCTCAAGGAATAACTTCTTCATCCCATTCCATGTGGTTATACTTCCAGGGGGAAAGTAGTACAACCAATCTCATGCACAGTCTATAAGTGAAAAAGGAAAGGCTGTCATCATCACCATATCAGCATCTGCAGTTACTTGTTTCAAACTAGTCACAACATGATGAAATTGTTGCAAGTGACGATTAGGATCTTCTCCCGCTAACCCACTGAATTTAGGCAACAAATGAATCAATTGTGGCTTCAATTGAATGGTTCCATCCAGCTGAATACATAGAGGCTGCTGGTCAAGGTTTGGAGATGTGAGCTCCTTGAGCGTCCTTGGAGCAGGTGGTGGAGTTCCCATTGTGTTGTCTTCCTCTTTGTCCTCTCCACGCATTCACCAAAGAAATAGTACCTAAAATAAGATTCTAAAAGATTGAATGAGTAAACAGATATTAAAAATAAAAGCACACGTAACAACTAAGAAAAAAAAAATAACAACTAAACTTGCCACTGCCTCCCCGGCAGCGGCGCCAATTTTGACGAGGTGTCGCCTTGCAAATAATATTTCTACTTCTCTTTACACTAGAAAGTAGTATAATGAAAGCAGATTCGTCCCAAGGGAGGTATGTTAAGCAAAAGTTGTTATGCAAATACTCTTAGAAAAATTACTTTGTTGTAGAAAATCTGAAAATTGTAATGTTATATTCAAATATAAGATGGAATTGATTAAGGAATCATTCTCGACCACGAAACATAAACCAAATCGATATATAGCACGTTCTTCGCATTATCTTGTTACTAACAACCCTAGGATAATTAGTACGCTCAACTATCCCGTTATTATCTCCTAAGTTCACCGGATACGGAAGCGCTCGACTACCGGTTTCTACTTGCAAAGTTTCCTAGAGGTACGCTTTCTAGGTGTGACCTAAACAAGTGATCTAAGTTTTGTGAGATAAGGTTGCTCCTAATGATGAATCCAAAAGCATAAATCACCTACTAGTGTCAATTTCTACATATGGGTACTTAACAAAGTCCCATCATCAATACCCATATATTGCTACTTGTGTTCATCTTCTATAGACAATTACGGGTCAAAGAAAATCTAAACTAGCAATAAGATTGTGACATAACTACTTAATTTCAAACTTAAACAATTAAGGAACAATCCATAAGTATTATTAGCATGGTAGAAATCAAATAATAACTAAACTTGCAAGAAAACGAGCTATTGCATATCAATCATGAATTCATATTTCGGGTTTTGAAATCACCCTTAATCAAAAATAGTTTAGTTACTCATAGTTTTCGAGTTCATAATCATAATATTAAAATAAAGAAGATAAAAGATAAAAACGAAAGCATACCCTAGCTGCGGCTATCTCCAAGAATCTCCCAGTAGAATACGTCCTGGAATTGCGAATAAGATACATTCATAAACCCTACAGGCCTCCAAACCTCAGCCCAAACTGTCGGCACAGGTCATCTGATCTTTCACCATTCAGCCCATACAATCTTGGTCAGTTTCTACTTCATGTCCCTGCCAGTGAACCATGGCAATAGCACCAACACCTTTGCCTGACTGTTTAGATAAAAACTTGACCAAGCCACACCACATCCAAACCCAATCTCGGCCTTGGCAGATGACCATAAAATCCAGAAAAACTGACACTCATTTCTCCCTTCTCGACATCTCAAGTCCGTTCAAAATACCACCAAAACCAATTATCCAGACATCACTTCTCTTGCTCAAAACCGTACATCTGAACCTTTCTTTCCTTGCATGCCTTAATTTCTCTGAACCCCTATCTAATTCACAACAACAACACAAGTTCGAACCACATATCTATAATGAGCTTCCTTGCTTGCCTGAACCTTCAAAAACGTTCATACATCCTGGAAGCAACATGACCATTTTCCTTGTCAACTGTAACCCGATTCAAACCAAACACCACCGGCATAGCCACTTCCCTTGTTCATCTCAGGCTCCTATCTCTTCAATCATAACCACCAGAACCCATTAAAGTCACGGCAACAAGAACTCCATATTTCAACTGAAATTGAGCTCAAGAACTTGACCCATATATCCTCCAATTCGAACCAACAGAACCCGTCATTCCAAAGGGCAACAGAACCCTGGTTACTCAGCTCAAGAACTTCCCTAAATCAACTCCAGCCTCGAGCCAAAACTACCAAATATCAAGCCATCTCTGTTGTGTTCTTTCAAGCCTCAAACATCTCTCAAAACCCATTACAAATACCATTGCAGCAATTAATACTTGCACAGAAACATAATTAGCATCAGATGAGCTTGAAGTGATTAAGAAAAAGTCATTCGGGCCTTCTAACAAACATGATGTGTGCACAATCCTAGTGGTGTAGGAGATGAGGATGTTGTGATGTTTTTAGCCGCTTCCATGCTTCAATTCTCCCTGCAATTTGGATTCACAGTAAATCCATTATTCGGAAACCATACAACATTCATAAACCTTCATATTCAATCCCCATTATCAACAACAAACCATTATATTCTTCCCTGGTTCAACGAGTCGTAAAATTCCATCAACTGCTCATTATCTCGAACCTAATCCTGTCTGCAATCTTCTGCTACAAACACTGCACAAACTCGACCTACTGATTAACCCAAATACTCGACAAAATCCGTGACTCTTAGTAGCTCAATTTCTTCCCTGTTCAAGTGAATTTCATGGCTGATTTCTTGAGTATGTATCGACCACAAACTGGTTCCCGCTTCTTTCTTCTTCTCGGCTTCAGGTAGGGTCTTGACCCATGGTGAATACTGCCAGTTCCATGGCTAGTTCGACGGCTATAGCAATAAAAACTAGATCTCCTTATTTTTTTGTTAACTGGTGAGTGGTGACCGAAAGAAATGAACACCTTTCGTCTTTGATTTGTTTGAGACCTAATTCTTTCCCATCTTAAGTACACATGTGTGAATTAGATGCACCCTTTTCACTTCAGCTGGTGCACGAGTTGCCGAGATATCTCGGCCAGTTATTGATGGCTAGCATCCAAAATCAGTGCGTCGACACGAGCTTCAAGCGTCTACACTATCATAGACCATTTCGACGCTTTTTCCTTCTTTATGTGAGTTTCGGGCCATTGTACCTAAGACAAACAAAAAGTAACGTAATATACAAAATTACAAGAAAACTAATAAGAAAAGCATGAGGAATTATTAATAAAATTGGGTGTTTTAGACACCTATTACTTGTCCAAGTACTGCAGAGCACCTACAAGACTTCTATACTCAGTTGAATTTTCAAGAAGTGTACCAGAATTAACACTTAGTTTAATAGTTGGAGATACATGAGTTTGACAAGGATTAGCTCCATCCATGTCATGTTTGTGAAGTAGATCAACAACATAATTTGTTTGAGTGAGATAAAGAGAATCTGCAGTTCTGGTAACTTCCAAACCAAGAAAATAATGCATATCCCCTAAGTCCTTCAATGGAAACTGAGTCTGCAATCGAGTAATAATATGTTGAAGAAAAGAAGGACTGGAAATAGTAAGTAAAATATCATCAACATATACCAAAGCCACAGAGATTTGAGAACCTTGTGTGTGAACAAATAGAGATGGATCTGCCACAAAATTAACAAAGTTAAGAGCTTTTAATGCAGAGCTAAGATTGTCCAAGCTCTTGGAGACTTCTTAAGACCATAGATGGCTTTATGAAGTAGACAAACATGATCTGGTTTACTTGGATCAACAAAACCTGGAGGCTGAGACATGTAAACTTCTTCTTGCAGGTCACCATGGAGAAATGTATTACTTACATCAAGTTGATGCATTTTCCAGTTGAACTGCACTGCCATAGAGAGAATAATTCTGATTGTAGCAGGTTTTGCCACAGGACTGAAGGTTTCATCAAAGTCCAAACCTTGTTGCTGATGAAAACCCTTAGAAACTAGTCTTGCTTTTTGCTTATCAATGGATCCATCTGGATGATATTTGATTCTAAACACCCACTTACAACCAATAAGATTTTGAGTTGAATTTGGAGGAACCAATGACCATGTACATGCTTGCATCAGTGCATTGTACTCATCCACTGAATAAAGTCTCCACACTTTCGCTTTGTTAGTTGCACCTATACTCTTAGGAACATGACACATCAAAGCTATTGGCAGTGGATGCTTAGTAGCAAAGTAAGACTTAGGAGTGTATATGCCATGTTTACCTCTAGTAGTCATGCAATGATCACTTTTAATAAGAGGAAGAGAAGCAGAAGTAGAAGACTTAACCTTTGACAAAGAACATGATGATAACTCAGTAGAAGAAGACAAAGTTGAATGATCTTTTTGAACAAGTGTATGAGAAGCAGATGTAAAAGATGTGTCTTTTGATAGAGAAAGAGATAATGATTCAGTAGAAGAAGGCATATTGGAAACAATGTCAGCATAAGGAAACCATTGAATGAAACATGTCTAGAGATATAGATTGTTCCAGATTTTGGTTCTAAACACCTATAGCCTTTATGTTGTAAACTGTAACCTAGAAAAATGCAGAGCTTGCTCCTAGGTTCAAGTTTATTTGATGTATAAGGTTTCAACCAAGGATATAACATGCACAACCAAAGACTTTGAGAAAATGATAGTCTGGTTGTTTGTGAAATAGTGTTTCATAAGGTGTGTAGAAATCAAGTGATCTAGTAGGAAGCCTGTTAATCAAATAATTAGCAGTTTGTAAGGCTTCAACCCAATACATGTTAGGTAAACCAGATTGAAAGAGTAGAGTTCTAGTGACACCTAGAAGATGTTTATGTTTAACTTCTGCAACACCATTTTGCTCAGGTGTATGAGTACAACTGAGTTCATGAGAAATACCTCTTGATTGACAATATGTAGCTAAAAAGGTGTTTAAGAATTCTCCACTATTATCATTCCTAATTGTAATGACTGACAAGGAAAGTAGCTTCTCTATTCTAGTCACAAAAGACACAAAAGCATGCTTAAAGTTAGCTTTAGAAGACAAAGGTATGATCCAGCAATATTTTGTATATTCATCAACAATATTTGCATAATACAAACTGCCAGATACAGAAGCAACATGACAAGGACCCCAAAGATCCATGTGTAACAGCTCAAGTGGTTTTGTAGCTATTGTAGTAGAAAGTTGAAATGAGAGATTTTGAGATCTACAAAGCTTACATTCATTACAACAAAAATATTTATTGGAAACATTACTAGATTCAATGTTTTACAAAGTTTTTGAAGTGTTTGAAAAGTAGGATGACCAAATCTTCTATGAAGTAGAGAAATGTCCTTTATTGTTGAGGAGTAAGCATGATGTGATGATTGAAAGTTGATGGGATAGAGTCCATTTTTATGTGGACCTTGGAAGATAATCTTCCCAGAGTCTGATCCTTCACAGAGAAACCATGAGAATCAAGAGTTAGAGAACAATTATTATCTGAAGTGAATTTATGAGCTGACAAAATATTATGAGCAGCTTGTGGAACAAGAAGAATATCATTTAGACTAAAAGAATGATCATGTACAATTCTACTAGAGTGTCCTGTATGAGTTATAGGCATACCTTCTCCATTGGTTGTGTTAATGATCTCAGTACCATCATAAGGTGTAGCTTCTTGAAGTAAAGAAGCATCAACTGTAATATGACTATTAGCTCAAAGATTATCCAGTATCCATTCATCTTTGTCAAATATATCTGCTGCAGCAAGCATTGCAGTGAGATTTGTTAGTGGTGCTCTTCCTTTGTAGGAGAAATTAAATATTTGAGGACAGTTAGGAGCAAGATGAGAATCAGATAAAAAAATCTGACAAGGTATAACTTCACCAGTAGGATTTCCTCTCCCATAAGCTGGTCTTTGAAAGATTGCAGGATTTGGATATCTTCCACCATTGGAGTATCTTCCACCACCAGAATATCTACCTCTAAAATTACCTCTACTAGAAGAACCTCTAAAAGATCCTCTGAAGTTGTTATTTGCCAAAAAAGCCTTAGCATCCATATCAAGTTTGGTGTTCTTAAGTCTCTCACTGACAAAAGATTCTTCACTAAGAAGATTATTATGTAACTCAATACTAGTAATAGGAGGATTTCTGTGCCTCATGGATGTAGCAAATGGAATGTAATCCGAATTCAAAGATTTTAGTGTGATAACAACTATTTTTCTATCAGACACAATTTCTCCAGCAACAACTAATTGATCAGATAGCAGTTTGATTTCATTAATGAGCATAGGAATCGATTTATCACCTTGAGTAAGAGAGAGCAACTTAGTACGCAACTGAATAGAGTGTGTAGAAGAAGCTCTTGAAAATCGATCTTCAATACTCTTCCAAAGTTGATGAGATGTAGCAGCTCATGAAAAATAAGCAATTACGGAAACATAAATTATGGAATTGATCCAAATAATGATTGTAGAGTCCTCTTCTATCCAATCTGTATAATGCTGATTCTCAATTCCATTAAGTTCATTTTTTGGAGAGGTATGTTGTACTGGACAAGGATATGTTCCATTAAGAAATTTCTGCAGCTTATAACGTTGAATGACAGGATTCATCAAGTTTCTCCATGTGTAGTAATTATCCTCTTTGAGTTTTAGATGAACAAAGGTAATGGTTTGATTTAGTGGTACCTTTGAGAAAGAATAAGCAGTAGGGTTTTCCATTGAAGAAGAACCAAATTCTTGAATCATAAAACAGATCTGAGATTCAAGAATGAAAAAGAACAGAAAATTGAGAAAATGAAGAAAACGAAGATTAAATCGTAGTGATTGAGAGTAAAAAAATACTTGAATTCAGAACAAAAAACAATATCTGAATCTGAGTTTGAGTTTGATAGTAAGAAACTCAACGATGATGATAAACCGAACAAAAATCACCAAACAACACAGAAATTCTCTGAAGAAATCAGGATGAACAATTAATTCAACAACAGATTGAGTTTCTGTTGTGAATAACAGGATCTACAAAGGATTAAAAAACCGAATTGAATCTAACCCTAACTCCGTCTCGATACCATAACAACATTGTGTTAATGGTGATAATCGATTTTATCATTGCACTCGAAATATTACGGACAACACACTAAACTTTATAGACGGAGTAAATGCTTGTATTTAAAGCATACTACAAAGGTTCTTGTGACTGACGCAGTTTCACACGTGCGATGACAAACTGACTGACTGTTAACCTTCACCACGTAAGTCCTTAACCTTGATTTGCATCATTTGATTCTGCAAAGACTTGTCTTTACTTTTTTCATTTTAGTTCAATGAATATGATGATAGTGCTGCTCGGGACAATTACGCTCACCAAGTTTTTTTTTTTTTTTTTAAATTACATTAAACTTAGCCAAACGAATTAGCATAATTTGGTTTACATCTCTTTGTTTTCCCAAAACTGGTTAAAGCGGGAGTGTAATTTATTGATTGATTTACATAAATAAACCAAACCTTGCAAACGATCCGATCAGTAAATTTCACTCAGCTCTACTTTTTAGGAAAACAAAAAATGGGTCAAATCCCCAAATATTCATGAAATCAGGTTGTACTGACGAGTAAAATGTTAGGCAGGGTGAAATGGGATGAGAAGGAATTAAATATAATGTTGACTATTGTACCCTTATTTCTCTTTATATTTCCATAGGAAATGTCTCCTCAATTGTTCCGCCCAATGTAGTCAATATCGAATTTCGGTGAATATCGGTCGAATACCGAAACACGATATTTCGATGAATACCGGTGAAATATCGGCCAATATCGTTGAAATATCGGCCAATACCAACATCTCGGTGAAACACTCAATGAAGAAACCGATATTATACCACCACCACAACAAAGGCGGTATCTCGGCCATCTCGGCCGAGATTAACTACATTGGTTCCGCCTATCTCACCTCTTCCATCATGGGCTCCACCATCATCTTTCTACGTCAATGAAGAAAACATAAACTCCATCTTCCACTCACGATTGCATTCATTACATTAACTACCACCACCACAACAAACATCGAAAACCCTAGTCACTAAACACCACCACCACAACAAACACCGAAAACCCTAGTCACTAAACACCACCACCACTACAGATACCAAAAACCCTAGTCAATTTCATCTCTAATCACCACCACCACGATGGTAATTATGGTTTCTATCTATTTGATTGTTGATTTTCTTATGAAACCTAGAAGCTACTTTCAAATAGTATTTGATTTTAACTTGAATTAACCACAATGCACACATTTCGTAGATATTGCGTTACGCTCAAGATGGTACTCTATATTGCAAGGTTGGGAAGTACCTTGCTAGGGCTAGGTTATCAGAGACATGGGTTATCATTTATAAAAATGAGGTACATTGAAGTTTTAGAACGGTGGCACAAATATATTATGCTGCTCCTTGTCTTTCCCTATTTGTATTCGGTTGCTTAATGGGTAAAGGGCAAGGCTAAAGTGCAAAATGGTAACGACCGAGATGCATTAGAAAAATGATGCTAGTTTTAACACTAAAGAACTAAGAAAGGAATGCAATTATAGCTAATAAAGCAATACTATAATTTAATTTGCCACCTGTCTTCATCAAGACACCGTGCACTTGCGGTTTAGACATAGTCGTAGGATAAAATACACTTTTAAAATCCTACCAGTGGTGGTGATTAGAGATGAAATTGACTAGGGTTTTGGTATCTGTAGTGGTGGTGGTGTTTAGTGACTAGGGTTTTCGGTGTTTGTATTGACTACAATTGAGGAGACATTTCCTATGGAAATATAAAGAAAAATAAGGGTACAATAGTCAACATTATATTTAATACTCGTAATTGTCCCGAGCAGCACTATCATCATATTCATTGAATTAAAATGAAAAAAAGTAAAGACAAAGGTCAGCAGAATCAAATGATGCGCACGGAGTTAAGGATTGTTGATTAACCTTTGTAGTATGCTTTAAATACAAGCATTTACTCTCTGTCTATAAAGTTTAGTGTGTTGTCTCAGAATATTTCGAGTGCAATGATAAAATGCGATTATCACCATTAACACAATGTTGTTATGGTATCGATGTGTAGGGTTAGTTTTAATCCTTTGTAGATCCTGTTATTCAAGCAACAGTAAACTCAATCATGGTTGAATTAATTGTTCATCGATTTCTTGAGAATTTCGTATTTGTTTGGTGATTTTGTTTGGTTTATCATCATCGTTGAGTTTCTAATACAAACTCAAACTCATTCGAGATATTGTTTTTTGTTCAATTCAAGTATTTTTACTCTCAATCACTACGATTTAATCTTTCGTTTTCTTCATTTTCTCAATTTTCCCGCTTTAAGATAGTGGTAAGTATTCCCGCCACGCGGGTGACCTCGGTTCGATCCAGAAGCAGCCAAAACTTGGTAGGATTTTAAAAGTGTATTTTATCCTCGACTATGTCAAACCGCAGTGCACGGTGTCTTCAATGAAGACAAGGCAAATACGTCGATCCCACAAGGACTTGTGGTGCTTGATTGATCAAAGGCTTCTAACCGCGTAGATTGAGTTGTGACTCTAAACTAAAAGAGCAAAACAGATTATAGCTAATTGAGGGCACTAGGGTGATTTCATTCACCCTCCAATCTTATGCTAAAGTAATTTTCTCTATGGTTATGCTCAGGTCTCGGGTGGATATCCATCAATCGATTCACTATCTCCCCCTAGTATGGAGTGTCTTCTCACAAAGACACTCCATCAACAGGTCAAAAGCTTCAATTAACTACCAATCCTAATCAGGTTATAAAGCTGCATAATTAAATCCAAAGGCTAATTAATTGACATAAGAATAGGGTTTCAACAACACCCTAGATAATGAAATTAAAACATTAGAAACAATTAAACTTGCATCCACCCTAACATCAAAATACATCTGCTATTTATACATGCCACCCCAAAATAATTCCAAACCCTAATTTAATTTTAAAACACAAATTGAATGCAACCCACACTGCGATAGCCCTCGAATTTAAACCCTAAGTCTATTTATCTCTAACAGCCTCGAGAGGATGAGAGAGAGGCTATGCGAGAGATGAATAGGGGCTGAGGGTGGCTAATAGGTAGCTGTTGGTGTTGGTGTGGTGTCGAGGAAGAATTTGGTAAGGATGCTGGGACACTGGACCAGCTGAGGGAGATCTCACCAGAGAAATGATGGGCTTGGATCCGGGATGGGTCGAGATGGATAGCTCGAGCCCATGGTAAATGAGTTGCTACTTGTTGGGTTCTGCGCGCGCGGGCTTTGATTGGGTTGATTTTCTTTATTTATTACCTAAAAACACAAAATTAATTAATACAAATATTTATTCTTGAAACAAAGGAAAAAACGTAACTGGGATAATATCTCGATTTCTTAAAATGCCGATAAAAAGGTGTATAAATATGCACTATTTGGCACTCATCAACCACCACGATGGTAATTATGGTTTTATCTATTTGATTGTTGATTTTCTTATGAAACCTAGAAGCTACTTTCAAATAGTATTTGATGAATTTTGATTTTGTTATACTCCCTCCGTTCTAATTAATAGGCTAGTTTTGTTTTTAGAGAAAATTAAGGAAATTAAGAGAACTAATCATTGAAAGTGGTCCTCATGACACTTGTCAATAAAATAAGTGAAGTGAAATGGTCCCCGTGACACTTGTCAGCAAAAGAAGTAAAGTGAAATGGTCCACATGACACTTGTGATCAAAATAAGTTAAGAGAAAAGTGGTCCGAGAAAACTAAAGTAACATTTGACTTTCCCAATTAGGAAACCAACCTAATTTTTAAAACATCTATTTATAGAAAACAACCTATTATTTAGGAACAGAGGGAGTAACAGTTTGGCTAAATTGGTAGGAACACAGTAGCGTCTCCGGCTAAATAAAGGCAATAATTGATGGAGAAATGTATCTTTATAGGGCGTAACTTAATGTGTTCTTTGATGGGTGAGGATTTATTTTAGTTGATTAGGTGTATTTTACTGTATTTGGTTAATTGGTATTAACTTGATTAGTCATCTAATTTATCTTGCATACACATTTAGAAGCAATGGGGTTTAGCTGATTATGCTTAAATTAAGTAGAAATTAAACTATGAACTTGATATGTTGTAATTCATAATGATATCATTTGATGCACCAATGTACATTAATGGCTGAACTCGGTTTCATTTCAAAGTGGGTTTCCTTGTAATGAGTAGATTTATTAGTAATTTGGTATCGTAGTGGATGGATTTGGGGGGTAACATGTACTTGTGTGTTTTGAGTTGTTGAACAATAATGTCAGCATTCTTTCTATCAAATATGTCAAAATGGAAACTTACAAAACCTTAGTATGTTTACCAGATACGTCCTATGTTATTGCTCCGGATAATAATATTAACACTGGATGTAACCAGTTAGATCCTATGTTGTTGCTTGATGTACTCTGGTACATCATGTATCGAATAGTAGTAACATTGGATGTACCCAATTACATCCGCCCTATTCGAACAGTAGTAACATTTGATGTACCCAATTACATCCGCCCTATTCGAATAGTAGTAATACTGGATGCAACCAGTTACGTCCTGTGTCGAATATTAGTAACACTGGATGTAACCAGTTACGTCTTGTGTCGAATATTAGTAACACTGGATGTAACCAGTTACGTCCTATGTCAGATAGTAGTAACACCGGAGTTACGTCCTGTGTCAAATAGTAGTATCACTTGGATGTAACCAGTTACGTCCTATGTTAAATAATAGTAACACTGGATGCAACCAGTTGCATCCACCTTATTCGAATAGTAGTAGCACTGGATGTAACTGGTTAATCCTATCTTATTGTTATTATATTCAGTGTACTTACATCCACTCTATTTGAAGTTTAAATCCCCACTGGAATAGTTGAGTTGATAAGTTCCAATCTTTTTTAATGATTTTTTTGTTGCCAGTAACAAAATTTCAAAGTCATGGTTACTCTTTTCGTTAAGCCTAATATATATTTGTTTTTGCTTTGGTTGCAGTTTTTGTTGCAAAGGAAAGAAAAAGGCTATTCAGAAGTGCTTGAGCAATTCCAAGAAAAGACTGATTATTTCATTTAAGCATGCCATAAAACCGCAAAATGATGGAATACTTTGTGATTTGTTACAACTGCTACTTTCTTAACGATGGTCTATGCTGACTATCTCACTACCACTAGGAAAAGTGTTCAGTGTCCTGACGGTACTGCCGCTACAAATGAGCTTCATAATTTCAGTCTTTGTTGCATTCACTTGCCAGTTTTGATAAAGGTCTGTCACCTCCCCAACTAATAGTCTGTTAAATAGCGCTTACTGCTTACATATTTCTATTAGTATATAATTTTGGTTTAGAGTTTAGACATACATATATGTTACTGCTCTTAGCTTATGTCTTTTGGTTCAGAATGATGAAAACAAGGAAATATGATGCTAGTTGGTTATGTAACATCTTTTGGAAGGTATAATACAAACTTTCTGGGTTACTGTGTTCTAAATTTTTTGTAACTGCTTCTAAGATGAGAACGAATAAATAAGTGAAGTGTAATGGAAACTATTCAGTGAATAGTGGTGGGTACTGTGCAGTGTAATAAACGTACAATATTCTGTTTTGACGTGCCAAAAAATTTAAAAGGGTATTTCAGGTAGTTGCATTAAAACTAGTTATGTAAAGGATAAAAGATTGGGTGAAATATCCAAGTTTAGTTATTTAAACAGTATCTTAAAGATGTTTGGATATTTAAACAATATTTTTTTTTGCTTGTCTTTTTCACCTAGAAATTATCATTTTAAGGTTATTTGCCCAATTTGTGTTAGGAAAACACACA
Source organism: Papaver armeniacum (assembly GCA_023531295.1). NCBI lineage: Eukaryota > Viridiplantae > Streptophyta > Magnoliopsida > Ranunculales > Papaveraceae > Papaver > Papaver armeniacum. The sequence goes on from JAJJWW010009183.1 coordinate 89,134, forward strand.
CGTTGCCGTCAACCAAGTATTCACAACTTAAAGTAGTCTAGGGAGGAAACAACGCTGACCCTCTCGAATGGACATAATTGATATACTCTTTAAATACGGTATCGCGGTAGAATAATCATGCTAGAATAATCAACTTAAACTCCTTAGGTGATGGATTGTGGTCGGCTAGTTTATTCCTTAACAGTTGCATGCTAGAATAATCATGATTGATACTAGAGGAAGAGGAGCAATATCGTAAGATTGGGTCTTATGGATCTTCCTAAGCCATTCCCAAACGTCTTTACACGTCAGTTTGGGAAGAGCCTATCCCCAGCGGCAATTCCCCATTTAAATTACAGATAGGCAATGGTTAGCCGTTCTTGTGGGAAAAAAACGGGTAATGGTTGTCCGTTTTCAACTTTATGGTCATATACACAATTTTTAAAATCCAAAACGAATAATGATTATCCGTTATCTAATAATTTATATGATTTTTTAGCAAAATCCATTTTTTTATCCGTGGACCCAACTAAATTACAGGGTTTTTAATCTAAAAACGGCTAACCATTGCCCGTTTTTCACTTTTTCAAAACGGACAACCATTGTCCGTTTAAAATTTCTTCCCGTAGGAATTCCCACTCAATAAGGAACGTGAGTGGGAAGAGAGGGAAAAGACCACGGTTTTTGGAGCTGGGAAGCTCCATAAGACCTAGTCTAAGAGATGAGTACTGGTGTATGGGAGAGAATAATATCGAGAAGCTGAGAAAGATGTAGCTTCAGTTTTCAACTTACTAAATGAAGTCCAATTTTCGCAGGTACTTAGGAAGCAATTAGTCTTCGTGGATGCATAACTCTACCTAAACTTTAGAAGCTTGTAGTGCTAGTAAAAAAGACGACAACAACAACAAAAAAATAAAAAATAAATAAAAAATAAATAAAAAATAAAAAAATAAAAAAAACCTAGTAAAAAGACAATGAGAAAATAAACCTAGGATTTTTAGGGGCAACCTTAAAAGAATTAAGGGCGATTTTTTTATTCCCATCCCATAGATGTGGTTATGGGATGTCCTAGTGGTTATAAAAATACCTAAATGTCCTTTTACAACCGGTAGTTTAGTATTGGTTTTAGCAACCGATTGAGAGTGTGTTCTTGTCCAACATTAGTTTAGTATTGAAACCAAAGATCGTCGATCAAACAAATTTTAGGATTGATTGTTTAAAATTAGAACCCAAAATCATTAACCTTAAAGTTGAAACTTAGAACATAAAAAAAAAAAAAATCGAGGTAAACAAACTATAGTAGGGTAAAAACTGATTTTGGAAAAAAAAGAAGTAAAAGTGGGTAGATTGATGAGAAACGAGTCTAGACCCTAAACAAATGTACTGCACATGAGTACTTTAGATTTGAGAGATCAATCTGTACAATTCTTGCCTAAACCAAGAAATGGTCGTTCCAACCTTGCTTCGGTCACAAAATGAAGGAGAAGGGTTGATCTTAGGGAGGAAAGCAGAGAAGGTGTTGAGATCAGAGAGATAGACTCTGTTTGTTCATAACTTATCTCAGAAAATGGAACTTGTTGCAAAATATGGTAAGCTGTAATTTCTCTGTGTTCTCTGGATTCGTTCTTATGAAAATAAATTGAAAATCTATTTATAGCAACTCATAGTCGAACACCATGATCTCGTAGGAAGTGGAGGTAGTTAAGTAGTGAAGAGGTGGAGATTGTGGAAAAGTGATGAGACCATGTCCCTTTTGTGAAGGGAAGACTAGTTGGTTTTACATCCACTACTCCTCTGCTTTTGTCAACTGTCCGCCTTTCTTGACACTTTCTCATAATGGGTGTGTTGCACGCCGCACGCTGTAAACCGTCAAACCAATACCCTGATGAACATCCCCCAGTTTGTGATATGTTTGATGTCTCGAGTATTTTGGTAGAAAACACTACCTAGTCGTGACTTGCATAGTCATGTTACTTTCAAAGTAAAATTTGTATGATATGAAGCAAGTTGCACCACGACTAATGAAAAGTGGAGCAAGTCACGTATGGTAGTTGTTGAATGGATCCACCACTATGACATGTGATAGGTGGTCATGAATATATTATTATTCCAGCAACTAATCATATATCATGGGTCTTGTTTGTAAAACCTAAATATTTTGACCAATCACGCGCAAGCTAGGCAGCAGGTGTCTATAAATGACAAACCAAGTCGTATGAACGAGACTTCCCGTGAATTAGTACTCAGAAATAACATATGGTGCTTTTAGGTTAAATAATTAAATTATTTATGAAATCGATATTCTAAAAATATCATTGGTAAACGATGCATGTAAAGCATCGTTTTCAAGCAAGCAGGTCAAAATGATTTATGCATGTAAAGCATGTTGTATAGAGCCTGTTTGAGTTAGTCGCGGATTTCACGGTCTTGAAAGGAGCGTGACCGACTGTCTTTAAGCAACTGCCGGGAGCTTTACAAGCAAGTTGGGGATGAGGTGATCGGTCCATCTAGGAGAGGGATGACCGGTAGTACTCATGGCACCTCATTGGTTGGCTCGAATCAAATCTAAGAAGGTCAAATCAGCTAGACAAGTTGGATGGTAGAGATAATTTGAGGCAGTTTTTGATTATCGTTTAACCTAATTAAGGCCCTATGGGCAATGTGACCAGCCTACTTTGGGCGATGATTCAGAGCAAAGCAATTAGGCTAGTAGCGACCTGATTGGCTAAAATAGTAGAGGGCGTGCATGTAGCTATCATGGAGCTTGGTCTATCATGCTAGGAGAGGGCCAAGCTTGTTAAGTTGACCATCCAATCGTGTGGTCGTGATCATTCTGCGACTGACTTGGACGGTTTCGATTTAATTTCTTATAAAAAGAAGCAGCTCGACTAGCCTACTTTGGAAAATGATTTGGAGCGAAGAAGGTAGGCTAAGAGTGATATGATTGGTCGAGGCAATAGGTGGGTAGCAGTTCGTCATAACTGCATCCTATTTGATAAGCTTGTATGAGTTTAGGTTAACTAATATAGCCGACCAACTCGTGTGGTCGTGATCAATTTGCGACTGACTTGGGCAGCCAAGATTTATTTTCTTAAGAAATTAAACGCGTAGACTAGCCTACTTCCATCTTCAATTTAAAGTGGAGCTTGTAGCGTAGAAACAATATGATTGGTCAATAGGGAAGGGGAGCGCGGGGGATAACATGAAGCAAGTCCGGTCGACTATGGGGGGCATGAGATGGGGCAAACGGGCAGGCCAAAGGGCGCAGTTGCGTCCCATACGTGACTGACCTAATTAGTCACGATTTCCCCTTTTCTTATTTTTCTAACTTTCTTTAGGATTTATTCCTACCAGCTCCATGATGAATTCCTATCTTGCCTAGCTTTAATTTTCGACATATAAGGATCAAGATATCGTGCTTGCTCCATTTTAGGGCAAAAATCCAATTTTATGAGTTGACACAAAATTAGGTTAAATCGAATTTGTGTATTGACACAAAATTAATCAATTTAAGTAAATTTTGTATATTAACACAAAATCACTATTTTTTCACTCTTACGAGTAGCGCTGCTCTGGTTTTGTTGGCATAGCTTGCGCTCTGATCAGGTACCTTCATGCATATCTCAATTCAGACATTTCGGGAGATTAATGCCACTCATCTAAGAATGAGCATTAATCGTCATATCATGTCAGAATTGAGAGTTCAGCTAATAACACATCATATAATAGATACTCAGCAGGCTCTACAATAAGGCAACTAGATGCTTAAATAAAATTCATAGAATGTTTGGGATTATTGCAACATGCACCAATATTATTCTAATAAATTTCATACATGTAGATACTGAATTACACAGTACACATGTAGGAAAAGAGGCATATGCACTCATCATCTTTTAGTGGCTCTACTTCTTTACAGAATGCAGGCACATAAATATGGAGTTTTACGGTTTTAACCCTGAAATAAAAAACACCATCAATATAAAGTCCACTGCTTAACACGTAACAATGACATTGTTGTGTGGTAAGCATCAGATGGTGACAAAATAAATATTAATAGTTGAGTTGTTGAATTTTACCCGGAAATAAGAAGTTAGATTGAGCTCCAGATACGGCTGTGTCGGATCCTCGGGTCAGGAACGATCAACATTTGAGCGTGCTATCACCAGTTGAGAGGTAGTGATCATCGGCTCGGGTCCTTAGTCCGACCGACCAAGCCCACTTCGATTGTACATGCAAAGAAGGAATCCCCCTTCCCTACCGGATTAGGGAAATGCCAGGTATAAAAGGGAGCTTTGCTTCTTTCTTCCCATTTTCGACGTCGTTAGTAGTCGCTTCACCACCAAAAGCAGCTAATTGTTGGCAGTAGGGTAAGTGTGTCTCTCCTTTCTTGTTTGACTCGCTGAATTATCTGGATAATTTTGAATTAACCTTGTTCAATATTCTTTTCCGACCTAGAGCCGGATTGTTTAAAGTGATACAGATGCCTTGATAGTATTGTCAGGAAGAATGAATGCTTTTGCTAAAGTTGCGGCTGCAGGTGTGGCGGGTGATCAAGATAGCAATGCTCTTAACATGCCTCTAGAAAACAAAGATAATGCAGAATCAAATGATGATGATTCAAAAAATCCTTCAAGAAATGATTATAAACAGGATGCGGGTAGTAACCAGGCTGATAGACACATTTTTGTGTCTAATTTGTCTCGATTCTATATATTAATAGTACTCATTTTTGTACTTATTATGGTGTTTTATGTGTGTGTAAGTATTTTTGGCCAATAAACATTTTTGGAAAAATCGGCTCGAAAAGTTGCACCCGGAGGACACCTACTATTCGGACTCTCATTTTGGATAAGGGGTACCCAATTTACTAAGGGGCACCCCTAGAAAGCTGCTATTTACACTCCAGCCGAGGATAGGGGGCGACCAGCTTCTTCCCCAAATTTCAAACCTTTTTCTGGCGGGAAAAATGACGGCAGCAAAGCAGATTTTGTGTTGGATTTCTCAGCAAGTTTTGACGAGATTCAAGGGCTGAGTTTTGTTGGGATTGTCCTGTTAGAGCATAATAGAGTTAGTACGAGTGTTTTGACCCAACCAATTGGGCTAGATAAGCCGGGAGAAGTAAACAGATGAGGTAAAGTTTATCGGGTTTGTTAAGGACTTCGGTGGAGATTGTGTCGGAGTTTGACGTGGAAATGGATTGGATTGGGCCTGTCTTGATGAAACAGGGATTGTAGGTGGCTCGGATTCGATAAAATTGTGTTATATCTTCGGTTTTGATAAAACAGGGCAGTGGCTATTCGTGGAAGTTTTTTGGCTATATTTGTGGAAGTTAAGTGCTGGGAAGATTAGAAGAGGATATTGCGCTGAGGAGTGGATGTATCTAGTCCTGATTGAGTCCTGAGAGAGTTTGGGAGAGCTCAGACGACGTGCAGAGAAAGAAAAGAAACACGATAATTCCGTAACTTGCCGAGAGAGGAAAGACGAGATATTCTCGAGATTTCATCGAGTTATAATCAACCTGTGGGCTATAAAAGTAGGGGGATAGGTCATAGAAGTTTTACGTACACTTTAGGGAGGTTTTAGAACACTACAGAGCATAAATAATCAAGTTGCAGATACACAGGCGAGAGGAAGAAGAAGAACACAGAACATCAGAAGAAGACAGTCGTTTATTCCATGACCTTTGCTTTCAAATCCAATTCACTTTGTCAAAATTATTGTAACAATTAGTACGAGTTCACAACAGTTCTGTGTTAGGGTTCTTTGTAACAATGGTTCTGTAACAATTATAACTGTTACAAACACGCTGTTTTATACCTTCTCTTCTTTTTAATCAACTTTGGAGCAACAAACATGTATTTTGAGCAAGTGGTTAATATGAGGAGTTAAACCCCATTGCTGAGGCGATAGAGGAAGCTATTTTTCCATCAAGAAGTGGTATATCCTTATTTATCTATTTATTTGTAATTATTATATGATTATTTGCCTTGATCGGAAATTGTTTGAATGATTTTTGTTAAGCAATTGTTATTTCTTTTGATAGAGCATACTTGGACCTAGGTTTTTGATGTTCTATGCTTCGGATTTACACTTGTTATTTTGATAATCTACTTGTTGCAATAGTTTAGAATCAAATTGAACGAGAAAATTGCATGAATATAAATATTGGGTTAAATCGCTTTGAAATTGGAAAATAGTGGAATCTTAGCCTCAGTGTTCTTTTAATATTGATAACATCTTTGTCAGAGTTTGCTATAATTTTTAGTGATTTTTCTATTTTTGTTTTGAATTTAAGTCTAAAAAATCCTTCACAAGTTCGAGAGAACGACATCTTTCTTACCACTTTACAAACAACTTTCAAAATCACATCAATTTTTGGCGCCGCCGACGCGGACTTGTTTTTATGGTTTTAGATTTATTTTTCTTTTTAGGTTTAGGGTTTAGATTTTTATTTTTATTTATATTTTCATTTTCTTTGATTTTACTTTGGGTATTTTGCTTTTGATGTGCAGGTTTCGCTTGGAACGAGGTGAAAAGTTGGACTTGCCATAAAAAGTGCAGAAAATCCAAGACGTTTTTTATTTTTGGTTATATTTATTTTGGAAGTTTTTATTTATTTTTGGACTTGTAATTATTTTTGCTGCTTGCTTGTTTATTTTTATTTATTATAAAAAAAAAACACAACTGCACACACCAATTGCATCCCTCGTCAGATCACCGAGTTTAGGAAAACTCGTGGATTAGTAAGCTGAACCCGTGCCTTGGGCCTATTGGGAGTTACCAGCTGAAAGTTCACAAACCATAGCCTCGTACCTTTGGGTGTATTTTGCTGTGGTAACCCAAGCTTACCTAAATTAGTGAGCCCATCATTTGCATGTGCACAGATTTATGTAGAATTCTTGTGTATGCCGGAACGAAAAAGAGACGCTCTAGGACGGTTTATGCGTGAAAAACCTAGAAGTGATATTTTAGGAAACAAGAATCTTGATTACCTTAATCTAGAGACCTCTGATTTTGGAAAGTCTAGTTTTGAACATCCATCTTTTACTGAGGAGACAATCCCTAATATTATGATAGTGCCAGAAATGGCAACTTTAAAAGCTTTGTTGAACCCGACTAGGACTACTCGTCCCTCGTGTATCAGGTTAGCTGAAACGGAAGCAAATTATGAACTTAAACCTGGGACCTTACTGACTTCTCCCAATCTTCTTAGGGAAAGAAAATGAAAACCCCTATTTCCATGTTAGGGACTTTGAGGAAATTTGTAGTACCCTAAAGATTAGAAACCTTGATGATAATGCTTTGAAACTTAGGTTATTCCCTTTTTCCTTGAAAGATAAAGCCAAATCGTGGCTATATAGTTTGGCTTCTGGTTCAATAGTAACATATGAACAACTTACATCTGCCTTTTTGAACAAGTTTTTCCCTAGGAACAAAACATCGTCTATTAGGACGCAAATATGCACGTTTTCTCAACAAGAGGGAGAATCTTTGTATAGGTATTTGGAAAGGTTCAATGATTTATTAGCCCAATGTCCTCATCATGGTCTATAAAAGGTTAGGTCAGTTCAGATCCTTTATGAGGGTTTAGATTATTCCACTACAACAACAGTAGAATCTATGTGTACAGGTGGGTTTGAAAACCAAACAGTTGATGAGGCGATGACATATTTGCATGAAATCGCCGAAAAGACCCAACAATGGGAAAATAATAGGGAACCCCAGAAAACAATTCTTCTAGGAAGAGGAAACGTTAATAGGGTAAAAGGAGGCTTTGAATCAGATGCCAAAATTGCTGCAATAACGAAAAGGTTAGAAGCTTTAGAAGTGGGTCACACTAGTGGTAGATTGGAGCCTTTTTGGGAAGGCCAGAATAATGAAGAGCAAGCCAATGCTCTTTATAATAACACTAGATTTAATAACCGTCAAAAGTTTGACCCATATTCAGAAACCTATAATCCTGGTTGGAGAAACCATCCGAACTTTTTGTGGTCTAAGGGCCAAAGTCAATGTCAGTTTAGTAATTCTAATGCTCCCCCAGGTTTTGGTTACACTAAGAATTCTTCAGGCCCAGAAAATAAAACGACTAGCTTATAGGAATCTATTAAGATGTTAGCAAAAACTCAGGAAATGTTAGCACAGAGCCATGTTAGTTTTCAACAGAAACCAAGCGAGAACTTTCAAACTCTTCGCTCGAGCCTTGCTAAGTTAGAACTTCAAGTGGGCCAAATAGCTAAGACCTTAAGTGAAAGAGATAACAGAAGGTTCCATAGTCAGACTAATCCCAATCCTAGAGGAGTTCATGAAGTAGGTGAAAAAACATCGAATCAGTTGAATGCTATTAGAACCCTTAGGAGTGGTAGAGTAGTAGACAATCAGGTAACCATGCCCGATAGTGAAAATACCGTAGTTCACCCCTCAGGATCTCACCCCTCAGGACCACCACTAGCTGAGGAGACTGATAAAATTCCTGATGATGCCAATTCAGTTCCTGAGAGGTCTGATTCTGTGCCTAGAGCCCCGTTTCCCCAACTATTAGTACCAACAAAGAAGGAATCAAATTTTAATGTCATATTGGAGGTTTTTTAAGCAAGTTACCATAAACCTTCCTTTATTAGATGCAATTAGGAAAATTCCTGCTTATGCCAAGTTCCTTAAGGATATGTGTATGCGGAAGCGAAAACTTAGCGTCCATAAGAAAGCCTTTTTAGCTAGTCACGTAAGTTCAATCATTCAGAACACCACAACTCCAAAGTACAAAGACCCAGGTTCCCCTACCATTGCTTGTACAATGGGTAAACACCGGTAGAAAAAGCTTTACTTGACTTAGGAGCCGGTGTGAACTTACTGCCGTATCATTCGTACTTACGACTAGGACTTGGTGAAATGAAACCTACTCGAGATGACATTGCGGTTAGGCGATAGGTGCATTAAAATTCCTCGAGGTGTTATCGAGGATGTTCTTATTGAAGTCAACAAGTTTATTTATCCAGTGGATTTTGTGGTCCTAGATACCCAACCTGTCCCCGAACCAGAGAACCAAATACCTGTGATATTAGGTCGCCCATTTTTAGCTACGTCTAATGCGATCATTAACTGTCGAAATGGTGTGATGAATTTATCTTTTGGTAATATGACTATGGAGATGAACATTTTTAATGTCAAGAAGCTACCTTATGAGCTAGATGACACATGTGTTGAAGAGGTGAACATGATAGAAGCCTTAGTTCAGGAGTCATTACCAAACATTTTGTCCGAAGACCCATTAGAAAGTTTTCTATCCCATTTTGGTTTAGATTTTGATGACGATAGCACTATTGTACAAGTGAATGCTCTATTAGATTCTACCCCGTGTTAGACCTTTGGTAGATGGAAAGCTAGGTTCGAACCATTACCAGTTTCTGAGAATACCTTAATTCCTTCTTTAGAAGAGCCTCCTAAGTTGGACCTAAAACCACTACCCGACACTCTAAAGTATGTGTTTTTAGGCCCATCTGAGACTTTACCTGTGATTGTAGCTTCCGATTTGGATAGTGATCAGGAAAGTAGGCTAGTAAAAGTACTTCAAGACAATAAGGAAGCTTTAGGGTGGATAATAGCAGACATTAAGGGTATAAGTCCTACTGTGTGTATGCATCAGATTCATTTAGAATAAGACTCCAAACCTTCTAGGGAGATATAACGTCGACTGAACCCTAACATGAAAGAGGTAGTTCGAAAAGAGGTGCTTAAGTTATTAGATGCGGGTATTATCTACCCAATTTCAGATGATAAGTGGGTCAGCCCCGTTCGAGTTGTCCCCAAGAAATCGGGTATCATTGTAGTCCGAATGATAATAATGAGTTAATCCCAACCCGAGTGACCACGGGATGGCGTGTCTCAGATCGACTATAGGAAATTAAACAAGGTCACAAGGAAGGATCACTTTCCCCTTCCTTTTATCGACCAAATGCTAGAGAGATTAGCTGGACATAGTCATTATTGCTTCTTAGATGGCTACTCCGGTTCTAATCAGATCGTTATTGCCCCAGAAGACCAAGAGAAAACCACTTTTACCTGTCCCTTTGGTACCTTTGCGTATAGACGCATGCCTTTCGGTCTATGTAATGCCCCTGCGACTTTTCAGCGTTGTATGATGAGCATATTTTCTGATATGGTAGAACGGTTTCTAGAGGTATTTATGGATGATTTTTCAGTGTTTGGTTCATCTTTTGATGAGTGCTTGCATCATTTGACATTAGTGTTGACTAGGTGTAAGGAAAAGAATTTAGTGCTTAATTGGGGAAAATGCCATTTTATGGTTAAATTAGGAATTGTGTTAGGGCACATCGTTTCTTCAAAGGGTATAAAGGTAGATAAAGCTAAAGTTGACCTTATTGAAACTTTACAGGTCCCAAAAACCGTAAAAGATATTAGGTCATTCCTAGGGCATGCAGGTTTTTACCGTCGATTCATTAAGGATTTTAGGTTGATTTCTAGACCTCTTTGCAATTTACTTGCAAAAGATGTTAAGTTTGTCTTTGATGATGCTTGTTTAGAGGCTTTTGAGAAGCTTAAGAATTTACTCACTATCGCCCGATAGTCCAGGCACCTAACGGAACCTACCCTTTGAAATTATGTGTGATGCTTGATTATGCTATAGGTGTTGTGCTAGGTCAGCGAGAAAACAAATTACTTCATGTGATTTACTATGCTAGCAAAAATCGAATGATGCCCAAATGAACTATACAACTACCGAGAAGGAACTGTTAGCCATCGTGTTTGCCTTGGATAAGTTTAGATCCTACCTATTAGGTTCTAAGATCGTAATCTATCGATCATCTTTGCTTTGAAATACCTTTTGTCTAAGAAGGATACCAAACCTAGATTGATTAGGTGGATCCTTTTGTTACAAGAATTTTGTCCAGACATTTGAGAGAAAAAGGGTGCCGAAAATGTAGTAGCAGACCACTTATCTAGGCTAGTTGTTAGTTCCCCTAATGCTTCCCTTCCCATAAGGGATAGCTTTCCGATGAACAATTGTTCTCTGTTTCCCAATCACCTTGGTATGCGAATATAGTGAATTATCTTGTTACTTGGTCGAATGCCTCAACATCGGGGTAAGCAAGATCGTTCTAGGTTTTTAGCCGAGGTTAAGCATTTCTTTTGGGACGATCCTTATCTGTTTAAGTATTGTCCGGACAGTTATTAGGAGATGTGTACACGAGAGTGACCACTCAAGATTATCTCCTTTTGTCATGAACATGCATGTGAGGGTCATTTTAGTGCTAAGAAAGACTGCTGCTAAGATATTGTAGTGTGGTTTTTACTGGCCTTCGTTGTTTAAAGACTCCCATAGTCATTGTGTTTCTTGTGAGCGTTACCAGAGGTTAGGAACCATTTCCCGTAGAAATATGATGCCTTTGAATCCTATTTTAGTGTTTGAGGTCTTTGATGTGTGGGGCATTGATTTTATGGGTCCATTTCCTAATTCTTTTGTTTATCTTTACATACTTGTCGCTGTAGACTATGTGTCTAAGTGGGTTGAGGAGGTTCCGTGTAAAACAAATGACCACAGGTCGTAGTCCGAGTTTTTGAAAGAGAACATACTTACACGTTTTGGTACGCCGCGAGCTATAATTAGTGATGGAGGTTCACACTTTTGTAATAGACCGTTTGCACTTTTAATGAAACAATATGGAATTACCCATAAAGTAGAAACCCCATATTACCCACAGACTAGTGGTCAGGTAGAGGTCTCCAACAGGGAAATTAAGCGTATTCTAGAGAAAACAGTTAATCCTAATAGGAAAGACTGGTCGTCGAGGCTTACTGATGCCTTATGGGATTACCGTACTGCTTTTAAGACACCCATTGGAATGTCACCTTATCATGTAGTATTTGTCAAGGCATGTCACCTTCCTGTCGAGTTAGAGCATAGAGCCTATAGGGGTCATTAGCGGCTAAACTTTTCACTTGACAAGCAAAAGAGCTCACGAGAAAGCTCCGGCTCAATGAGTTGGACGAGATTCGTAGAGATGCATACGATAGTGCTAAGTAGTAAAATAACAAAATGAAACTTGTGCATGATAAGAATATTTTACGAAAGTCATTTTCTCCAGGTCAAAAAGTTCTTCTGTATGACACTCATTTGCATCTATTCCCCGGGAAGTTGCGCTCTCGGTAGACCGGTCCTTTTGTGGTCCGTACTGTTTTTCCTCATGGCGCTATTGAGATTGAGACACCAGATGCTAGTAGTTCTTCAAAGGTTAACGGTCAACGATTGAAGCCCTTTTTAGAGCCTTTTCCTACAGGTGATGTTGAGGAGGTCCCTCTGGAGGACCCTGTTTACCTTGATTGACCATCGAGGCGGTTTTGTATGTTGTATATTATTTTTGTAGGTTTTTGGTTATACTTCACCCAGGTACTATATTTCCGACTTCTCTCTTTACTATTTCCTCATGTTACTTATATTTTTGGTACTGTTCTTTAATTAGAAACATTGAGGACAATGTTAGATTTAAGTTTGGGGGTGGGGTAGAAACTTTTGTTACCTTTTTGTTACTTTTGTTACCTTTTTGTTACAATAAATAAACTCCAGAGCCTAGAAATTTATGCTTATTAAGGAGGGCACTAACCAATCTAAGTGGATGGAAGCATTTTGGTTGTAGGAGTTGAGGAACCAATCTGATTAGATGGAAACATCTAAAGAGTCTATTCATAAAAGTACAAAGCTCAGGTGTTAGAAATAACATGATAGTTTCACCATATCTCTTGGAGTCCTTTTCACTTCTGTTTATATTTTATTTTGTTTTTAAACTATGTTTCTCTAAGTGATTAGGTGGGGCTCACGAATCAAGTTGTTACCAATGCTAGGGTGAATTAGAGTGATTGAGATACCCAAAAAAAAAAAAAAAAAATATTGAGACCAGACCATCAGACCAACCGGAATAAATTCAATAAATTCGACCACTGGAACCCTTGTATATGCCAGTTGTGTTGACCTAGAGTTAGGATTATCGACCACTGGTTCCCTTGTATATGCCAAAGTGTGTTGATATTAGTCGACTAGTATCTCATCCATTAGGATAGGTTCATTTTGGCGGTGGCCTTGAGATGAGATATGGGAAACACCATTCACTTAGTAAACATCAAAACCATCTCTGTTTTTTCTCTATATCCATCTTCTTGATCTATCCATATGATTAGTTTTGACTCAGGGTATTGATGTCCATAGTGCGACTATCCGAGTAGAGCTCGTGACTTATATATGAATTTTAGTATGCTTGAGTGCAAACTCGTGTACATCAATTGGAATTTCGCATCAGGGTACTTCCTCCTGTAATCAATAAGTATGCCAACCAAGAAGATTCTTTAGTGCCTTCCAAAGCTCTGCGTAGATAGTTAGGGTCTGGAGTAAAGGTTTTGTGGGTACACCTCTAGTAAACCCTCCTGAGACTATAACTCGACCACTAGGGCCACCTAGGGGTTTAAAGGCTTATTGCATACGCTAAATGCAATCGACGATGTCTGCGACAGTGAGTTATTTTATTTTTGCTCGAGGGCTAGAAAATAATAGGTTTGGGGGTATTTGATTGCCACATTCTTGTGTCTAATTTGTCTCGATTCTATATATTAATAGTACTCATTTTTGTACTTATTATGGTGTTTTATGTGTGTGTAGGTATTTTTGGCCAATAAACATTTTTGGAAAAATCGGCTCGAAAAGTTGCACCCGGAGGACACCTACTATTCAGACTCTCATTTTGGATAAGGGGTACCCAAATTACTAAGGGGCACCCCTAGACAACTGCTATTTACACTCAAGCCGAGGATATGGGCGACCAGCTTCTTCCCCAAATTTCAAACCTTTTTCTGGCGGGAAAAATGGCAGCAGCAAAGCAGATTTTGTGTTGGATTTCTCGGCGAGTTTTGACGAGATTCAAGGGCTGAGTTTTGTTTGGATTGTCCTGTTAGAGCATAAAAGAGTTGGTACGAGTGTTTTGACCCAACCAATTGGGCTAGATAAGCCGGGAGAAGCAAACAGATGAGGTGAAGTTTATCGGGTTTGTTAATGGATTTCGGTGGAGATTGTGTCGGAGTTTAACGTGGAAATGGATTGGATTGGGCCTGTCTTGATGAAACAGGGATTGTAGGTGTCTTAGATTCGATAAAATTGTGTTATATCTTGGGTTTTGATAAAACAGGGCAGTGGCTATTCGTGGAAGTTTTTTTGGCTATATTTGTGGAAGTTAAGTGCTGGGAAGATTAGAAGAGGATATTGCGCTGAGGAGTGGATGTATCTAGTCATGGGAGAGTTTGGGAGAGCTCAGACGACGTGCAGAGAAAGAAAAGAAACACGATAATTCCGTAACTTGCCGAGAGAGGAAAGACGAGATATTCTCGAGATTTCATCGAGTTATAATCAACCTGTGGGCTATAAAAGGAGGGGGGATAGGTCATAGAAGTTTTACGTACACTGGGGAGGTTTTAGAACACTACAGAGCATAAATAATCAAGTTGCAGATACACAGGCGATAGGAAGAAGAAGAACACAGAACAACAGAAGAAGATAGTCGTTTATTCCGTGACCTTTGCTTTCAAATTCAATTCACTTTGTCACAATTATTGTAACAATTAGTACGAGTTCGCAACAGTTCTGTGTTAGGGTTCTTTGTAGCAGTGGTTCTGTAACAATTATAACTGTTACAAACACGCTGTTTTATACCTTCTCTTCTTTTTAATCAACTTTGGAGCAACAAACATTTATTTTGAGCAAGTGGTTAATATGAGGAGCTAAACCCCATTGCTGAGGCGATAGAGGAAGCTATTTTTCCAACAAGAAGTGGTATATCCTTATTTATCTATTTATTTGCAATTATTATTTGATTATTTGCCTTGATCGGAAATTGTTTGAATGATTTTTGTTAAGCAATTGTTATTTATTTTGATAGAGCATACTTGGACCTAGGTTTTTGATGTTCTATGCTTCGGATTTACACTTTTTATTTTGAGAATCTACTTGTTGCAATAGTTTAGAATCAAATTGAACGAGAAAATTGCATGAATATAAATATTGGGTTAAATCGCTTTGAAATTGGAAAATAGTGGAATCTTAGCCTCAGTGTTCTTTTAATATTGATAACATCTTTGTCAGAGTTTGCTATAATTTTTAGTGATTTTTCTATTTTTGTTTTGAATTTAAGTCTAAAAAATCCTTCACAAGTTCAAGAGAACGACATCTTTCTTACCACTTTACAAACAACTTTCAAAATCACATCAATTTTTGGCGCCGCCGACGCGGACTTGTTTTTAGGGTTTTAGATTTATTTTTCTTTTTAGGTTTAGGGTTTATATTTTTGTTTTTATTTTCATTTTCTTTGATTTTACTTTGGGTATTTTTGCTTTTGATGTGCGGGTTTTTCTTGGAACGAGGTGAAAAGTTGGACTTGCCATAAAAAGTGCAGAAAATCCAAGACGCTTTTTAATTTTGGTTATATTTATTTTGGAAGTTTATATTTATTTTTGGACTTGTAATTATTTTTGCTGCTTGCTTGTTTATTTTTATTTATTATAAAAAAAAAAAACACAAACTGCACACACCAATTGCATCCCTCGTCAGATCACCGAGTTTAGGAAAACTCGTGGATTAGTAAGCTGAACCCGTGCCTTGGGCCTTTTGGGAGTTACCAGCTAAAAGTACACAAACCACAGCCTCGTACATTTGGGTATATTTTGCTGTGGTAACCCAAGATTACCTAAATTAGTGAGCCCAGCATTTGCATGTGCACAAATTTTTGTTGAATTCTTGTGTATGCCGGAACAAAAAAGAGACGCTCTAGGACGGTTTATGCGTGAAAAACCTAGAAGTGATATTTTAGGAAACAAGAATCTTGATTACCTTAATCTAGAGACCTCTGATTTAGGAAAGTCTAGTTTTGAACATCCATCTTTTCCGAGGAGACAATCCCTAATATTCGATAGTGCGTAAATGGCAACTTTAAAAGCTTTGTTGAACCCGACTAGGACTACTCGTCCCTCGTGTATCGGAGTTAGTTGAAACGGAAGCAAATTATGAACTTAAACACAGGACCTTCTGACTTCTCCCAATCTTCTTAGGGAAAGAAAATGAAAACCCCTATTTCCATGTTAGGGACTTTGAGGAAATTTGTAGTACCCTAAAGATTAGAAACCTTGATGATGATGCTTTGAAACTCAGGTTATTCCCTTTTTCCTTGAAAGATAAAGCCAAATCGTGGCTATATAGTTTGGCTTCTGGTTCAATAGAAACATATGAACAACTTACATCTGCCTTTTTGAACAAGTTTTTCCCTAGGAACAAAACATCGTATATTAGGATGCAAATATGCACGTTTTCTCAACAGGAGGGAGAATCTTTGTATAGGTATTTGGAAAGGTTCAATGATTTATTAGCCCAATGTCCTCATCATGGTCTATAAAAGGTTAGGTTAGTTCAGATCCTTTATGATGGTTTAGATTATTCCACTACGACAACAGTAGAATCTATGTGTATAGGTGGGTTTGAAAACCAAACAGTTGATGAGGCGATGACATATTTGCATGAAGTCGCCGAAAAGACCCAACAATGGGAAAATAATAGGGAACCCAGTAAAACAATTCTTAGGAAGAGGAAACGTTAATAGGGTAGAAGGAGGCTTTGAATCGGATGCCAAAATTGCTGCAATAGCGAAAAGGTTAGAAGCTTTAGAAGTGGGTCACACTAGTGGTAGATTGGAGCCTTTTTGGGAAGGCGAGGAATAATGAAGAGCAAGCCAATGCTCTTTATAATAACACTAGATTTGATAATAGTCAAAAGTTTGACCCATATTCGTAAAACCTATAATCCTGGTTGGAGAAACCATCCGAACTTTTCGTGGTCTAAGGGCCAAAGTCAAGGTCAGTTTAGTAATTCTAATGCTCCCCCAGGTTTTGGTTACACTAAGAATTCTTCAGGCCCAGAACATAAAACAACTAGCTTAGAGGAATCTATTAAGATGTTAGCAAAAACTCACGAAATGTTAGCACAGAGCCATGGTAGTTTTCAACAGGAAACCAAGCAGAACTTTCAAACTAATGCCCAGAGCCTTGCTAAGTTAGAACTTCAAGTGGGCCAAATAGCTAAGACCTTAAGTGAAAGAGATAACAGAAGGTTCCCTAGTCAGACTAATCCCAATCCTAGAGGAGTTCATGAAGTAGGTGCAAAAACATCGAATCAGTTGAATGCTATTAGAACCCTTAGGAGTGGTAGAGTAGTAGAAAATCGAGTAACCATGCCCGATAGTGAACATCTTTGTAGTTCACCCTCGGGATCTCACCCCTCGGGACCACAACTAGCTGGGGAGACCGATAAAATTTACGATGATGCCAATTCGGTTCCCGAGAGGTTTGATTCTGTGCCTAGAGCCCCGTTTCCCCAACTATTAGTACCAACAAAGAAGGAATCAAACTTTAATGACATATTGGAGGTTTTTTAAGCAAGTTACCATAAACCTTCCTTTATTATATGCAATTAGGAAAATTCCAGCTTATGCCAAGTTCCTTAAGGATATGTGTACGCGAAAGCGAAAACTTAGCGTCCATAAGAAATCCTTTTTAGCTAGTCACGTAAGTTCAATCATTCAGAACACCACAACTCCAAAGTACAAAGACCCAGGTTCCCCTACCATTGCTTGTACAATAGGTAAACACCGGGTAGAAAAAGCTTTACTTGACTTAGGAGCCAGTGTGAACTTACTGCCGTACCATGTGTACTTACACCTAGGACTTGGTGAAATGAAGCCTACTCAGATGACATTGCAGTTAGCTAATAGGTATGTTAAAATTCCTCGAGGTGTTATCGAGGATGTTCTTATTGAGGTCGACAAGTTTATTTATCCAGTGGATTTTGTGGTCCTAGATACCCAACATGTCCCCGACCCAGAGAACCAACTACCTGTGATATTAGGTCGCCCATTTTTAGCTACGTCTAATGCGATCATTAACTGTCGAAATGGTGTGATGAATTTAGCTTTTGGTAATATGACTATGGAGATGAACATTTTTAATGTCAGTAAGCTACCTTATGAGATAGATGACACATGTGTTGAAGAGGTGAACATGATAGAAGCCTTAGTTCAGGAGTCATTACCAAATATTTTGTCTGAAGACCCATTAGAAAGTTGTCTATCCCATTTTGGTTTAGATTTTGATGACGATAGCACTATTGCACAAGTAAATGCTCTATTAGATTCTACCCATGTGTTAGACACTGGTAGATGGAAAGCTAGGTTCGAACCATTACCAGTTTCTGAGAATACCTTAATTCCTTCTTTAGAAGAGCCTCCTAAGTTGGACCTAAAACCACTACCCGACACTCTAAAGTATGTGTTTTTAGGCCCATCCGAGACTTTACTGTGATTGTAGCTTAGATTTGGATAGTGATCGGGAAAGTAGGCTAGTAAAAGTACTTCAAGACAATAAGGAAGCTTTAGGGTGGACAATAGCAGGACATTAAGGGTATAAGTCCTCTTTGTATGTATGCATCGAGATTCATTTAGAATAAGACTCCAAACCTTCTAGGGAGATACAACGTCGACTGAACCCTAACATGAAAGAGGTAGTTCGAAAAGAGGTGCTTAAGTTATTAGATGCGGGTATTATCTACCCAATTTGAGACGATGAAGTGGGTCAGCCCGTTCGGGTTGTCCCCAAGAAATCGGGTATCACTATGTAGTCCAGAATGATAATAATGAGTTAATCCCAACCCGAGTGACCACGGGATGGCGTGTCTGTATCGACTATAGGAAATTGAACAAGGTCACAAGGAAGGATCACTTTCCCCTTCCTTTTATCGACCAAATGCTAGAGATTAATTTGGACATAGTCATTATTGCTTCTTAGATGGCTACTCGGTTCTAATCATATCGTTATTGCCCCGAGAAGACCAAGAGAAAACCACTTTTTTGTCCCTTTGGTACCTTTGCGTATAGACGCATGCCTTTCGGTCTATGTAATGCCCCTGCGACTTTTCAGCGTTGTATGATGAGCATATTTTCCGATATGGTAGAACGGTTTCTAGAGGTCTTTATGGATGATTTTTCAGTGTTTGGTTCATCTTTTGATGAGTGCTTGCATCATTTGACATTAGTGTTGACTAGGTGTAAGGAAAAGAATTTAGTGCTTAATTGGGGAAAATGCCATTTTATGGTTAAATCAGGAATTGTGTTAGGGAACATCGTTTCTTCAAAGGGTATAAAGGTAGATAAAGCCAAAGTTGGCATTATTAAAACTTTACAGACCCCAAAAACCGTAAAAGATATTAGGTCATTCCTAGGGCATGCAGGTTTTTACCGTCGATTCATTAAGGATTTTAGCTTGATTTCTAGACCTCTTTGCAATTTACTTGCAAAAGATGTTAAGTTTGTCTTTGATGATGCTTGTTTAGAGGCTTTTGAGAAGCTTAAGAATTTACTCACTACTGCCCCGATAGTCCAGGCACCTAACTGGAACCTACCCTTTGAAATTATGTGTGATGCTTCAGATTATGCTATAGGTGTTATGCTAGGTCAGCGAGAAAACAAATTACTTCATGTGATTTACTATGCTAGCAAAACTTCAAATGATGCCCAAATGAACTATACAACTACCGAGAAGGAACTGTCAGCCGTCGTGTTTGCCTTGGATAAGTTCAGATCCTACCTATTAGGTTATAAGATCGTAATCGATACTGATCATGCTGCTTTGAAATACCTTTTGTCTAAGAAGGATACCAAACCTAGATTGATTAGGTGGATCCTTTTGTTACAAGAATTTTGTCCATATATTAGAGACAAAAAGGGTGCCGAAAATATAGTATCAGACCACTTGTCTAGGCTAGTTGTTAGTTCCCCTAATGATTCCCTTCCTATAAGGGATAGCTTTCCTGATGAACAATTGTTCTCTGTTTCCCAATCACCTTGGTATGCGAATATAGTGAATTATCTTATTCTTTGGTCGAATGCCTCAACATTTGGGTAAGCAAGATCGTTCTAGGTTTTTAGCCGAGGTTAAGCATTTCTTTTGGGACGATCCTTATCATTGTTTAAGTATTGTCCGGACAGTTATTAGGAGATGTGTACACGAGAGTGACCCAGTCCAATATTATCTCCTTTTGTTATGAACATGCATGTGGGGGTCATTTTAGTGCTAAGAAGCTCACTGCTAAGATATTGCAGTGTGGTTTTTCTGGCCTTCGTTGTTTAAAGACTCCCATAGTCATTGTGTTTCTTGTGAGCGTTGCCAGAGGTTAGGAACCATTTCCTGTAAAAATATGATTCCTTTGAATCCTATTTTAGTGATTGAGGTCTTTGATGTGTGGGGCATTGATTTTATGGGTCCATTTCCTAATTCTTTTGGTTATCTTTACATACTTGTCGTTGTAGACTATGTGTCTAAGTGGGTTGAGGCGGTTCCATGTAAAATAAATGACCACAGGGCCGTAGTCCAGTTTTTGAAAGAGAACATACTTACACGTTTTAGTACGCCGCGAGCTATAATTAGTGATGGAGGTTCACACTTTTGTAATAGACCATTTGCACTTTTAATGAAACAATATAGTATTACCCATAAAGTAGCAACCCCATATCACCCTGAGACTAGTGGTCGGTAGAGGTCTCCAACGGGGAAATTAAGCGTATTTCTAGAAAACAGTTAATCCTAATAGGAAAGGCGGTCGTCGAGGCTTACTTGATGCCTTATGGGCTTACCGTACTGCTTTTAAGACACCCATTGGAATGTCACCTTATCGTCTAGTATTTGGCAAGGAATGTCACCTTCCTGTCGAGTTAGAGCATAGAGCCTATTGGGCTGTTAAGCAGCTAAACTTTTCACTTGACAAGGCATGAGCTCACAGAAAGCTCCATCTCAAAGAGATGGACGAGATTCGTAGAGATGCATACGATAGTGCTAAGGAGTATAAGAACAAAATGAAACTTGTGCATGATAAGAATATTTTACGAAAGTCATTTTCTCCAAGTCAAAAAGTTCTTCTGTATGACACTCGTTTGCATCTATTCCCCGCGAAGTTGCGCTCTCGGTGGACTGGTCCTTCTATGGTCCGTACTGTTTTTCCTCATGGCGCTATTGAGATTGAGACACCAGATGGTAGTAGTTCTTCAAAGGTTAATGGTCAATGATTGAAGCCCTTTTTAGAGCCTTTTCCTACAGGTGATGTTGAGGAGGTCCCTCTGGAGGACCCTGTTTACCTTGATTGACCATCGAGGCGGTTTTGTATGTTGTATATTATTTTTGTAGGTTTTTGGTTATACTTCACCCAGGTACTATCTTTCCGACTTCTCTCTTTACTATTTCCTCATGTTACTTATATTTTTGGTACTGTTATTTAATTAGAAACATTGAGGACAATGTTAGATTTAAGTTTGGGGGTGGGGGAGAAACTTTTGTTACCTTTTTGTGACTTTTGTTACCTTTTTGTTACAATAAATAAACTCCAGATCCTAGAAATTTATGCTTATTAAGGAGGGCACTAACCAATCTAAGTGGATGGAAGCATTTTGGTTGTAGGAGTTGAGGAACCAATCTGATTAGATGGAAACATCTAAAGAGTCTATTCATAAAAGTACAGAGCTCGGGTGTTAGAAATAACATGATAGTTTCACCATATCTCGTTGAGTCCTTTTCACTTCTGTTTATATTTTATTTTGTTTTTAAACTATGTTTCTCTAAGTGATTAGGTGGGGCTCACGAATCAAGTTGTTACCAATGCTAGGGTGAATTAGAGTGATTGACATACCCAAAAAAAAAAAAAATGATGAAAGAAAAAAAAATAAAAAATAATAATATTGAGACCAGACCATATGACCAACCGGAATAAATTCAATAAAGTCGACCACTGGAACCCTTGTATATGCCAGTTGTGTTGACCTAGAGTTAGGATTATCGACAACTGGTTCCCTTGTATATTCCAGTGTGTTGATATTAGTCAGACTAGTATCTCAGTCCATTAGGATAGGTTCATTTGGCGGAGGCCTTCAGACAGATATGGGAAACACCATTCACTAAGTAAACATCAAAACCATCTATGTTTTTCTTTATATCCATCTTCTTGATCTATCCATGTGATTAGTTTTGACTCCGGGTATTGATGTCCATAGTGCGACTATCTGAGTAGAGCTCTGTGACTTATATATGAATTTTAGTATGCTTGAGTGCAAACTCGTGTACAACAATTGGAATTTCGCATCAGGGTACTTCCTCCTTTAATCAATAAGTATGCCAACCAAGGAGATTCTTTAGTGCTTTCCAAAGCTCTGCGTAGATAGTTAGGGTCTGGAGTAAAGGTTTTGTGGGTACACCTCTGGTAAACCCTCCCGAGACTATAACTCGGCCACTAGGGCCACCTAGGGGTTTAAAGGCTTATTGCATACACTAAATGCAATCGAAGATGCCTGCGACAATGAGTTAGGATTTTATTTTATTTTTGCTCGAGGACTAGCAAATAATAGGTTTGGGGGTATTTTATAGACACATTTTTGTGTCTAATTTGTCTCGATTCTATATATAAATAGTACTCATTTTTGTACTTATTATGGTGTTTTATGTGTGTGTAGGTATTTTTGGCCAATAAACATTTTTGGAAAAATCAGCGCGAAAAGTTGCACCCGGAGGACACCTACTATTCAGACTCTCATTTTGGATAAGGGGTACCCAAATTACTAAGGGGCACCCCTAGACAGTTGCTATTTACACTCCAGCCGAGGATAGGGGGCGACCAGCTTCTTCCCCAAATTTCAAACCTTTTTCTGGCGGGAAAAATGGTAGCAACAAAGCAGATTTTGTGTTGGATTTCTCGGCGAGTTTTGACGAGATTCAAGGGCTGAGTTTTGTTGGGATAGTCCTATTAGAGCATAACAGAGTTGGTACGAGTGTTTTGACCCAACCAATTGGGCTAGATAAGCCGGGAGAAGCAAACATATGAGGTGAAGTTTATCGGGTTTGTTAACGGATTTCGGTGGAGATTGTGTCGGAGTTTGACGTGGAAATGGAGGGGGGATAGGTCATAGAAGTTTTACGTACACTTTGGGGAGGTTTTAGAACACTACAGAGCATAAATAATCAAGTTGCAGATACACAGGCGAGAGGAAGAAGAAGAACACATAACAGCAGAAGAAGACAGTCGTTTATTCCGTGACCTTTGCTTTCAAATTCAATTCACTTTGTCACAATTATTGTAACAATTAGTACGAGTTCGCAACAGTATTGTGTTAGGGTTATTTTAGTGTGGTTTGTAACAATTACAAGCTATTACAAACACATTTGTTTTATACCTTCTCTTCTTTTTAATCAACTTTGGAGCAACAAACATTTATTTTGAGCAAGTGGTTAATATGAGGAGCTAAACCCCATTGCTGAGGCGATAGAGGAAGCTATTTTTCCAACAAGAAGTGGTATATCCTTATTTATCTATTTATTTGCAATTATTATATGATTATGTGCCTTGATCGGAAATTGTTTGAATGAGTTTTGTTAAGCAATTGTTATTTCTTTTGATAGAGCATACTTGGACCTAGGTTTTTGATGTTCTATGCTTCGGATTTACACTTGTTATTTTGAGAATCTACTTGTTGCAATAGTTTAGAATCAAATTGAACGAGAAAATTGCATGAATATAAATATTGGGTTAAATCGCTTTGAAATTGGAAAATAGTGGAATCTTAGCCTCAGTGTTCTTTTAATATTGATAACATCTTTGTCAGAGTTTGCTATAATTTTTAGTGAGTTTTCTATTTTTGTTTTGAATTTAAGTCTAAAAAATCCTTCACAAGTTCGAGAGAATGACATCTTTCTTACCACTTTACAAACAACTTTCAAAATCACATCACAGTCAGACTTCGGATCCAGTGAAGAGGAAGGCAGTAGCTCGAAACATGACGATGGTGGTGAACCAACTCTTCTAATGATGACTGAAGAGGATGTACAAGTAAGTTCCTTCATCATTACCCCCTTCCATACTTGCTCAGAAGTATTGCTTGAACATGAGAAAGACTCCAAATTTATGAAAAAATTCGTAAGATTTCGTCATCAGAAATTTCAGCCATGAAACCCTTTAGTATAATTGTTGTAGAATCTTCATACGAACTCGGATTGAACCTACCATTTTGAAGATAAAATAATTTTCTATCTTCTATCATGGAGGAATCTGAGTTTTAACCTCATTCAAGGGGTCAAAACGTCCCAACAGTAAAACTCAGGAAAAAATTCAGGAAGAGTTCTGTTAGTTTTCAGCTGTGACACCATTCGCATTTTGGGATGTATCTTTTGGCTCGTTCATATGATTAATGTGAAATTTTAACATGTTATACTAGATATTAATACGAAACTTTTGATGTATAACTCATGTTCAAATTCCTTACCAATTGCCTCCAGTTCCTGTTCTCGTAGATGGTAGTGCAGGAACATGTCTGACAAGATTGTTGAGAACGCGTTCTTTCGTGTTTTGACTTGCCTTCTTATTCATGCAATTCTTGCTTATGAGTGTCTTGTTACATTTTAATTCTTATTCTCTGAATTCCACGATTGGTACTTTGATTTTGCAATTTGAGCCTTCCAATTTTATTGAGACGATATAGCAGGTTAATAATGGACAGAATGATGACATGGAAGTAGTTGTAGTCGATGAGACTGAGGATTCTCTCACACCTCCTTATTATGAGAATGAAGACACCGTCCCCTAAATGGTAGTTGATTCAAGTAACCTTGGCGACAACAATCTTGAAGTTGAGAAAACAATGACGATTGTTGAGTATTTAGCTAAAAAAACCTGGTATTCGACCCTCCGTTTGTTGTTCCCCTTGCAGGTTGTGTACTCGGTGTGTCACTTTTGTTGAGCGTGTAGAGGAGGCTTTATATTTGCTAGCTAAGACGTGTAGTATGACAAGAGTTGTTGTTTATGAAGAATTGATCACAAGCTGAGAATACCTTCTGAACACGTGTGAAGGCTTCGAGTTCCATGTCTCTTGGTTCCATATCAATGAATTGCTATTGCCATGGATTTGAAAATTGCAATAGGTTTGGTTCCTTCTAGTGGTCTCATCAGGTAAAGCAAAGCAGAGATTGAGAAGCTAACTCAGGAACTGGAGTCGAAGGAAGGTGTCCTTCAAGAGATATGAAGATGTTCTTCAAGAAGGATGTGTTTTATAAGAAGGATGAGACTCTACTAGATGATTTCTCTTGAATGCCTTTATTCTCTACTTAGAATATTTTCTTCTTAGGTGTTTTGAAAGACAAGTGATGTTCTTTTGTTGTTTGATTTTCCAGTTTTGAACAAGTGGGTAATTATTTTGTAAAGATTTTGAGTTTATTAAGATCGTTCTTTGAAATAGCTTGTTAATATTTGATAAAATATTGAAAGGGACCAGCCTTCCATTCACATCGCCTAGTCACAGTTAGATTGATAGACACACCAAGTCCCCAGGTCTTAGTGGAATGAAGAATAGCTGGTTGTAAAGAGAGTTTTTCAACAAGACTTAATTGTGTGTGGAACCTTCAGGTGTACAATCTTGCATCCTCTCCAGGAAGTTGCTTTGCATATTGCCAAGTGACGATATTTCGAAAGTTTTTTTTGTTGTTGCAGTAATAGGCATGAATAGGAAAGTCCTCGCATAGTGGTAGAGCTCGTCTTGTTCCTTAGAGCTAGCAGCAATAATATGAACAGACGCATCGAGCGAGAACAATAACATGAGATGATGACTCAACTCGTAGCAGGTAACACCAAGATAGGGAATGTGAGACGCACGGAGAAGATGATGATGGAGCCGGTAGCTTCCTTGATGTTGACTGAAGCATATAAAACTCATTAGGCTTCCAAACTCAACTCGTAGCAGGTAACACCAAGGTAGGGAATGAGAGACGCACGGAGAAGATGATGATGGAGCCGGTAGCTCCCTTGATGTTGACTTAAGCATATAAAACTCATTAGGCTTCCAGACTCAACTCGTAGCAGGTAACACCAAGGTAGGGAATGAGAGACGCACGGAGAAGCTGATGATGAAGCCGGTAGCTTCCTTGATGTTGACTGAAGCATATAAAACTCATTAGGCTTCCCTGACGTCGAGCATGGACTCTCATTGTCTTCCTTAATCTCAATGATAGTCTCAAAATGGTAAGGCAGTCGTCATCAATATGATCATTCAGCTTGGTAGAAGAGCTGACGATAACTTTATGGAAGGAGTTGAAAAGAGGGAGGCAGTCCCTTCCCCACGAGTACCCACGGGGCTTTCAACTTGGCAGACGTTTTTACTGGCGGAGAAGATAAATAGTAGGAATCCAAGTAATACTTGAAGGCTTCGAATGGAGGCTTCATTGGTATGATGAATGGTGAAGCAAGCATCTGATATGAAGGTTTAGGCGCTCAAAAAAGAAGAGCATGGACACCAGTTCCCAGTCATAAGACAAGATGTACAGTTTGAGGTAGTCCACATTTCATGATGTGGTGAGATGAATGCTAATAAAATAGGTCTCGAGGCTGGCATCATCATAAGTATTGAGGTTGGAGATGGTTGTGGTTGCCTTGTTATCAGTGATAATCAGAACTTCAAATTTGGTAAAGCATGTACTTGGAAGTAGATTACCGTTTCCTGAGTGGAGTAGGTATCATAGATGTAATCCTCACTCTTGAGGTGATCAACGAGATGAATGAGAAGCTCCAGAAAAGTTGAACGCTTATAGATAGTCAGGACCTTCTAGTTAAAGTTGACGACTACATCAGGTAGGCATCAGTCCCCAAATAGCCTATCTCCGGACCTGAGATGCTTTGTTTTGGTTGGTATTCATGCGTTGGGTCTAAATAATTAATTTGGATGAGAGTAGGAGTTGAATACGATGTTGACGAGGATCATATGAATTGTCTATCATGGAGCAGTCCTCGTATATGCGTTGCGCTTCATTGATGGTCATGCACATCACTGGGATTTGACAACACGTCTGCTATCTTGAGTATGTCTACGTCTTTGGTCATCTTGGAATAACAATGTAGCGTGCATGCACTGACTAGCGTCTCTCTAGATTCAACATCTTTCGGATGAGTAATGCTGAGTAGTCCCCAGCCCCAGTCTCTTTGTCTTTATCATCTGAGCAGGTTCAAAGGTGTATTCCATTTCCATTTGGAAAAATAATTGTCCTCTTGACATAATTAAGAGAGATGAGGATACCTTTGCATTGTGCCTTTGAGAAGTGGGGAAGTTATTATATGCAAACGACTTAATTGATAGGCTGTGCAAATATGATGAAGCTCCTGACATGGACAGAGTCCCTGTGCACCCCTTTAGTCCCCAGGTGCAATCTCCTTCAACAATTCAACTACTTCTTGCATGGGAGAGGGAATTATGAAAGCTTCTCTCTTGTTGACGTTGTTGCCGTCGAGATAGATAGGGTGTAGCTTGGACTTGGTTTTCTCATTGCGGCAGTCGTGGTACTGGAGTTAGAGCTGTTGGGTTTGGACGCGCAAGATGTTGCATCTCTGAGACGATGGTTTTCCTTTTGTTCTTTCAGTGAAACTGCTTACAGAAGTTCGAAGGTTGTATTGCTTGGTTATCATTTGATGACAAACGATCAACGACTACCAGGAAAAGAGTTTTGGAGGTTCTCCTTGATTCTTAACAAGGGTCTTCTACGTCTGCATCAGATAGGCTATGGTAGTATGAGCTCGATTATTTCCGGCTTATTCATTATCGTGCCCAGAGAGAGGTGAGTTGATAGCGTCGATGTTGATTCCAGTATTGAAGCCATTATTGGTGAAGGAGGTATCACATGTATTGCTAATATTTCCATCATTTTTGTTGACAGAATGACTGGTATCCTCAGTACCAATATTGGAGAAATGAGTGGTGGCATCAGAGGAACCAACGTTGTTGATTTCTAGATTAGGGTTGGTAGTTAACCTAACCTAAGACCGATCATTTTATGAAACTGGGAAATTGAAAAGTTTTGGGATTGATTTTTGCAACCGAAAGATTAGTCTCCCACTGTGGTCGCCAATTTGAAGTAGGGTAAAAATAGATTCTGGAGAAAAGAGTAAAAGTGGGTAGGTTGATGAGAAACGGGTATGTACTGCACAGGAGTACTTTAGATTCGAGAGGTCAATCTATACAATTCTGGCTTAAACCAAGAAATTGTCGTTCCAACCTTGCTTCGGTCACAAAATGAAGGAGGAGGTTGATCTTATGGGGGGAAGAAGAGAAGGTGTTGAGATCAGAGAGATAGACTATGTAAGGTGTAGTTGTTTATGACTTATCTCAAAAAATGAAACTTGTTACAAAATATGGTAAGCTGTAAGTTCTATGTGTTCTTTGGATACTTACGCTTGTTCTTATGAAAATATATTGAAAATCTATTTATAGCAAGTCATAGTCGAACACCCTGATCTCGTAGGAAGTGGAGGTAGTTGAGTAGTGAAGAGGTGGAGATCGTGTAAAAGTGATGAGAACCATGTCCCTTTTGTGAAGGGAAGACTAGTCGGTTTTACATCCACTACTCCTCTGCTTTTATTAACTGTCCGCATTTCCTGACACTTTTTTATAATGAGCGTGTTGCACGTTGCATGCTGTAAACCGCCAAACCAATACCCTGATGAACATCCCCCAGTTTGTGACATGTTTGATGTCTCGAGTATTTTGGTAGAAAACACTACATAGTCGTAACTTTCATAGTCATGTTACTTTCATAGTAAAATATGTATGATATGAAGCAAGCTGAACCACAACTAATAAAGTGGAGCAAGTCCCGTATGGTAGTTGCTGAATGGACCCACCACTATGACATGTGAGAGGTGGTCATGAATATATTATTATTCCAGCAACTAATCATATATCATGGGTCTTGTTTGTAAAACCTAAATATTTTGACCAATCACGCGCAAGCTAGGTTGCAGGTGTCTATAAATGACAAGCCAATTCGTATGAACGGGACTTGCCGTGAATTAGTACTCAGAAATAACATATGGTGCTTTTAGTTTAAATAATTAAATAATTTATGAAATCGATATTCTAAAAATATCATTCGTAAACGATGCATATAAAGCATCGTTTTTAAGCAAGCAGCTCAAAATAATCGATACATGTAAAACATTATTGTATAGAGCATGTTCGAGTTAGTCGCGGATTTCATGGTCTTGAAAGGAGCGTGGCCGTATGTCTTTGAGCAACTGTCGGGAGCAGTACAAGCAAGTTGGGGATGAGTTGATCGGTCCATCTAGGAGAGGGATGACTGGTAGTACTCATGGTACCTCATTGCTTGGCTCGAATCAAATTTAAGCCGGTCACATCATCTATCCAAGTTGGATGGTTGAGATGATTTGCGATAGTTTTTGATTATCGTTTAACCTAATTAAGACCTTATGGGCAGCATGACTAGCCTACTTTGGGCGATGATTCAGAGCAAAACATTAGGCTAGAAGCGACCTGATTGGCTGAAATAGTAGAGGGCCCGCAGGTAGCTATCATGGAGCTTGCTCGATCATGCTAGGAGAGGGCCAAGCTTGGTAAATTGACCGGCCAAGTCGTGTTGTCGTGATCATTCCGCGACTGACTTGGACGGTTTAGATTTAATTTCTTATAAAAAGAAGCAACAGAACTAGCCTACTTTGGAAAACGATTTAGAGCGAAGCATGTAGGCTAGAAGTGATATGATTGGTCGAGGCAATAGGTGGGTGGTCGGTCTTCTTAAAGGAATCATATTTGCAGAGCTTGTATGACTTCAGTTTAATTAATGGAGCTGACCAAGTCCTGTGGTCGTGATCAATTTGCGACTGACTTGGGCGGCCAAGATCTATTTTCTTAAGAAATTAAACACGTCGACCATCCTACTTCCATCTTAAATTTAAAGTGGAGCTTGTAGCATAAAAGCAATATGATTGGTCAATAGGGAAGAAGAGCGCGCGTGGGCTAACATGAAGCAAGGACGGTCGGCCATGGGGGGTGTGAGCTGGGGCAAACGGGTCGGCCAAGTGGAGCGGTTGCACCCCATTCGTGACTGACCTAATCGGTCACAGTTTCCCCTAACTTTCGTTAGGATTTAATCCTACATGCTCCATGATGGTCCAATTCCTAGCTTTCCTAGGTTTAATTTTCGACCAATAGGGATCAAGATATCATGCCTGCTCCGTTTTAGGGCAAAAAATCCAATTTTGTGAGTTGACACAAAATTAGGTTAAAAAAAATCGAATTTCTGTATTGACATAAAATCAATCAATTTAAGTAAATTTTGTATATTAACACAAACTCACTATTTTTTCACTCTTACGAGTAGCGCAAATCTGGTCTTGTTGGCAAAGCTTGCGCTCTGATCAGGTACCTTCATGCATATTTCAATTCAGACACTTCGGGAGATTAATGTCACTCAGCTAAAAACGAGCATTAATTGTCATATCATGTCAGAATTGAGAGTTCAGCTAAGAACACATCATATAATAGATGCTCAGCAGGCTCTGCAACAATGCAACTAGGAACTGAAATAAAATTCATAAAATATCTGGGATTATTACAACATGCATTAATATTATTCTAATAGATTTCACACATGTATAGATACTGAATTACACAATATACACATGTTGGTAGAGAATCATAGGCACTCATCAGCTTTTAATGG
Organism: Papaver armeniacum; assembly: GCA_023531295.1. NCBI lineage: Eukaryota > Viridiplantae > Streptophyta > Magnoliopsida > Ranunculales > Papaveraceae > Papaver > Papaver armeniacum. The sequence continues at coordinate 119,737 of JAJJWW010009183.1, forward strand.
CTCTACTTCTTTAAAGAATGAAGACACATAAATATGGAGTTTTACGGTTTTAACCCTGAACTAAAAACCACTATCAACACAAACAAAATGGGCAAATGATAATAGTGGTGATCCAAAATTAGGATTTGATTGCTTGAAATCAAAAAATTGATCGGAAATTTTTCTAAGATACAGTTTCATAAACATAATCGGTAGGTATAAAGTTGATTTTATCCACTGATTATGGTTGATGTTCTTAATAAATGGAGAACATCAACCATAATCGGTAGGTAAAATAAATTGTTATCTACCAATTATTCGTGATTAAAAAAATTCAATTTTTCTGTACTAATAATTAAGCAAAATCAGTACATAATGAACATCACTTATCTACCGATTGTACAACCGGTAGATAAAGAACATCACTTATCTAACGATTGTACAACCGGTAGACAATGAACATCACTTATCTACCGATTATGAAAATAGTGAAATTCAAAATTCCATTAGTTTTGAGAAAATTATATTTGGGGCGACTATCACAATCGGTACATAATGAACACCACTTATCTACCGATTGTGAAAATAGAGAAATTCAAAATGTCATTAGTTTTGAGAAAATTATATTTGGGGCGACTATCACAATCGGTAGATAATGAACATCACTCATCTACCGATTGTGAAAATAGAGAAATTCAAAATTCCATTAGTTTTGAGAAAATTATTTGTTGTGACTATCACAATAATGAACATCACTTATCTACCGATTGTGAAAATAGAGAAATTCAAAATTCCATTAGTTTTGAGAAAATTAGTTTGGGCGACTACCACAATCGGTAGATAATGAACATCACTTATTTACCAATTGTGAAAATAGAGAAGATCAAAATTCCATTAGTTTTGAGAAAATTAGATTTGGGGCGACTATCACAATCGGTAGATAATGAACATCACGAGATTACCGAAAAACTCGAATGTCATTAGTTTTGAAAAAAAAAAGAATTTGGGGCTACTATATATCACAATCGGTAGATAATGAACATCACCTATCTACCGATTGTTCTTCTCTATTGGAACATAAGAGTTAGATAAAGTATTATATTATCTACCGATTTTGGGACGTTAATCACGCTGAATGCATTCAATCGCCTCTCTAATCGTTATTGAACTTTTAACATGATATTGTTCATGATGTTTCGCACCTTCTTTTTCATACTCATCCATTTTTGTTATTGATTTTAGGTAATCTAGCTAGTTGTCTTCTTCTTCGGTTTGTTTAGTGGTGGCGAGTTTATTAAGGCTGAATGCATTCAATCGCCTCTCTAATCATTATTGAACCTTTAACATGATATTTTTTTTTCCTTCTTCTTCTACTCTAAAACCTTAAAAATCAAAAACTCAAATAATTTTCCTCCATATAAGAAATTTCTCCCGATTGTGAAGGATAAATTTGTCATTATGAAAAACGGGAGATAAGGGGTGCGTTCATTTTAGATTTGAGTAACCCTATTTTGTTTTATTAATGGCCCCTAATTCATTTGGGGTCGCCCCTAAAATGTGAAAATAAAGGAAATCCATATTTTCATTCATTACATAAATCAAACAAACCATTGCAAACGTATCAATCAGTACGTTTCACTTAGCTGTACTTATTAGAAAAACACACACACACAGAAGAAAACACACACATTGCCATCAACCAAGTTGTATTCACAACTTAAAATGGTCTAGCTTGGAATCGGCGAGCCCTTTCGAATAGCAATATTTGACATACTCTTTAAACGTGGTATCCCGGTATACAGGGGGATTACTTTCGGATATTAGCTCTCTTATTGGATAAACCAATGTAGGTTTGTCCAAACTTCCAACGTAATCGCAGACGACTGAAACTCTTGGTCCGACACGGTTTGCAACTACCCTATGTTTGGCGCTTATAAACTTGTCGTTGCTTAAAATCTGCAAGAAATGGATACAAACCAGAAAGTATGAAAACTGTCCCACTTGCTGTATAAATCTCAAATAAATAGTTCCACGTGTTAAGGACACAATTACCTGAATAAGATCGCCAATGTTTATAGTTAAGGTTCCGGGTATGGGTTCGGCAACAATCCATTGGTTCTGATGAAGAAACTGTAATGCAGGAATCTGATCCTGGAGAACAATCGTGAAGTAACTTTGATCTGCATGCTTTGTTGTGCCCATGGTGAGTTCAGGCTCAGGGCATGCTGGATAGTACTGACCTAAGAGATTCATGTATTGAGCACAATCCATGCCTTTAAGGTGGTCCTTGTTCAGTCCAAGAGCCTCTGACAATAACTCAGTAAGAGTATCTCCTAGATTCCTAGCATGCTTCCCGAACTCAGCTATTATATCACTGTTTAAGAATCAGAGGTGTTAAGAGACCCATATGAAAAGAGTTGGACAATTAAGAAGAGAAAATTAAATACTCCCTCCATTTCCGGAAGAGAGATGTGACCACGTTTCCAATTTGGCCCATTTTAGGCTAAAATGAAAAAAATGATAATATCTTTTTTCCAAAACTGGGGTAATAATAATTAACTTCATATGTACTAGACGAACTTACCGACAAGTGTCGGGCAATAGTTGAGGATCTATAGGATCTGGATGTAATAGTTGACACCGAAAGCTATCCCTCCAATTCGCAGATCTTGATATATAGAGATCGTTATTGGTATAATACAGTACTTTTTGGCTGAGGTCTTTCAGGTATAGCTGTTTCTTCACCTCTATATCTCCCTCATGAAACCTACGCACGCCTTCAATCATTTCATTGGAGACGCTTATAGGTATTCCATGATTCACCAACTGAAAGAATCCCAGAGTCATCGATGCACGTCTGATTTCATCGATGATCTCATTACGTCGACAATCAATGTTTTGGAGATCAATAACCGGAGTGTGAAACTGATCCCTTGAAGCATATGTATATGCCAAGTCCTCGGTGAACTCATCTTGTGTCCGGACAAACATTCGAGGAATCTTTTCAGTACCCAAATCAGCTACTCCTTTGACTCCACATTTCGTTTCATCGAAGGCCTTCAACTCTTTGGTTCGATCGTAAAGGGAGACTTCTCCAAGTTGGGCACTCCCCATCATTGATGAATGTAGAATAGTATCAAGGATAAACTTGACAGCCAAATAGAAATTATAGTTGATTTCTGAATGAAGCTCCACAGCAATGGCCAAGTACTTATAAAATTGGTTTCTTGTAGGTTGTCTCCACTCTCCATGTTTTAAACTAGACTTCTCTAGTTGTTTATTGTTTAGCCGTTTACTCGCGAATGCGTAACCACACACCCACACACCCACGTATAAAATTCGTCCTAAGCTTTTGCTTGAAAGTTCGCTCTCATCACTCACGGCTGTTCAACTGTTCTTAAATTCTTTAGCAATTAATCTGTAAATTACTAAAATTAGGTCACGTAGGTCATCAATGAGGAAAATGATTTGTTGGAGTACTTAAAAATGTTTAATAAGGAAAGTGGGAATATTAAATTTGGATTTGGTTCAGTTAATTAGGGGAGTGGGGCTGGCGTACACGATTGAGAGTGTTGTTTCGCACTCACCTAGTGAGCAGTTCATAGTCAGGTTCCTTTTTAACTCCAGATTATTTCATCGTTTTTTGTGAACCCGTCTGCTCTGCACTAAGATATTGGCCTAGAAGAATATGCGCTGAATATTGCAAGTCACATAATTAAGTTGGGGTAGTTGTCAAGGGTTATTTTATTTTTGAGTCCTACTAAAGTGACCTTTACCGGCATAGGTTCCCAAAATGTCCAATACCTTATTCAGCAGTTCTACACTCACCGTGTTTTCTACACCGTGAGATGTACCGAGTGAAACATGCTCCTGGGACCTACCACCCAGGGATTTATAGGGGGCCCATTTTTATGTCTCACTCGGTGAAAGTTGCGGTGTAAAATCACGGTCAACATATAATTTTCGTACCTTATTTGTATATGTGTCAAACGGTTGATTGGTCAGTCCGTTAAAAACAGTTTAGTAATTATTATTTTTATCATTATTATAAGTTCTTTTAACAAATATTATTTATATATTTTTAAAAGAATTTGAAAAACCATTTTTACGCTTAAATTTTAAAAATAAGAGTTTTTATAATTTTTACAAAAAATTTAGAAAAGCATATCTATTTGAAAATGAAAACTATTCATTTAAAGCTTTAGGATTAGCCTAGTTGGTCAGGGGTTGAACACCCAAATTATAGGTTAGGGGTTCAATTTCCGCTGCTGATTGATCAAAAAAAAAATTAACATTTAAAATTTTAAAATAAAACATAAATTAGCTTAATTATATTTTAGTTTTTAAATGATTTGTATTATAGATAGTATATAAACAAACTATGATTAAATACGAGTTATGGATGGTAACCAAGCAACAAGCTGGGCACCAACACCTTTCTGAATAGCAACACCCAATCTATGAAAAATAAAACTACCTACACCACTACTAGCATCAAAATTAACAAAGCAGTTCTTCAATCTTTAAAAAAAAACACAACATGTCCTCACTAAGCTCACCCAAGGTAGAGAAAGCAAGAACACCCAAGCCATAACCTTGAGAAAAGCGTTTGAAATGGCTTGGCCTGGGATGAAAGCACGTGTGCCTTCACCAGTAAAATCTATTTATTTTTTTAAATCTAATTTTTTTTTTCAAAATAATTGAAAAGGAACAAACTCAAAATCTAAAAATAAAAAATAATAATCATATGTTCAAAAATAAAATAAAATAAATTAAATTAAGTAGCGGTTTTAATGGAGTTTTCGGTCAGCTATTTTATGGGAATCCAATTATGTCATCGTACGTATTTGGGACCTTGTTGTGTTCATGATCACTTTAACGTAACCTAAAAATAAAAGGTGAAGGAAAGAGTGTATTTAAAACTGGGCTAGGTGTATAGTGGTGTTTCTGCCAAGTAGTTTGAAAAGGAGAGGCTACCAAGTACACCACCAAATTTTTCATTCGGCAACCTATATGGACAAAAGCTAATACAATTGCAAGTAGATCTAATTAGAGATCCTTGAACAATATGTGTAGAGTTTTTCTCTTTCTCTTCCACAATCAATAATGTCTAGCAACAAAGTCCATGAACTTGAATGTATTGAAGAGTTCTTGGACGATCTCACAAATCAATATCCAAGACCAATCTAGTCGTATCGAAATTAAGAGGATCAAACTTCTGCCAAGAATGAAACTTGTTATCTATCTTTCAAGATACGAATTCAATAAGAACAAGTCTCGTAATCGATCACAATTAAGATGGAATTATCTACTAGAATTGATTACGTATAACTTGTGTTATTCTTATATTATAAAGATAAAACAATATAATACAGAAAAGGAAAACACAAGACACCGGTAGTTTTGTTAACGAGGAAAACTGCACCTGCAGAAAAACCCCGGAACTCGTCCAACTTTGAACACCAAACTGTATTAAGCCGCTACAGAAACTAGCCTGCTATCATACTTCGGACTAGAATATAGTTAAAACCAAATTAACCCTCTTACAAATTCAGCTGCAGTCTATCTCCTTACGTCTCTTGAACCTCGCAAGGTTGTACGTAACAAATTCCCTTAGCTGACGTCCTTTACAGCATAAAATTGCTTCAACTTAAGTGAACACTTTTGATACTAATCTGCCTCTAACAGATAAGCCTATGTGATTTCTATTTAGATAGTTTTGATCAAGGCTTGAAACTTGCAAGTTAGATCACTGCTCGGTCGAGCTCGCAAGTTTTGTTATCTCAAGCTTGTTGTCAATGTTAGTAGCACAAAACCGTAGGTTGAAATCTAGTCTACTAAAGTTAAGTCTCGGACGAGTTTAGAGTATGGTAGTTGAGTATCAGACATCACTGAATAACCCTAGAAGACTGAAGATCAAACGAAGACATTTGGAGAACTTCATCAACAAAGAGGTATGTGAAGACTAGACCATTCTATTTACTCACAAGTATTACTATTATATGTATATGAGACTATGTCGTATGGCTTCTAGTAGATATTGCAAAGAAGAAATTTCAACTCAAGCTTGTGTTTTTAAACATATCGAAATATGATTCAAGCAATAGTTGTTCATATGCTTGACAAACTTAGTTAAGAACAATTTATTGTTTATGAACTTTTTTTGATTTAAGTTAATCATTTGAAAATTGCTCAAGCAATGATGTTCATCATCCATGGCTCTGGGAAAGTTTCAAATTGATTAAAGAGAGATAAAAGAATAACTTAATTTTGGATACAAGATAAAACACGTACTCAGTACGCATACCATCGTCATCAGAGTTCTGGAATAGGGGTAGGTACGCGAACCCAGTATACATAGCCCTTAGTTCTGAGTTCTCTAATGGGTTTTTGGTACGCATACCTAGTACTCATACCTCAAGGGTCTAAGTTCGTGAATTGGCTTAGGGTACGCATAACCGGTATGCGTACGTTGGTCATCTGAATTCGCGAACTGGATCATAGGTGTTAGGACTCTGCTCGGTCGGACTCGCAAGTTCTGTTATCTCAAGCTTATTTGTCAATGTTAGTTGATCAAAACTATATCTTTATTTTTATTCTGTTAAAGTCAAGTCTCGGACTAGGTATAAAAGTTGGTAGTTGAGTATCAGACGTCACTGAATAACCCTCGAAGACTGAAGATCGACAAAGACATTCAGAGAACTTCATCAACAAGGTATGTGAAGACTGAAATATTCTGTTTACTCACATGCATTACTATTCTATCTTTACGAGACTATGTCGTGTGACTTCAATTAGATTTAATATTGTAACGAATAAATTTTGAGTCAAGCTTGTCTTGTTAAACATCTCGAAATATGATTTAAGCAATAGATGTTCTTTGGTCCTTAGGAATCTTTGTTCGAAACAATTTATTATTCAAGAACTATTTTTGTATCATATAGATCATTTGAAAATTTCCCAAGCAATGATATTTATATCTATGGCAAACGCGAATATTTTAAACACCAAAAGATATTATTTCAGAACTAGTGAAATCTGGACTCAGGGTAGGTTGGCGAACCATCTCGCAAACAATAGATAACTGATGTTCAGAATACATGTAGGCTAGCATACCAGTTTGCAAACCGTTGAGTTCTGAATAGGACTGTTCATCAACCCAGTTCATGAAATGCGGTGATCTAAATTGGTGTTATAGTTAATGGTTCACGAACCCAGTTAACGAACTGTAAATATTTGAGTTCGGGAATGAAAGGACGGTTCACGAATCGTAGCGCCACGAATTCACAGGGCGCTAAGTTCCTGGCCCATTTCACCAAACCGTCTCGGTGTATATTAGCAGATGCTCAAAGATAATTTTTATAAACTTGTGTAGCATTGCTATGACTCTCTCATAAACACCTATAAGACATCATTGATCACTAAAACACCTTGTGTATATGCATCGTGATTAAACTCTTAAGTGATAAATGAACACGATATTGCTTACTAGTTCGAAAGGCATATTTTCCCACAACTATCCTTATGCACGTTTATGTGATTTCAAGACAAATGTCTCGCATGCTTACTTGAAACCCTAATTAGAGTTTTATCTAAACATAAAAAGTGTTTGCTTATCTCAAGTTATCTTAGCTTGAATTCTAAGAAGCCATCAGTCTTGAAAATCTATAAATAGAGGGACTCATTCATCCGGGAAATTTAATCCCTGATACTTATGTATCATATAGATTTCTAGAGTCGTCCTATATTAACCTAGGTTTTCTATGATAAACATAATTAGGTCAACGACTGAATTATTTTCACTTAGGGATTCGTAAAGCGAGGCCCGACTATCTTTACATTGATAGTTCATGTATCATGATCTTGCTCTTTGTGTTATTGAGGTCTTCGTGATCTCTTTGAGGAGCGAGATAGATTAAAATTACAAAGTTCTCTTCGTCTCAGACTTTGTGATTCCTCAAGATAGATATCTGAAAACTATTCATACTTGATTAGTTCACGATTGTTCTTGAGAGGTGGTTAAAAAAATATATGTAAGAACATGATATTGTGGTTGCAAAAATTATGACCAAACTTAAGCAGGTTATTGGACATGCGGACAGGCCGGCCACGAAAATTTGAATTAAAGCCTTCACCTAAAATAATCGGGTAGGATGGGTAAGCCCATGGCAGGCTATCGGTCGCCCATGGACTCTTTGTGACCCAGGTGACACATGACTAGGCTAGGGGCTTTCGGTCATTCTTTATATCCCTATGCAGAACTACCCAAACTTTAGAAGCTTATGGTGCTAGTAAAAAAACAATGAAGAAAATAAAGGAAATCATATTTTCTTTTATATTTTCTTTCATTACATAAATAAAACAAATCGTTGCGAACAATTCAAGCAATACATTTCACTTAGATCTTTGATTATTAGAAAACACACACACACACACACACACACACACACACACACACACACACACACACACAAAAAGACACTAATTTTCATCAACCAAGTTGTTTTGGTTAGAATATCAGCCTATAATCATGCTTAACAATTCATTATTAGTTGTAATCATGTTGTATGTGAACATGCTTAATACCTTATGCTGATATATAGTTTTATGCATGCTCTAGGATCACATATTCTACAACGGAAAACACTTAACATGAATTAATAGGAAATATAAGTGCATACCTTAGATTTAGCAAAACAGTAGAAAAAAAACTTGTAGGCAGACACTTCCAATTCTATCTTCTCTCATTATTTAATGATGGAAATTTTTTTATTTAAACAAGAGCTAGAATGAAGTCCACCTCATGCTAGGAAATACATGTGTCATTCAACCTTCCGTCAAGAGTTGAAAAACAACCTCACATAGCATTATTATAACTAGTATGCCATTCCAAATAGTCTAAGAGATACTTATCCTTATGTACCCTTAAACATACATGATTAACATAAATAAACCTTAAACTCATTGAGTAGGATTAGTACTAATCCAGTTAAAGGAATACAAATCATGTTTTGTTGCTAAACCAACATAGAGACTAACATCTCCCACTTTGGGCAGCAACAAAACCTTTTAAGTTTAAGAAAACTTTACAAAAAAACAGACTTGGATTAGTAAGGTAGAAAACTGTAGGTGGCCAAAATTTTTAGGAACTATAATCCTACTCAATGAGCAAACATTCATGTATAACTTTATCCTCAAGATTAACAATACGTTAGAATTCGACTATGAAGAACCAAACACCATTTAAAAGATGCACATGACATTTCCATAATCAGGTGTCTAGACGGACAATCATTCTTGAGTTAATCTTCATTGACATACATTATGTATATGACAATAACCTTTATAACCCCAACAGTTATCTCTTTATGCCTCATAGAAGAGACTTATTTATGATTTCAAAAGAAGCTTGCCAATGTCTCATTCTAGAGACTACATCATACTATTGATCTCAAAAGAGATTTTCCGATTTCTTTCAAGAGACTACAACATTCTTTTGATCTCAATAGAGATCTTCCAATGCCATTCTTGAGACTACAACGTTCTTTTTTATGATCTCAGTAAATACCAAGCATAAAAGCAGTTAAAACAAGACATGTTGATATGCAAACATAGGTATTTGATTATACACAATCAAAACATACAAGTTTTAGCCATACAACTAAGACATATCAACAACACCCATAGAAGTTACATGCTCTTTAAACACCTTAAGGCTCAAACCTTTAGTTATCGGATCTTCTAGCATATGTTCAGTCGAAACATAAGAAATATCGATTTCTCCATTTTTGATTTTATGCTTTACTAAGAAAAACTTAATTAACATTTATATGTTTCGCTCTTCTTGTTCCTTGACTGTCTTTTACAAAACTAACTGCATATTGGTTGTCACAATAAAATTTTATAGGTATATATTATTGAATCTATAACTAAAAGACCTTTCATGAAATTTCTTAACCAAGCGGCTTGAGTTATTGCTTCGTAGCAAGCAATATATTCTGCCTCCATTGTAGACTGATATCCAATGGATTGCTTAACAATTCTCCACGAAACAACACCTTTAGCGAGCATAAACACATAACCTGTAGGATTCAAATATCGCACAACATATTTTCTTAGCGTGCGAGATTCATTATTTTCCTTAACTCGCGAGAAGAGCTTGCGAGATTCACTATTTTCCATAACTCGCGAGAAGGTAGCGAGACTCGCGAGAGTGTCTCGAGAGAAGGTAGCAAGGCTCGATAGAGTGTCTCGAGAGAAGGTAGCAAGGCTCGAGAGAGTGTCTCGAGAGAAGGTAGCAAGGCTCGAGAGAGTGTCTCGAGAGAAGATAGCAAGGCTCGCGAGAATGTCTCGAGAGAAGGTAGCAGGAGCCTGCGAAATCATCAAAGAGCTCGAGAGAATATGAGCTGTATGTGAGCTGTCATCCACTATGTAAACACCTATATAAAAAGGAGAGCAGGAGAGAGAAGAGAGGAATAATTTGGGAGAGATATTTTTAGAGAGAGAGAGTATTTTTTATTTATCATCTTCTTCCCCTAAAACTAGATCTAGAGCTCTAGAAAATATCCATTAATGGAGATTGTAAATGTAATACCAATGTAACCTCAACAATCATAGTGAAGAATCGTGGATGTAGATCACATTGATCGAACCACGTAAAAAATCTTATGTGTCTATTTAAATTTCTAGCACTTATATTTAAAATTTAGGTGATTAATATGATTTAGATCTACGAAATTTAGTAAGGGGTGTAGTGTGGGAAATCCTGCAACTACATATGCGCTAGAAACAGGGATTTTTGCAAGTGTCTTGATATCACCAGATTCTATGTTCACTAAAAATGCTTGAAACCCAAAACACAGCCTGTTCTTAATCAAAAAGTGACTATTCTTTAAGAAACCATGATATAAAACGAATTTTGTTTTGAAATTTAAAACCACGAACACGATGGGATAGTAGTTTACTTGTACCAAAATATAGAATACATTTAAATCTTGACTGGGTAACAACTTTCTTAGTTCTTCATTGGATGATAGTTTGCTTGCAAAGCAAAGGATAGTTACAGGTGAAAAGATGAAGTTACACGCGAACGAAAGGATGCAGAACCTAGCGAAGTCCATCTCTTTAGATCAGTTCAAGTTCAAGAGATACAAGATAAATGATTATATGACTCGTAAGACGGATGAATGAATATCAAACAACAAAATCCGAGCTACAAGTGCCAAGGAAGACGAGCAAGCTCAACGGTGAAAATCAAACAACGACAAATAGAGTCTATGAAAATAGATACACCACAACAAACAGTGAGAACAAACAAATAGATAAATCAAAGCGGAGGATCATCCACAAAGATAGAGTAAAAATACTTACTTGATCGCAAGCTATTGCAAAGAAGTATGAAAAACTAAGGGAGGATGAGGCAACTAAGGGAAGAAATATTTCTGCGAAGTCAAAGCAACCAAACAAAGGAGTTTAACGTACATTCATTCATAGAAGCAGCGAGATTTCACTCCAAACTTCTAAATAACTCATTCTTTCGCAGATGTTCACCTTATGAACATTTACGGCGAGAATAAACACTTCCCAGATGTTCCGTCACTTCACAAAGATGTTTACTACTTCCCAAATACCAGCGTGAAGAAGAAAATTCAAAGTTTATTTCACCAAGGCATCACTGAGGTGAATCCATGATACACGAAGTATCACCATCAGCGAACCTTCAAAATACCTCGTCAGCCAATCAGTTCAAAGCAATAATCACGAAGGAAAGAGAGGCAGAAGGCAAGCCCACTTCGCAGGTTACTTCGCAGTTTACTTCGCAGAAGAGCAATGAAAAAGGAAGAGAAATGAAGTCCAGGGTAAAAAAAAAAAAAAAAAATACTTGCGACTGGGAAGGTTCGAACCTGCATCTTCAGACCCATTCTCTGTACTGGTGACCAACTGTGCTAGTTCACTGTGTGCGAAGTGATCGCAGAATTCTAATACGTGACTTGTATTCAAGAAAAAAGATGACAAATGCTTCAAAAAAAAAAAAGATGACAAAAAAATGAAAAAGATAAGAATCGAACTCGCGGCATCGACTTTCTTAGCTTCTCCCTCAACCATCTGTGCAAGCTTCTGTTCATGTCGTTGTGGCAAGGTTCGCACAATTTGCCCTTCGCAGAGGGTGTTCCTTCGCAGATGTTAAGCTCGCGAAGTCTTTGATTCTTTCGCAAGAGAGGGTTAGAACAGTTGGTATGGTGCGAGAATATGCAAGAGGCGAGGTCAAGGGTTCAAATCTCATTTCTCACAATTCTTTTTCTTTGCGAGATAATTATATTTTATGCGACGTTCATACATTTCAAGGATGCTAGCCTCGCAAGCAAATTATATACTTCGTAAGAGACAACAACAAAGAAATCACAAAAGTTAAATATGAGAATGAAAGAATGAAAACATGCGAAAATATCGCACAAAAATGATAAGAGATTATCAAAGATCAGCGAAATTACAAAAGAGCTTATATGCAGAAGAATCAACAAAATAATCAGATAGAGGCAAACCTACTATGACGAAATCATAATTTCGCAAGAGGCAACAGTACCTAAAGTGCGTCATAGTAGGGGGTACCTATTACATATGAAATAACCAGAATGGGACGAACCTTTATGGCGTACACCCTAGTTCGCGAATAACATTTCGTAAGAGGCAAATGTAAGACCTAAAGTGCGTCATATAAGGGGGTATCTCTCGACATGGCTCAGGGGGAAGGTTACACCACCTCCCGAAGCCTGAGTCATGGAAATTTGGGGCCCATGAAAGCCTATCCGGAAGAGGTACCTTGGATTCCCAACTATATATGTAGGTTATACTGGTTGGGCGACCGAGGGTCTCTTTCAAGGAGTGTGTATGCTCAAGGCGCCGAGGTACACGGTTGAGCAGTGCCGGGATGGATGAACCTACCCTGGCCATTCTTGGCAAGTCTTGGCATATGTTGCACTCGCCCGAAGAAAACTCCACTTAGGGTGCAGTCTCGTAACCATAAACCCTATAGGTATAAGGGATAAGAGGCTGCGAAAACAACTGGTTGTTGTTAAGAATAGGATGGGAGGAGCTAGTCTTGTATGGCCGATGTTTCGCCTCCTTGAAGGGGCAACCGGGGAGATGATAAGGCGACGCTCTCCATTAGAGGGAGTGTCAAAACAGACGCAAATGTCATGAGGCTTTGTTTTCGCAAGGAGACTTAGGCTTGTCATATTTGTGCGATGATCCTGGGCAGAGGCAATAATACTAACGCGAGGGTAAGACGAGATCAATGGGTCTTTACACGAAAGTGTACGGACGTCCTGCGATTTCGTCGCAAGACTAAGCAATGTCATGGGGCTTTATGTTCGCAAGGATATATAGGCCTGTCATATTGTCGCAACTAAAACATCCTGCAGAGGCAAAAATACTTGGAAAATGATAAGACAAGATCAATGGGTCTTTACATGCAAGTGTAAAGACGTCCTGCGATTTTGTCGCGATGAAAGGTGGCGGGGAAGACCTCTAATTAGGGAGGTCTAACTTGGAAGACCACACAAAAATGATAAGGCAAGGTCAATGGGCCATTGCATGAAAATGTAAAGGCGGCCTGCGACCCTATCGCAACAAGAAGAGATAAAATAAAGACTACCGAAATGATAAGGCGAGAAAAGTAGGTTTCTCCTTTCATGGAGATACCTGCGACCTTGTCGCAATGATAAAATTCAACGTAAAGCAATGAAGAGATTATACTATTGCATGAGCACAACGCAGGAGATAGAGGAAAGATAAGAATGAAGAAATAACTCACTCATTCAACACTTTTTCAACGATTCTACCTTCGTAGATAAAGAACAGAGGCAACAATGGATTACCGAAAAAACATCTTATGTTCTTTATTTTCTCGGCAAGAATCATTTCCAAAGAAGATGTTTACCAATGAACAACAAGAATTCTCACCAAAAATGGAATAATGACTTCGCATGAACAGAGGCAATACTTCTTATACTTCAAGGATTAATATTTCTTATCCACTTCGCAAAGTTTGTAACTTCGCGAAAGAATAGAGCATAGCATGAGGCAAAGAACATGGAGCGAGAGTTTCGCATGATGGATTCGCAATACTTCTTATATATTTCAAGGATTAAGTACTTCATATACTTCTTCAAGGATATTTCATACTTCGCATAATTCAAGAAACGATACTTCATATATACTTATCGAAGCTTCGGAACTTCGCAAAAGAATAGAGGCAAGTACGTACTTTTCAAGTTCAGTATTCTTTCGCTCATTCCTTCATCAATAAAGATCAAAGACTACTACAACAACGGATTTTTTCTTAAAGATCGCTCTTCAAGCAATATTCAAGAAAAAAGAGGCAAGATGTAGGATTCAAATATCGCACAACATATTTTCTTAGCGTGCGAGATTCATTATTTTCCTTAACTCGCGAGAAGAGCTTGCGAGATTCACTATTTTCCATAACTCGCGAGAAGGTAGCGAGACTCGCGAGAGTGTCTCGAGAGAAGGTAGCAAGGCTCGAGAGAGTGTCTCGAGAGAAGGTAGCAAGACTCGAGAGAGTGTCTCGAGAGAAGGTAGCAAGGCTCGAGAGAGTGTCTCGAGAGAAGGTAGCAAGGCTCGAGAGAGTGTCTCGAGAGAAGATAGCAAGGCTCGCGAGAATGTCTCGAGAGAAGGTAGCAGGAGCCTGCGAAATCATCAAAGAGCTCGAGAGAATATGAGCTGTATGTGAGCTGTCATCCACTATGTAAACACCTATATAAAAAGGAGAGCAGGAGAGAGAAGAGAGGAATAATTTGGGAGAGATATTTTTAGAGAGAGAGAGTATTTTTATTTATCATCTTCTTTCCCTAAAACTAGATCTAGAGCTCTAGAAAATATCCATTAATGGAGATTGTAAATGTAATACCAATGTAACCTCAACAATCATAGTGAAGAATCGTGGATGTAGATCACATTGATCGAACCACGTAAAAAATCTTATGTGTCTATTTAAATTTCTAGCACTTATATTTAAAATTTAGGTGATTAATATGATTTAGATCTACGAAATTTAGTAAGGGGTGTAGTGTGGGAAATCCTGCAACTACATAACCAAATGTGGATCTTAGCTTATCTGAGCCCATGAAATCGGAATCTGAAAAGCATTCAGCTTGAAATTCATTTGATCCCTTGTACACAAGCTGAAAATGCTTAGTTCTCTGCAAATATCTAAGAACTTTCTTCATTGCTTTCGAATGCAGTTCACCTGGATTGTGTTGGTAACGTCCTAACACACCAACAACAAAAGAAATATCTGGGCGGGTGCAAATCATGGCATACATCAAACTGCCAACAACCAATGCATACTTCTTAAAGTCTACTTTACTCCTTTCAAAATCTGATTTATGACATTGCAAACGATTAATAATGTCACCCTTCACAATAGGTGCTTCACCCGGTACACAATTCTGCATTTCAAACCTCTTGAGTATCTTCTTGATGTAGGATTATTGAGGCAAACCTAATAGACCCTTGTTTCTGTCCCGATGTATCCGAATACCAAAAACATAAGAAGCTTCTCCCAAGTCTTTCATTTCAAAATTGGTTGAAAGGAAGTGTCTAGTGTCATGCAACATATGAATATTGTTTCTAGAGAGCAAAATATCATCAACATACAAAATTAAAATGATAAATTTGCTCCCACTAGATGTCAGATATATGCATTTATCAACTTCATTCTCAACAAAACCATAAGATGATACTACTTGATCGAATTTTAGATACCATTGACGGGATGCTTGTTTTAATCTATAGAGATTTCCTTAAGCAACATACTTTACCTTCTTGACCTTTAGATTCAAAACCCTACTACTGTTCCATATGTATCTTTTTATCAAGATCATCATTCAAAAAAGTCGTTTTCACATCCATTTAATACAATTCAAGATCAAAATGAGCCACCATTGCCATGATAATTCTAAAGGAATCTTTCTTAGAAACTGGAGAAAAAGTTTCTTTATTATCAATACCTTCTTCTTGAGTAAATCTCTTGGATACTAGCCTAGCCTTGAACCTTTCGATACTCCCATCAGCATTCTGTTTGATCTTGAAAATCCATTTACAACCAACTGATGTTGCACCTTCAGGCAGATCTACCATATCTCATACGCCATTCTTGTTCATTGATTCCAGTTCTTCATTTGTGGCAGGAATCCAAAAACGAGTGTCTTTCCATTCACTGCTTGTGAATATGTCAATGGCTCTTCCAAATCATCGACATTTTCATCTGATTATACCATGAAGGTACTAAAACCGGGTTTGACGACAGTTTTTATTGGTCTAGAAGATCCGTGGAGAACCATTTCTTTCTTTTCAATGGATCTAGATAATTCTGAAATATCAACCGTTAGTTCTTTTCGAACTTCAGTTGCAATCAGATCTGTAGGATTCTCTTCTTCAAATACAATTTGTCGAGATTCACTCCCACTGATTTGATCCTCCTCCGGAAACTTAGCATTATTGGTTTCAGCAATTTTGAAAGGCCTAGAAGGACAATAAAATCTATAACCCTTTGATCTGTTTGGGTATCCAACAAAGAAACCACTCGTAGTGCGCGAATCAAGAGATTTTTCAGTAGGATTGAATAGCCTAGATTCCACTGCAAAACCCCAAACATGAAGATGATTTAGACTAGGTTTTGCACCTGTCCAAAGCTCGTAATAGTTCTTAGTAACTGCTTTACTAGTACACGATTCAGAATGTATACCGCTGTCCTTAAAGATTCTCCCCAAAAAGATTCATGTAGAATTACTTATCATACTGCAAATCATATCTTTGTAAGTTCTGTTACGTCTTTCAGCAACCCCATTTTGTTCTGGTGATCCGGGAGTATTAAACTGAGGTACAATACCATGTTCTCGCAGAAATTCAAGTAGCTTTCCATGAGATTATCGACAGAAATCAGTTTTCCCATAATACTCTATTCCCCCATCTGATCTCAATACTTTAATTTTCTTTTTCAAGTTGGTTTTCAACTTCTGCCTTGTAGGTTTGGAAGACTTCTAAAGCATCTGATCTTTCACGAATGAGATAAGCATACCCATAACGCGAATAATCATCTATAAATGTGATGAAATATCTCTGTCCACCTCTAGAAGCAATCGTAAAAGGACCACAAATGTCTATATGCACAATCTGAAGTAAGTCGTGACTTCTAATAGCTGTTTTCTTTCTTGATTTAACAAACTTTCCTTTAGTACAAGCTACACATGTACGGAAATATGAAAATCTTGTTGTGGTAGCATACTTTCCATTAGAATCCTTTCCATTCGATATTTAGATATGTGCCCTAAACGCTGATGCCACAACATAGAAGAATTTTCTGAGTTTAAGCTTCTTTTGACACCCTTAGAAGTATCAACATTCATACAAGACATTAAATTCACAGGTTTAATATCAACATTCATCTTATATAGATTATCTTCATTCGGCCTATAACCAACCAGTTTAGACTTATGAAACATACTAAAACAACCACCACCGATAGAAAAAGTAAAGCCCTTAGAGTCGAGTTTACCAACTGATATCAAACATCTTCTTATAGTACGTAAATAAAATACATCAAAAAGATCCAAAAAAAATCCCGGAATCCAGAGGGAGTCGCACATTTCCAACAGCTTTACCTTCCACTCCTTGAGCATTTGGCATGTATAGACACCGCTCCTCCTTACTTAGATTCCTCTGGCTTGCGAACGCATGCAAGGAATTAGCAACATGAATGGTTGTTGCGGTGTCTAACCACATTCAAAGGAGTACTAACAAGATTAATTTCAAAGCACATCATATGAAAATCAGTACCTGCTTGTTATTTCTTTTTCAGTCAATTCTTAAACTTTAAACAGTCCTTCTTCATGTGTCATGGCTTTTTACAGAAATGACACTTAAATGGAAACTTTTTACCATCCTTGTTAACTTATGACTCATTATTTGGTTTTTCCCTTTTCTGTTCTTGCGGTTTCTTATTCTTTCCTGATTTCTTGAAATCTTTCTTTCTAGGACCAGCAGTAGTAAAATGTGCATACTCTTTAGTTTCATGTCACTGCCTTTCCTCTTCTTGCACACAATGAGCGATCAATTCATTTACATCCCATTTTCAGTCACAAGTATTATAGTTGACCTTGTAAGTCTCAAACTGTTTAGGAAGTAAATTAACTGCTAGTTGCACTAGAAAATCATCATTTAGATTCATATCTAGACCCCCGTAACTTATATATCAAATCTGCCATTTGAAGTATGTGATCTTGAACACTGCCCTCACCACTATATCGCATTGATGTGCTCCCAAAGTATCACTTTGGCGACACATAGAAACGATAAAAGTTACATCAAGACTACTACAAGGCTTCAAATAATTCTTTAGATCAGCCTTGTAACATGATGACAACAAATCTCATATCTTACATGATTTTAATTTAAGGAGTTCATATCTAAACGAATATATGAATCGTTGAAATTTCATAACAGTCACCAAAAATTTTAAATCAAGTTCTGTAGAATATATTATACCTAAGGCTTTGATACAAATGTTAGAATATTAGCCTATAATCATGCTTAACAATTCCTTATTAGTTGTAATCATGTTGTATGTGAACATGCTTAATACCTTATGCTGATATATAGTTCTATGCATGCTCTAGGATCACATATTCTACAACCGAAAACACTTAACATAAGTATAAGTGCATACCTTAGATTTAGCAAAACATTAGGAAAAAAAACTTGCATATCTTCTCTCATTTTCTTTAATGATTGGAAAATTTCTTTTTAAACAAGAGCTAGAATGGAGTTCACCTCATGCTAGGAAAGACATGTGTCATTCAACCTTCCATCAAGAGTTGAAAAACAGCCTCACATAGCATTACTATAACTAGTATGCCATTCCAAATAGTCTAAGAGATATACTTGTCTTTATGTACCCTTAAACATACATGATTAACATGAACAACCCTTAACCTCATTGATTAGAATTAGTACTAATCTAGTTTAAAGGAATACAAATCATGTTTTGTTGCTAAACCAACATAGAGACTAACAGATTTCACAACTTAAAGGAAATCCTATTTTCTTTTATATTTTCATTCATCGATTACAAAAAAAAAAAAAACCATTGCAAACGATTCCATCAATACATTTCACGTAGCTCTGCTTATTAGAAAAACATACACACGAACAAAAAAAAAGAAACACACACACAGATTGACATCAACCAAGTTGCATTCACAATTTAAAGTGGGCTAGCGGGGAAATGCCGTCGAGCCCTTTTGAACGGACATAATTGATATACTCTTTAAATGTGATATCTCGGTATACCGGTATTACTTTCGGATATTAGCTCTCTTATTGGGTAAAGCAATGTAGGTCTGTCGAGAATTTCCTACGTAATCGCGACTCTCGAAACTCTTGGTCCGACACGGTTTGCAACTACCCTATGCTCGGCGCTTACAAACTTGTCGTTGCTTAAAATCTGCAACAAATGGACAAAAATCAGAAAGTATGAAAACTTATATCCCGCTGGTTTTCTATATCCCAAATAAATAATTCCACGTGTTAGGGACACAATTACCTGAATAAGATCGCCAATGTTTATAGTTAAGGTTCCAGGTATGGGTTCAACAACAACCCATTGGTTCTGATGAAGAAACTGTAATCCAGGAACCTGATCTAGGAGAAGAATCGTGAAGAAACTTTGATCTGTGTAGGTGTAAATAATCCACAAGGACAGGTGGAACGATCCTAAGCCATGGCGTACCAGAGCAAGCGTGCACCTAGGGTACCGGATCGCCTCTCCGAATCTGGGCGTAAGAAAAGAGGATCCGAAAGTCGACGAAAAGGGGGAAAAGCGGTGACGCGATGGACATCGGGCACTGGAGCCATAAATGCGCTGACAAAGTTGGTGAAGAGATAAGGAGGACTCGGTCAGGAAAGACTCGGCCAAGGATCCCAAGGGCGACATCGATTGCCCCCATCGAACGGGCGACATCGAGTGGCGAGATAGCGACAAGAGACATCACTCGGCTTGACGCACCGACCCGAACAAATAAGGACGGTCGGCTAAGACATCGACTGACCCCCCCCGAGAGGAACATCAAGGAAGCTACACCAGGCCTAACATCGTAGCACTGGATGTATCATCACTTGTAACTATAAATAGAGACCATGTAGAGAGGTAGAACTCAAGTGACAAGTGAGAGAGAAAGGCACACCTAGAGCATTGAGAGAGAAATATTCGCCTTGTATCCTTGAATCAAGTAATAAGATCATCTTTAACCCCCGTGGACGTAGGTAATCATGCCGAACCACGTTAACCAGCGTTCTTTTATGATTTTCGCATATTACTTTCTTGGTATAATTCTTCGGATGTAGTAGTAGGATCTTCCACCACTACATTTTGGCGCCGACTAAGGGGACGTATAACATCTCCGGATACCTTGAAATCGGATACCAAAAGAGGAAAATCCGAGCTCCCAAGCCACCTTGTGTGCTGGTTGACGCTAAGAGAGAAACCCTTTTGGTCCGTTATCTTCGTTTTCTTAGTAACATCTTCTCGAGTTGATAGAAGTTAGCTTTATGTTCTTACTTGTTATCTCCGTTTTCTTAGTAACATCTTCTCGAGTTGATAGAAGTTAGCTTTATGTTCTTACTTGTTATCTTCGTTTTCTTAGTAACATCTTCTCGAAGTTGATAAAAGTTAGCTTTATGCTCTCGCTTGTTATCCCCGTTTCCTTAGCAACATTTTGTCGAGTTTATATAAGTTCGTTTTTGCATTCTAATTTATGGTTTCCGTCTTCCAAGCAAAACAAGACCTCCGCTTAAGCAAAGTCATTGAGACAGCCCCGTCGAGACGGGCAGTTTGCTTAAGATGCCTCAGAGAGTTACCGGATGACCCATGAGCTCCCTAAATAGCATCTTTCGATGTTGGTAGAAGCTAGAAGGGGATCCTACCTCGCTGACTGAGATCTGTGGCTTCAGGCCCCGCCATTAGAGAGATTCAACAGCTCCTATCAACACCCAGTGAGGATAGCTGACGCTAAGTGAAAGACTCTAACAAGCGCAACGCGTGGGTCGCTAGGACTATCTTCTAGAGAAAAATATTGTCGCATCTATTTCACACCCGTCTTCACTTTAGCAAGATAAGCGAAGCACGATAACGGTGGAAACGGGGCTAGCTCAGAATCATTGAGTCTAGTTCTTGGAAACCATGGCCGACGGGGTTATAGTGAGTAGTCCACGTCTCACTTTGACCCTACACTAAGGGCCTCACAGTACCAGTGGAAAACGGTAGGAATTGTCGACCAGCAACGCGACGGCGACTGAGGATCCTCAGCACGATCCCCCACCATGAAGGAAATCCTCCGACCTAACATACGGATGATTGATGACTTCTGGCGTTGGGAATGTTAGGACAAATAGCAATTAATGCATGGGAAGAGTACTGAAAGCGATGTGTTAAGACAGCTTTTCAAAATTTGTCCTTTTGCGGCAAAAACGATTTGACTGCTGAGACCAACACGCTAGCGTAAAGGGAATCGTACTATAAAAAATCTTTTTCACTCTGCACTGGACTGCTGTACTCCACCCTTAACCTTTTCGAAAGCAGTTCGAAGTAAGTGTTGTCTACTTTGCTGACGTAGGAACGAACGGATAGGCGAGCCGAGGAACGAGGACGATAGCAAAGGCAATGGCAAGTACCTCCAGGACGAGCAGGATCCTGAGGAACCGAGTCACGGCGGGATCCAGCGGGCAAGAGGGACTCACGGACTCCCAACACGGAGATCGTCGACCTAACGACCGAGGCGAGACTCCGGCGTTGATCAAAGGCATGACTACGGTCGACGAGGAGGTCGATCTGAGCCGAGATGACGACTTCCCACCCGAGAGATTGAGGATTAACCCAAGTCAGATGGGGCCGAGAAACGAGGGCAGCATGGAAGACGGGAGGACTGCATCGGATACGGAGGAGGAGGAAGTCCAAACGATACACGAAGAACGAAGAAGAGAAAGACAACCTACGGAACACCAAAGAGATTTGGAACGGGAGGCTGAAAGACTTAGGCAAGTACACTTGGCAGGAGGGAACCCCAATCGAGACGTCCCCCGATGTGACCAACCGCCCCCAGCTTCGGCTGTTCCCCGAGAGTGGTTGATCACCCTACAGCCCCGATCGTCCCTCCTATCGCTCTGTTTGCACCCCCAACCGCACCCCCTAACACAACGGGACACCAAATGAACGGTCATTCTAGTCACGAGAGCACCGGCCGATGTTACTCGCCATACCGGCGAGTCAAAGAAGACAGGAGGATCGATGAGAGAATTGCAAGAGGAGAAACTTGGCACTAGAATACGAGAACCACCAACTCCGCAACAGGAGGACGGGGTCGAGGGGATCATCAAGCCGAGGCGCCTCCAAAGCAACCACACTCCACCAAGGGACGACCCACCCCCTTCGCCAAGCCGAGGACGAGTACCCGACCCTAATCGGCCAAGAGAAGGGTATGGGCCTTCTAGGGCTGCACATGGGTGGGTATGGGCGGGTATATGCTCAAACCAACCTCGCACCCACAGGCTGCGGTTTTTTTTTTTCATAACCAACCCCGCACCCACAAACAGCGGGCGGGTTTTGTTACCCACCCGCTGCGGTAGGGCGGGTTTGGGTTTAAACCCGCTTAAACCCGCAATAATTAGATATAATCCAAAAATTAGATATACTGATCAGGAGGAGGAGGAGTTCGCTATAATCTGCTGCACCACATTGAAATTTTCAAGATTACAATCCGTGGAGTCCGCTTTAATATATTTCATGACGCATGCAGCTAATTATAGTGATAGCAAATCGAATACGCTTGTTTTATTTTTGATGGTAAAGAAATCTCGAACGTTAAGAAGGCCGGCTCTTAAATTGGCACCTCTGTGGATATGTTCACACACAAGACACCAACAACCATTGAAAACGTGAAGTCTCTCGGAGAAAGGGACAAAAGAGGTGGTCTAGGGAGCGAGCTGAACTTCTCAAGGCCAGTGAAGGATTAGCTGTAATCAACGGTGTATATTGAGCGGGTTTTTCGGGCGGGTATGGGCGGGTATGACCTAAAACCAACCTCGCACCCACAGACAGCGGTTTTTTTTCCATAACCAACCCCGCACCCACAACGGGCGGGTATGGACAAAAAACCCACGGGTTTAGCGGGTACGGGCGGGTATGGGTATCGTGGGTGGGTCTTGTGCAGCCCTAGGGCCTTCCGAGGATTCTTCGGCCGACGAGGAAGTAACCAACGAAAGTACGGACGCGGCCACCAAACGAAAGATCGAACGGCTTGAGCAGATGGTTAAGAAACTGACCGGAGATAGCGAGGATGATAAGTTAGCAGAAGTAATCAATGAAGCCCAGAAGACACCATTTACCAGAGAACTGGACCAAACACCATTTCCACCAAAGTGCACACTGCCAATCTTCCCATCTAGGTTCGATGGCACAGGCGATGCGGGAGAACACATCAAGATGTACGGCATGTCCTTACTACAGTGGAAGAATCACGATGTGGTCATGTGCAAGTTCTTCCCTGCTAGTCTTGAAGGAGAAGCGAAGAGTTGGTTCTACACCCTGCCTGATAAATCCGTTGGGAGCTATGCGGTTTTGGTGGAAACTTTTCTCGAGACGTACATGCATAACAGCATAGCTCGGCCCAGAGTCGACAAGTTATTTACCTTGGCACGAAGGCTGAGGGAATCGCTGCGTTCCTTAACGGATAGATGGAGGAAGTTATGCACGGATATAGGGAAGGCACCGGTCGACCAGCAAATATTCGGCTTCGAGAACTCGCTAAGAAAGTCGGACCCCATCTGGGTGGCGATGTACACAGAAAAGCCCAAGACGCTAAGGGAGATCCGGAAGATGCAGGAGCACTATATAGCCTTGGAAGAAATCCAGGAAGGAGCACAAGACAGGGGAATACAAGAGGCGAGCACCACAGAAGAGGCTACCCCGAGAGAAGCCACGAAACGATCCGAGAAAGGCCGTGCCCGGTCCGGGGTGAGAACAAGAAGGTGCAGGTCGAGAGGGAAAGAAACCTCGCCATGAGCCGAGATCGTACACTCCGCTCAATGCACCCTTGGAAGAAGTGTTCAAGGAGGTTGAAAAGAGGAACGATATCCGTTACCCCAAGACTCGGGAATCAATTCGACGGGACGAGGAACCACGAGTTCTGCCATTATCATCGATTCGCGGCCACTCGACCAACGATTGTAGAGAAGTGAAGGACATCGTCCAAGACGATCCGCGATGGGTACCTCGGCATTTCGTCAAAAACACCATCGACACCGGCCCAGCCCGAGGTCCCAATACATCAAATAAGAATCAATCGCGGCGCTCAGTTCACCTGTAACACCATATCACACTCAGCGACACAAGGATACGATTTAGGGACCGGTATCACCTCGAGAATACACAAGAGGGACAGATCGGGCAGAGAAATCTTTAGCGTGGCCAAGACCCTCCCTATGGAGCCGTGGATGATGCAACCGATCACGTTTTCGGCGAAAGATGTCCCATTGAACGGACAAGCACATGGAGATCCCCTAGTAATAACCACGATGATTGAGGAATGGGCGTCCGCAGAATATTAATGGACGGTGGTAGCTCGGTCAAGTTTTGTTCTATGACACTTTCAAGAGGATGGAATTGTCACGATGACATCCACGGTCCCGTCGACTTACCGAATTTACGGCTTCAACGGTACGGTGACAGTGCCAAAGGGAGAAGTCACTCTCAGAGTCTCGGATGGGGAAGGGTTCCTTGACACATTGACCACCTTTTGCGTAGTCGATGTCGCTTCACCATATGAGGCGATCACGGGACGACCTTGGATCGCGAGGGATCAAGGAGTCGCCTCGGCCTACCATCAAAGACTGCGCTTCCCTTCTTATCGTGGAGTGGTAGAAGTACTAGGCGACCCCCAAGCGGCAAAACAATGTGTGCTAATAGACATCCAACAGAACGAGGAAAGACGGTCGAGGAAACGCCAAGAAAAGAAGAAGTCTAAGGAAATGGAAGCGGGAGAGGAATTGGAAAAGGTGATGTCACAAGCCATCGCCACCTACGAAGCAGGCGACACAGAAGTCTTATAGCAATCACAGGAGCCGGCAACCGTCGGCAAGGCAAAGCAAAACTTCTCGGCCCTAGAACCGACCCGGCAAATCAATCTGGGCACCGAGGAGGAGCCGAGATTGGTGAGGATAGGGTCACGCTTAACGAACGAACAGTCCCAGCAGCTGATAACTCTCCTGAGGGAGTATATGGATGTATTCGCTTGGCAAATGCACGACATGGAAGGAATCGACCCAGAAGTTTGCTCACATCATCTGCGGATAGACCCCAAGTTCAAGCCGATTAGACAAAAGATGAGAAGAATCGCACCCGAGCTACAACCAGCGGTAGAGGCAGAGTTGAAGAAACTGTACGCAGCAGGAATCATCCGAAAGTCCCAATATCCGCAATGGATATCTAATATGGTGATAGTCCCCAAGAGGAATGGGGGCGTCCGAATTTGCGTCGATTACAGCGACCTGAATAAGGCATGCCCAAAGGACAGCTTCCCTCTCCCCAGCATCGACCAGCTGGTGGAATCCATTGTCGGGTATAAGGCGATAACACTCATGGACGGATACTCGGGATATAACCAAATCCCCCTGGCCCCCGAGGATCAGGAGCACACCTCCTTTTTCACACCAAGAGGACTGTGTTGCTACACCAAGATGCCATTCGGGTTGAGAAATGCGGGTGCGACATATCAAAGGCTGGTGGAAGATATGTTCGAGGATAAAATACACGACACCATCGAGGTCTATGTAGACGACATGTTGGTCAAGAGCAAAGTGGCCGATACCCACATCGACGACCTTAGAGGCATCTTCCAAACCATGAGGGAGTACAAGATGAGGGTAAATCCGTCCAAGTGCACCTTCTGGGTCACCTCGAGCAAGTTTCTGGGATATATAATCACCGACAAAGGGATTGAGGCAGATCCAGATAAGATCAAAGCCGTAGTCGAAATGCCATCACCTGTGACAGTCAAAGACGTGCAACGGCTAAACGGAAACCTGGCGGCTTTAGGACGATTCATCTCTCGATCATCTGACAAGTGCAAGGATTTCTTCGGGACGTTAAGAAAGGGGGAGAAGTTCAGATGGACCGAGGAGTGTGAGGAAGCATTCCAGAGAATCAAGCAACACTCGGCGAGCCTACAGGTGTTACAAAGACCCGAGCCCGAGGACATATTAACACCGTATCTGGGGCAACTTGGTCATGCCATCAGCGCCCGTGTTGGTCAAAAACGAGGGAGCGAGAAGAAAAGCCGGTATATTTCATAAGCAAGACCATGAACCCGGCGAGAAAAGAACTACACGAGAATCGAGCGGCTCATACTAGCGTTAGTATTTGCAACACAAAAGCTTCGGACGTATTTCCAAACCCACAAGATTCGGGTGCTTACCAAGTCCTCCATAGAGTCAGTACTCGACAACGCAGCTAGGTCAGGACGGATCTCTAAGTGGAGCGCGCAAATAAAGCAGTTCGATGTCTTTTACGAGATGAGGACCGCAGTGAAAGCACAGGCAGTTGCCGATTTTTTGGCAGACTTCCCCCTGGTGAGGAGGCGAAGTAGAAGACATCCCGGAATGGAAGAAGACCGAGACGATTCACCCGACTTACTCGAGACATGCAGCCCGACACGATGGGAGGTTTTCGTCGATGGGTCATCCAATAAAGACGGATCGGGTTTAGGACTGGGTCTTCACGACACCAAAGGGCAAGAAAATGGTCCACTCCTTTAGGCTTGAGTTTAAGGCAACCAACAATGTCACGAATACGAGCGAATACATGCCTTACGTCGATAGTGGAGATGGGCATCCGGGAGGTACGACTCACGAGCGACTCTCGGCTAGTTGTCCGACAGATCAACGGCGCGACGCCATACATGACCCCTTGTTACGTAAGTGCGGGAACTCGCCCAATTCTACATCGGGCAAATACCGAGCATTAAATTCCGACACATCTGCAGAAAAGACAATCGGCATTCGGATGCCCTGGCTTACGTTGCTTCCATGTTGACAGACTCAAGCATTGAAGGCATCAGAGTTATGAGGGTCTTAATGCCATCGGTACCCGAGATCGAGAACGTCGACGCACATATTGCAGCTGTCACTACCGACCAGTATCGGGCCGACGATTGGAGGAAGCCGATTCATGAATATCTCGAACAGGAAAATTGCCCAAAGGGCGACCTGAGGTCAACAAGATCAAAATCAAAGCAGCCGCGTCACGAAATTCGAGACGGAATTCTCTACGAGGAAATCGTACCTAGGACCCTTGTTGAGGTGCCTAAGTAAAGAAGAGGGCATACAATCCTTAACGAGCCGCACTATGGGGCGGGGGAAACCATAGCTCGGGCCGTAGCTGGCGGCACGAGCAAAAACCATGGGATACTTCGGCCATACATGAATGAGGACGCAAAACATATGGCCACGGTTTGCGGCGAGAGTGCCGAGAAATTCGGGGAAGAAGATACACGCGCCACGGTGTGACATTGAACTTCGTCATCGGTCCTTGGCCCTTTGCTAAATGGGGAATCGACATCGTAGGACCTCTACACGTCGGGTCGGGACAAAGGAAGTACTTAATTGTAGCCACCGACTATTTCACCAAGTGGGTTGAGGCCGCCCCGCTGAGGCACATACGAGATAAGGATGTTTTCCGGTTCATCGGGAACACATCATATGCCGCTTCGGGGTTCCGCGGCAATTGTCTCGACAACGGCAAACAATTGCGGGCAAAAACATAGACCTGCTATTTAACACTTACAACATCCGAAAAAGCAAGTCCACGCCACTATACCCCAAAGCAATGGACAAAGCCGAGATCACAAACAAGACCATCGCCGATAACATGAAGAAGAAACTCGGCGGGAATATGGGGAATGGTGTGAAGAGCTTTACAACGTCTTGTGGGCGTATAGGACAACTCGCGAGGAAGCAACCGGATTGTCGCCCTTCATGTTAACATATGGGATGAAGCCATCCCGCCAACAAGAGGCGATGATACCAACCACAAGGACCGAAGCATGGAGGCGAAACATCTCGGCGGATCTTATCTTGGCTAAACTTGACGATCTAGAAGAAACGAGGGAGATGGCCCCGCAAAAGATGGAAAATTACCAAATGGAGAATCCAACGAGAATACAACAAACGGGTCCGACCAAGAGAGTTCCTACCAGGGAAGCTGGTACTAAAACACTTACCTAGCTATGAACGTGACAAGAAAGGCGGCAAACTTGCACCAATATGGGGAGGACCTTACACAATAGTTGAGAAGGTCGGAGAAGGGGCATACAAGATACTGAAACCGGACGGAAAACCCGAGCCACGACCATGGAACGCAACACGACTAAAGCTCTACCATCCATGAACTCAGGTAAGATATCTTGTCATCTATTTCCGTGAAAGGCCGCGTGGGGTTGGAAATATGACAAGTGCGTCGAATGGTCGTTTCGAACCGGGCGATGGCATTGTGCAAGTGCCGGGCGACTTTACACTAACACGGACTATTCGAACTCGGGCGATGGCATTGTGCAAGTGCCGAGGTAGTTCGGGGGCCCTGGTGGTTGGAAACCAGCCGCCGATTGTCGAGGCACGAGTACTCGACGATCGAGCGATCAACATTGCTCTCCTCGCAAGTGGCCGAATCACTTGCCCAAGAAGATTAATCGATAACTTCTTGGGATGTCGATCCCATAGAAATTAGGCAAGACCAACTCCCTTCCACCGAGATCTCAAAAGACGGTGATGAGATGCCTCGTCGGGACATGGCATCGGGCCCGATGACCCTCCTTGTTGAGTGCGTTCGACAGAAACGGCATTTGTGACTAACTTATCTGTTCATACAGGCATACATAACGAGACCACGACAGAAAGCCACATATGGGCAACTCAAAGATAAATAAGGATAATAACGTCGTAGTATCATAGCATCAATGAAGAAGAAAAGCAAACAAACCGGCGACGCAAAGACCCCATAACAAGTTATGCAAGAAATTAAAAAGGTGTTCAAACGAATTACAACCCGAGGAAAAGGGCAAGATAGCGACGCAGCGCTACAAAAAACATAATCACTCTTTGGAGGAAATAGGACCCGGAACAGTCTTCTTGGCGGCAACATCGGCTCGTTTCTTATCAAGCACCGCTTTCACACCGGCCCTAACCTTCGAGACAAGCTCGTCATTGAACTTCGTCTTCTCGGCAGCAAGGTCCTCTGCTAGCTGCGCCGACGCCGCTTTAGCAGTGGCCACCTGATCGAGCAATTGAGCCTCCCTCCCTTTCAGACGGATGTTTTCCTCCTCCAACGATGCCGTCTTCTTCTGCTCGGCTGCAAAGGCAACAAGAACGGTCAGTCACACAATAGCAACCAATAAGAAAGCAACGCGAAAGCACAACACAAGGCACACCACCTTCTAACAAAGGGGCAATTATTCTAATAGACTCCTCGGACTCAGATAGGCTACACTCGAGAGAAGACATCTTCGAAGAAAGTTCAAGGTATCGCTGTTCGTTAAACTCGTTAGTGGGGCAATACTTCTTGTGATCACTCCATTCCTCCCTCTGTCGAGAGTGGGCGGCCTGCAAACCCGACAATTGGGCACGCACCCAATCCAACTCCTCAGAAACCTTTCCAAACTCCTTGAGCTTCTCAAGGGCCTCTCGGTTACGCTTCTCAGTAGCGTCCCTCTCCCCCAAGATCCGAAGGCGATCTGCATGCAGATCTCGGACCTGAAGTCTTAGCCGACCACATTGAACTTCTAAGTTGTCGGCTAATAACGTTTTATCACCCGCTATACCTTGGAAATGAGCTAGGTTCGCCCTCAGATTATCGATTTCCTCGGGGATATACTCAAAAGTCTCATAGCGATGGAGTTTGGACTGAAGATCTTCGATATCGGTTTCTAAGCGATCAATCTTAGCATCCTTATTAACTATTCTCTGCTGTAAGTTCGAAACGTGGTCCCGTTCTATGTTAACTTCCCTTTTCAACAAACGGCACCTCGTGGCAGCATCGGCCTCCGCACTAGAAGATTCGGCTAGGCAGGGAGTACTGAGCTTAGGATATTGGCACTACAAGATCAATCATAACCGATGAGAGTAAAGCAACTACCTTGGGCCTCGGCCAGCCTCCTTCTCCAACCTCCGAGCTCGCTCCCGTTCTTCTTTGCAACAAAAGACGAAGACCCTCTCTCTCGGCGGCCTCTCGGCGCCGGATGGCAGCATTCAACAGCGAGCGGTTGATCTCCTAACGAACAACACCGACGTGGTCAGCACTTAACAAAAACAGAAGACGCAACACTCAAACAACTCTACTCACTTTGCCCGAGATCACAAGTACTCTCCCCACCAGGCCTCATACAACGAGACAAAGACCGATCTTTTCCTCATCGACAAAGAGGCAAAATCGGGAGAAATAAGTGCACCAAGCGAGTTGCACATAGGGCCCGAGATGGTGAAAGAGGAATCTTCTTGCTCGAAGTCGGGACCACGGAAGGACTAGTCTTCGGCGGGCCGATCCTGACAAACAACACCCTCCGCATCACGGCCCTCCACAAGGTTCCCACCACCACCCGATTTCTCCACCTGTCCCGACTTCTCCTCATTGCCGAGGGTTTCATCCTCATCGCCGAAAAGTTCCTCATCATCATCACCTTCAGAGACAACGTATACAACGCCATCGGCAAGAACAACCCCTTCATCAACTACTTCCCGGCCACAATCTTTTAAGGCAGGCACACCCTCCTTGGGTTCCTTCCCCTCCCCTTGGACTTATCACCTACAAGGGTAGATGAAACATCAAAAAGCTTCTGAGGCGACTTCCTCAGGAAACGTGACAAAGGTAGATGGTCATCGGGATCCTCACCATCCTTTGCCGAGGTAGTAGGAGTCTTGTCAACCTCGCCTTCGCGCATGAGCCGACGTCGAACCATGCAAGGCAACAAATAGGGGCACGTACATATACGTCAAATAAAAAATGATAAGTATATTTGTTACCTTCCCTGTCTCCTCCCTCGCTCCGCAATCCTATCTCTCTTCCGATGAACGAAAACCTCGAAAGGAGTACGGGACTTGGTCCGGAAAACACCAAGACAAAATATCACCCCACAAATCGCCCGAGCCGATCAACCAAACCGAGAAAAACAGAAAAGTATACTTACCCGATCAACATTGATTACCCGGAGAAAGGATAAAACTCACGGAGGAGGGAATTTGCCGCTCAAGAGAGGACCGGAAATAACCCGGTGGAACCCGATCCCAAGCCGAGTCATTAGTATGACGGGCATGCTTGTTGGAGCTCTTCCCCTCGGGATCCTCATCTAAAATAAGCCTCCCAACACCGGGGGAAGAGTTTTATGGCGATGAGGACTAGCAGCAAACCCAGCGAGATCGCCATTAGTAGTGGTCCCGCTCCGATAATTGTCGGCGAAGCTGGTAGGAGTATAGTCACTCGCCTGGGAAGGATCGTAGGTGGACCAAGCAGTAGGAGAACACTCGCCCCGGCTGCGCCTCTCCCACTCGGACAAGATGCGGAAGGTATTGCCATTCCACTGAGCCAAAGCGCGACACGGACGAATCTTGGAGAGAGCCTCGTACCAAAATGGACGACTAGGATCGTATAGTGGAAAACGCATCCGAGCTCCAGGTGGCCCTCGGTAACAATGGTCGCCTCGGCCGAATGGGAAACCTCGTAACATCATCTTTTCTCAAAACACCCTTACGGCTCGACAAGAGCCTGACGTCATATCCATGAAGATCGAACTCGCCCTTCAACTGTTGAACATACTGCTCATCCGACAGATCCTTAGAAGCCCTCTTGTCAGCCCTACAAGAAAACGAAGATGAGTTATCAGGAAAGATAGAATCGAGAGCGCGGTAATCATACTTGGAAGGACTCTCTACGACGAACAAGGAATCAAGCGGTACGCCGTCTTCATCAGAAAACACATAACTCACACACCTTCTCTCTGTCATGTGAGGAGTTGAAGAAGCCATGAAAGCTAAGGAGGAAAACGGCAGGAGAAGCAAAACGCAACCGGAACCGGAGATTGCAGCGGCAGCGGAGACGGAGAAGACGACGGATAGTGGAAAAGAGAAGGATGAAATCGCTAAGGGAACAGTCATCACAACAACAAAAGGAGGATGGAGAACTAAGTTGCAGAGAGAGGATAGAGAGAGAATGGAGTTGGGAAAGGAAATATGGGGGAAACGAGGTTTAGACGTCGAACTTATAAACCCCTCCCATGGTAACCGCAGAGGAGGTGAACCGGTTGAGTAACTAAAGCGAGTGGGGAACAAAGATGCGTGAAACCGGCATGACCGAGGACGTGGGAAGACGAGGCGGTTATTCTTCCCCACGTGTTGACTACACGAGTGGAAGAAGGGGCATAAATGTAGGTGTAAATAATCCACAAGGACGGGTGGAACGATCCTAAGCCATGGCGTACAGAGCAAGCGTGCACCTAGGGTACCGGATCCCCTCTCCGAATCGGGCGTAAGAAAAGAGGAGCCGAAAGTCGACGAAAAGGGGAAAAGCGGTGACGCGATGGACAACGGCACTTTGGAGCCATAAATGCGCCGACAAAGTTGGTGAAGAGATAAGGAGGACTCTGGTCCAGAAAGACTCGGCCAAGGATCCCAAGGGCGACATCGATTGCCCCCATCGAAGCAGGCGACATCGAGTGGCGAGATAGCGTGGCGAGACATCACTCGGCTTGACGCACCGACCCGAACAAATAAGGACGGTCGGCTAAGACATCGTGACCCCCGAGAGGAACATCAAGGAAGCTACACCGGGCCTAACATCGTAGCACTTGGATGTATCATCACTTGTAACTATAAATAGAGACCATGTAGAGGTAGAACTCAAGTGACAAGTGAGAGAGAAAGGCACACCTAGAGCATTGAGAGAGAAATATTCGCCTTGTATCCTTGAATCAAGTAATAAGATCATCTTTAACCCCCGTGGACGTAGGTAATCATGCCGAACCACGTTAACTTCGCGTTCTTTTATGATTTTCGCATATTACTTTCTTGGTATAATTCTTCGGATGTAGTAGTAGGATCTTCCACCAGTACAATCTGAATGCTTTGTTGTGCCCATGGTTAGTTCAGGCTCAGGGCATGCTGGATAGTACTGACCATACAGATTCATGTATCGAGCACAATCCATGCCTTTAAGGTGGTCCTTGTTTAGTCCCAGAGCCTCTGACAACAACTCAGCAAGAGTGTCTCCTAGATTCCTAACATACTTCCCGTACTCAACCGTTATATCACTGTTTGCGAATCAAAGGTGTTAGAGACCCATGCCACAATTAAGAAAGAAGATCAAATTAATTAGTTAATTAATTATATACGTACTAGACGAACTTACCGACAAGTGTCAGGCAATAGTTGAGGATCTATAGGATCTGGATGTAATAGTTGACACCGAAAGCTATCCCTCCAATTCGCAGATCTTGATATATAGAGATCGTTATTGGTATAATACAGTACTTTTTGGCTGAGGTCTTTCAGGTATAGCTTTTTCTTCACCTCTATATCTCCCTCATGAAACCTACGCATGCCTTGAATAATTTCATCAGTGACGCTTATAGGTATTCCATGATTCACCAATTGAAAGAATCCCAGAGTCATCGATGCATGTTTTATTTCATCTATGATCTCGTGACGTCGACAATCAATGTTTTGGAGATCAATAACCGGGATGTGAAACTGGTCCTTTGAAGCATATGTGTATGCCATGTCCTTGGTGAACTCATCTTGTGTCCGGATAAACATTCGAGGAATCTTTTCAATTCCCAAATCAACTAATCCTTTGACACCAGATTTCGTTTCATCGAACACCTTCAACTCTTTGTTTCGATCATAAAGGGAGACTTCTCCAGGTTGGGCACTCCCCATTATTGATGATTGTAGAATGGCATGCAGTAGAAACTTGACAGACAAACGGAAACGTATAGTTGATATCTGAGTGAAGCTCTACTGGAATTGTCCTAATGCACGAGAACTTATAAAGTTCCCGTGACTGCGTAACCACCGATCCACTACCACGTATAAAATTCGTCGTAAGCTTCCACTAGATCACGTAGGTCATCAATAAGGAAAATAATTTTGGAGATTTCTAACAATTAATACTTAAAAATGGGTAAAAATGTTTAATAAGGAAAGTGTGAATATTAAACTTGGATTAGGTTCAGCGAGTGGGGCTGGCGTACACGAATGAGAGTGCTGTTTCGCACTCACCTGTCTTAGTTTAGACTTTGCAACTCGCAAGTCCAGCCGTCTGCGCTATAGAATATTGGCCTAGAAGAAATGAAGAATATGCCTAGAATATTGCGGTCAAATAATTAAGTTGGTCCAATAGTTTCCCAAAATATCCCATGCTTCATTGGTCAGTCCATTAAAAACAGTTTAGTAATTATTTTCTTTATTTATCATTAGTGATTATTTTTTTATTATCCTCTTTATAAAAAAAACTTTTTAAGAACGGGCCCTAGCTCAGCTGGTCATCCCGTTCACAAAGTTTAATGTGCTCCAGGAGGTCCCAAGTTCGAGTCCCCAATGGCGTAATATTGCAGGAATTAACATGGAAGGTAGTGTTAGTTTGCCCCCTTGTGACACAATCTCGGC
This sequence comes from Papaver armeniacum, assembly GCA_023531295.1. NCBI lineage: Eukaryota > Viridiplantae > Streptophyta > Magnoliopsida > Ranunculales > Papaveraceae > Papaver > Papaver armeniacum. The sequence continues at coordinate 154,492 of JAJJWW010009183.1, forward strand.
CCCTCCCGCCGTTTGGCTCCTTGGCTAGGTTACCCATGTGGCTCATTTGGTAGGTTAGCACAACAACCTGTTCAATTAATGTAGTAGTATGTCGTTGGAGCTTAGCTTGTTAGGCTTCCAACTAGTTTCATGTAATAATATTTAAATAATATATATTGAGAACAAAAAATAAAAAATAAAAAAATATTATCCTCTTTACATTTTTCTTTAAAGAATTTGAGAAACGTTTTCATACATATCAAAAATGTAAAACAAACTTCAAACCTTTAGGAATTACGTACGACTGCCTTAACTTGGTGTAATTTGGGCAATTTATTTTTTGACTTCAAGAATGAGAACGAAAAGGCAATGGACAAAAAGTCTCTTTGAAACAGACTCAGAGACCTTCTGCGCTTCATCATAAATAGGTTTTTCAAAATCTAAAAGAATTTTCAAGAAAATAAAAAAAGAATAAACTCAAAATTTTAAAACATAATAATAAAAAAATCAGATGTTCTAAAAATAAAATAAGCTACCTAGCGGTTTCCAGCGGAGTTTCCAGTCTAGCTATTTGACAGAAATACAATTATGTCATTGTACATATATATTGGAGCTTGTGGTGTTCATGGTCAATATATATTGTGACCTAAAAAAATAAAAAGGTGAGGGCAAGAGTGAATCAGCGTAATTATGAAAGTATTCAAACTAGACTAGGTGTAATGGTGTTTATGGCAGGTAGTTTTCCTCTTTAAAGAAATCTTATGGGTTTCACCTATTAAATTGTCTTATTTACCACCCCTCACAATTTCTAAAATAATTCTTCTTTTCGATTATACTTTTTCCTCTTTACCACCTACATAAAGTCCACAATTACTACCACTCTTATTTGTCTTTTTCTTCTCCATTAATCTTCCTTTTCGTTATGAAATCCTTAGAAAAATTTTAACCCTAAAAGATTTTGAAATTCGTTAGATTATGTTTAACCCTCGTGGAAGACGTGTTGGTGCAAGTGAATGAACTGATCTTTCCGGTTGATTTCTTTGTTGTGGATATGCAAAATGGAGACAATTGTTCGTCTACATCATTACTGTAGGATCAGAATATCGCAACACCAAGACCCTTGCGAAATCCATAAGCGACACATTGCGAATATATCGCGGATGGGTAATATAAATGACGCAATGGATGACGACAGCCTGAACACGAGAAATATGTGAAGACCTAGCGAGATTTAGGAGTGTTGCGAGATTTCACATTTGTACATTTGCGAGAATTCGCAAGTCAGATCCGAAAATAAAGGACCGCTTAGCTGTCATCCACTATGTAATGTCCTATATAAAGAGCCGAACAGGCTTAAGAGAGGGTAGATCTTTTTCGAGTGTTGGGCAAGTCATTAAGAGAGAGAAAGTTTAGAGCGGTTGTTAATTCTTGAGCTTATTTCCTTTTCTTCTTGTAACATTTGTGAGTTTAATCAATAAAGACTATAATTGTTCATCTTAAAATGATTTGATTGTGTGAATTCTTGTGAGGGGTGTAGTGTGGGATTTCCTGCTACTACATATGGCGCTAGAAACAGGGACTGAAGATTGATATTGTGATTGGAAAGAATTTGGAATAGTAGATAAAGAATTTCATATAACTTTCAACAACTCATCAAAATTAAAAAATGGCTAGAAGAAGACATGCATCAAAACATCCAACAACTGTTAGAAGGAGTAGGAGACTTGCTGGAGAAGGGAGAGACGAGATGGGGGAATCTTCAAGAATGAATACTAGGAACAATGGAGAAAATCGAGTTCAACCGCCAATTTAACGAACACCAATACAAAATAGAACTGTAGATTATGACAGAGTGAGTGTACATACTTGGCGATCAGATTCTGTAGATGAAATGGGAGAAGAGCAGCAATTAGGAGGCAATGGACAAGAGGAGAGAGACCAAGAAGTAATTGGAGGAATAATTCATGGAAATGAAGAGATTGCAGCATTAGAGGCATTGAGGCAAACAATACATGAAGAAAGGTGATTAGAAGCAGAAGAACGTGCGAATTTGACAAGGCAAAATCATGAATTGAGGATGGAAAACATGAGATTACCAAATAGGAGGTCAAGAAGCACTACAAGATCAAGTTCAAGATCAGTTAGAGAAGAAATAAGACAAAATTTGCCTATAGAAAATGTTAATGAAGAAACTCGAGAGGGAATACAAAATCCAGGCGAAGAACGTCACGAAGGAAGAGAAATAATGGAAGATCGTTATATCCAACGTGTTGAAACTTTTCAAAATGGGCAAAATGATAGAAATGAAGGAATGGACAACCTCAAGAACAAAATAATCAAGATGGTGAAGAAAATCAGGAAGAAGGAATGAGAATATTACAAGGAAGAGATATTCAAAGGAATCAACGAACAATCAAAGAAGAAATAGAGAGACATTATGCTGAACAAGCACGCCTAGCTTGCGAAAGAGAGAGGCTGAGAGCATAAATGGAGGAAAAATAGCTCCTAGAGGCAGTTCGCCAGAACAATCATGATAATCGAGAAACAAGGCGTTTACAAAATCGCAACAATGGTAATATCAATGAAGAATATGATAGAGTACAAAAGGAAGCTGAAAGGCAGCGAAGAAGAGAAAATGAGAGATATAACGGTGTGTGAATTCATGAAAGAGAATAAACAGAAGATCGCAGGGAAATACAAGAAGAAAATGAGGAACGAGAAAATCAAGGCAGAGAGGAACGCAGAAGAAGGGAAACAGCGTTAAAAAGACCTATGGATCCAAATTCTGGTGTAAATGAGCAAATTTTAAGAGAGTTGGCGGAGATGATAGGAATGTTAAACAACATAAAAGAAGGAGGCAGGAGACAATTGGATGAAGCCATAGAGGAAGCTGCGAAAACTCCATTCACACAAGAAGTACAATTATGAGGAATACCCCCAAAGTGCAATTTACCTGCATTAACCAGCATCTTCGATGGAACAACTTGTGCAGTACAACACATCAAAGCTTATGTGAGATGTATGTTACAATGGGAGAATCATGATGCAATATTGTGCAAATATTTTGCATCAAGTTTAACAGGAGAGGCCTTAAAGTGGTTTGAAGGTTTTCCAAAGAATACTATAACATTTTTCAACCATTTACAAGCTATATATTTAGGGGCGTATATAAGTAACAATTCCTCGCGACCTGGAATTGAAGATGTATTTGGGTTGAAGCAAAGGGTTGGCGAAAGCTTGAAGCATCTAACTGTGAGGTGGAAGACAATGTGTAGTGATATGGATGGTCGTGTGGACGAAAGATATCTCATTCTGTCATTCCTCAACGCTATGTTCGCAACCAATCTGTTATACATTCAAATTTTCAGAATCAAGAATACGATCACGATGACTGAGTTGCGAGAACTTCAAGAGGAGTATATTGCTCTTGAGGAAAAGCAAAATGAGATGGAATCATACCCCATTACGAACACAAGTTCAAGAGAATCGAATGCAAGCTTGTTACCTAAGTTGATAAATACCGTGGCGAGTACCTCGCAAGGGCAACAAGAGAGGATAACAGGTGATGGTCAGCAGAAGTTAGTAGCTATGGGGAGTCGTGATCAAGAAGAATTTGAGAGAGATTAAATTTAATTCGTAAAAGAAAGATTTTAGTAATGCATAAACGGATATTATTAAAATAAGACTGCTCGTTAGCGACTGTCTTCTGTGTCGTAATATTACAGCGTTTTTCTGCGACTGTCCTTAGCAGCACAAAGTTCTTCGTGTTCTTCTTCTTCCTGCAGCAGCAAGAAACTTCCGGCAGCTCTCCTCTTCTTCACTGCAGCTTTTCTAATCCTCCGTATCGACCCCCAATTACTCGACTCCCCCCTGTGAGACTCCCAGACCCTTATATATATAATTCAGGGTCCATATGACTCGATTAAATCCGAGTTTTTCTAAATTTTCCTTCTCGCCAAAGTCTCGGTATTTCCTTCATTCTTTAACCCTTTACGCGTATTCTATTTGGTTGTAAACTCTTCCAAATATAGGATAAAGTCGAACAGTGAAGATATTCTTCTTCCAATCCACGTAACTTCCATATATATCTCGGATAAACCCGAGATATTTTGTTTCCCTGTTTCGTCTCAAATCAATAATCGAGCCCTGTTTAATCCATTCAAACACCCATACTAACTCTGACAGGCCAAAAGATATCCAACCCAACCAATTTCGGAGATTGAATCTCTCCCAGAACATCTTAAAAGTCGAACCCTAATTTGATAGTCGCTGCTAAAAATCTCCCACCAATTTCCAAATTCAAATGGAGAGGATGAAGTCCCCCTAACCACTGGTGGGGTGCGAATAGTAGATGCTCTGGAAATGGGTTGCCCCTTAGTAATTGAGGTACCCCTTATCCAAAATGGGGGTCCGTATAGTAATTTTCTCCCACGAGCGCAAACACCACTTTTCGAGCCAATTTCGCCGCAAAAGCTTATTTTTCCAAAAACACCTACAAAGACATAAAATACCAAAATAAGCGCAAAATCGAGTACTAACATTACAGAGAACTGAGACTAAAATAGACACATAAATGCGTCTATCCGAAACTTATGGAGATCAGAGGCAAAATTACCACAAAGGACAACGAAATCACAGGATAATATGGGAAGAAATTAAGATGCCGCCACTAAATGCTAGTGTGGAGAAAATATGGGAAGCTATAATCTTGATGGAAAACATACCCGCACCATGGAACATGGGAAATTAACCACCTCCGAGCGATAGAAGTCATGAATTTTGTTCTTATCACCATTTTCATGGACACTCAACAAATGATTGCAGAAATATAAAAAGAATTATCCTCAGAATGATAGACCAAGGGAAACTAAATCATTTTAAAAAAAATCAATCTCAGTCTCAACCATTACCACCACCGCCAGAAATTCGCAGAGTAAATACAACAAAAGGAGGAGAAACATTTGTACTAGAAGTTGGAGCAAAGGTAAAGAATCTGTTTTGTAACTCTATCGTACATTCATACAGGACAATTGAATATTTTCATGATAACATTCTCAGTAGGGTTTTCGCAAGAGATGTTGATAATAGAGAAATAATGAACATTGCGAAGACACTACCACTGAAGGAATGGCAAAAGCAGATTATCTCTTTTACTGCAGAAGAAGTACCTGAGGGTGGAGAAATGCACGACAACCCATTAGTGGTAAGATTGGAGATGAACCCAAAACCTAGCGAGGATGAAGATGATGAAGCCGAGAATTCAAGGGCAATCAACGAGAATTTTGATCGATCTTTGGAAGTTCTGTGAATATTCTTTTTATCATACTTATAAAACTATGGGAGGGAAAGATGAAGATCTAATACCTTCAACTTACAAAATCTATGGTTTTAACTAAGTACTGCAAATAAGCCTAAAGGAGAAGTTCATATGCGAATTCCTTCGAAAGGATTATCCTCTCGAAATTTTATTCTGTGTAGTTGATGTGGAATCACCATACAACGCATTGATTGGGTGACCTTGGTTACATGAGATTCTAGGTGTGACATCGACTTTCCATCAATGTATCAAGTTCCCTCATCCCACTGGTATTGGTATCATAAAAGGAGATTGGGTTGAAGGAAAGAAGTGTTATGAAATTGATATAGAATCTTGCGAAGAAAGAGCTGCGAAGAAGAAGAATTGGAAACACAACATCAAAGAAAAACAAAAAGGTGAAAGATTGATGGTAGATGTAATAGAAAATAGAGAAGAAGAAACTCTGCGAAGCCAAGGCATATTGAAGATAAGAAGCGGCGAAAATCTCGTAACAGACAAGAAAATGACAGGAAAATTCAAAAATGCAGAGGCAGAAAGTAGCAAAAGTAAGAGACTTAAAGAGTGAATGTATTTGTTGATTTTATGACTGAGAAAAAGGAAAGATGTATGGCTGGTTGTTAAAAAAAAAAAAAAAAAAAAATTATGAGTTACAAAGATGAGATCGCGAAATTACAAAAGAGCTACTATGAAGAAGAAGAAAATATCTTTTCTGGGTTACAAAGATAAGATCGCGAAAGTACAAAAGAGCTAATATGCAGAAAAAGAAACAAAACAATCAGAAAGGGGCGAACCTGCTATGGCGTACACCCTAGTTCGTGATGAGTGCCAAATATTGCATATTTCTACACCTTTTTATTGGCATTTAACTCATCTTTTGTGCTCAGAAATCAGATATTATCCCAGATTCTGTATTTTCTTTGTTTTCAAGAATAAATATTTGTACTAATTAATTTTGTGTTTTTAGGTAGTGAATAAAGCTCGGAGAAATTGAGGAGCCAAAAGAGCAGAAAATTGGAGGCAAGCGTCTATGGAGCAGAAAGCCAAAGCCCGCGCGCGCATCAGTTGCAACCCAACAAGGAGCAACCCATTTACAAGACATGGGCTTGTGCAGTCCAAGACCCGACCCACGACCCGATCCAAGCCTGTCTCTTTCGAGCCGTGAGATCTCGCCCATCTACATCCTACGGTCGCTCCGTCCTTGCATCAAACTTCATTTGCTCCCGCTCCACACCAAAACCACCTATACCCTTCCCATCGAGCCAAACATTCCTTCCTATTTCTCTTTCTCTTCCCCCGACAATCCCAGAGAAAACCCATACCCTTTCTCCCGACCATGGCGATGGCGAGAGCCGAGTCGCCACCACCATCTCCTTCCCCGACGCCAACATGTGGCAAAAGACACCACCACCGACCATCTTCGCCCCCTCTAGGTCTAGCTATCTCTTTCTTAGCTTCTCTCATAACCCTAGAGGCTAAATTAGAGATAGATAGAACTAGGGTTTCACCAACTTGACTCATGCATGACTCCCGAGAGACGAATTCGCAGAGGGGCAGTCCAGGTTATCATTAATTGTTAGTTTGATAATTTGTGAGGTATAAATTGTTGTTCTTCATGTGAGAGAAAAGGGCGGTCGTTTTTAGGGTTTAATTTGTATTTCAATTTTAAGTCTGTTTTCATGATGTTTAATATGTTCTAATTCCATTTGCTAGGATTTAAATGAAACCTAATTCTCTGTTTCGTTGTTCAACTTTGTTTGAATTGTTTTTGAATGCTTAAGTTATAAGAGAAATTCAATTCTAACACTTCAATGCCTTGCTCTCACAATGAATGCCATGTATCCATTGTAGTTAGGATAACTTTGTGTTGATTGTGTTTGACTCAAGCTCTAGAGATTATTGCTAACCCCTTGACTAGTTGTGCTTAACTAGACAACTAGTGCTCTGAATTAGTATCTTTAGTGATAATTGAATTATCCCCTGGTGAAACTCCTTAGATAAGTGATAGAGTGACATACTTTCCTTATCCATCACAGAACAAGAACACTCAAACTAGTTGAATCACATAACCTGAATTAGTGGTGGATTTGACAATCCTAGTGCCTCTGTATACTCATTACTTGTAATTCATCTTGAGCTCATTGTCACAACATTCATCAAGTTGTATCGACAACCAACCCATATTTGTGTTACAAACTTTGTCATTTCTCTAGAAAATCAGTTAAGAAGCCTTTAGATCATTCATAGCAACTCCATTTCTCTGTGGATCGATGACCGCTGTCGTAAGCGACACAAATATAATTACACTTTCTTACTACTCAAAATATAAATATAGCAAGGGCAAGAAAGGATCGATCCCACAGAGAGGTCTAGGTTGTCGAATTGTTATGGTTTCCTATATAAAACACCGAGGATTTTCTGATTTAAACGGAAATAAATAAAAGCAAAACAAATAAAAGTAAACAAATCAAGGATGTGAGATAAATTTGATCGCTGTCGTAAGCGTCAAAAATAAATTACACTTTCTTACTACTCAAAATATAAATATAGCAAGGGAAAGAAAGGATCGATCCCACAGAGAGGTCTAGGTTGTCAAATTGTTATGGTTTCCTATATAAAACACCGAGGATTTTCTGATTTAAACGGAAATAAATAAAAGCAAAACAAATAAAAGTAAACAAATCAAGGATGTGAGATATTGGGTAAAGGTTTCATCTTCAATTGCAAACAAGTTTATGAATGTATGAATAGAATTCGTATTTAATCTCGCTATCATCAAAAGCCTAGAGAATCAAGAGAGCAAGATAATCTATTAATTTCCTAATTCATCGCACACACATTAGGGCTGCGTATGTGAAATCTACCTAAAGAATAACCTAACGCCTTGCGCTAATTAAGTTCAATTCCTAGGAGCATTAAGTTTTAGAAATAGGCTAATCAATGCAATTGAAATACATTGCGCAAACAATTCGAACAAAGGTCAATTTCTACATATGACTACGAGGATGTATCATTACAAACCCTAATCATATCATGCTACTCGTATTCAAGGTTATCGCTTGATGAAAACCCTAAAATAGCTATAGATATGGATGTGAGTTCAATCAATTCTAGACTCGACTAAACAAACATTCAATCATATTGCAATCCATCAATCATGCAATTATTGTAACCCGTAGAAATCAAACGATAATATTGAGAGAAAACTAATTCATAAAAATCATAACTTGGTTGAAAAATCCAACTACATCTTCAACCAATAATAAAACTTAGTTACTTGTGTTTTTGGAAATCATCATCATATTCATCAAAGAAGAGACTATCATGAAACCCTAGAACAAAAGTAGAAGTCTCCCTAATGGAGATATATCTAGGTTTTAGAGAAAAAGTTCTATTTATGTGCTTTTCTCCCCATAAGGATACTTTCCCAAAATTAGGTTAATTCTTCTCAAAACCCGTCTCCAAGTTGGCCCACCAAGCCCAGGAGTGAAAAATATGTCTCTGGAATTTTGGGTCCAAAAGCGTCGCCGGAATTAATGACGTCATCGCCGGAATTCGGTCGCCGGTCGCCGGAATTAAATCGCAGGAAAATTTCTCGGCCCTGAGATATCTGAAACTGTCACCAGCAAGTGCACACTCCCAGCAACTCATCTCTGCTTCTTTATAGTTCATACATTCACAAAAACCATCTAATCCAACTTCTCCTTTCTTGCGAAAACGCGCCCAAAAGCGTGACCCGTAGCTCATACGTCCGACCGTCTACTCTTGTATCCGACTCGTACCCCCTTCACGATTCACTGAATCATTGTGATTCCCACTTACGGTTCCAAAATCCGGCTACTGGAACTATGCTCACCGGCGCACCAATTCTACTCGTTTCGCACAATTTCGGCACTCTCATTCCATCCCACGACCGAGTGCCATATCTCGCCAACACTGATATTCACATTCTCTATAATTCACAAACATCGCATCTCCAGCTCCTGCAACATCTCCAGCATTCCAGTTGCGAAGCAACAACCAACCGCACCCTGCATTGCCGTCACCTACAATTCCTAATACACTCAGCACCGCATCCGAGTTTCCTCCACAATCCCCTCCCGCAATTCAGCTCGAGCAACGCCACCGGACTCTGCCAATTCCTTGCAATCTCCAGGCCTAGCCACTGTCATACACCCGCTCTGCCCTCATGACTCCATCCGTTGTCCGCAACAACACACAATCCCAAACACAAAGCAAGTACCCAGAACTCATGTCTTTGAACAAAGCAACTCCATTGCACTCATTATCATTACCGCCTGAGCTGCTTTGCGCACCTAGCTGCAACTCAAATAAGCCTCTCAACCTGCTCTGTAGTTCAGTTCAAATACTCGTGTCGCACTCCCTGTAGCTCCATTTCTGTGGCTTATAGCTTCAATTACACACCAGAAACCACCAAATCCATTTGCTCTTTACCTGTAATGCACATCTCTGCTCAGTGCATCAGCTCAATGCCATCACCACTAGCTTCCTGCAATTGAAATCAATCTCCCGCTTGTCTGCATTCATTCCGACACATTCGTACAGCCACAATCATCCATATGTGCGACTCCAGTGCAGCATCCATTGCAGTTGAGAAGATGCACATCAACACTACCTGCATTATTACGTAACTTGACTTCACAGATTCACAACTAACACCATCTCAGTTCAAGCTCCATTCCCAGTCACCACCAAGCTGCAACCAAGACCACCTCAGGCCATACTTCTTGGCCAAACTGTTCTCAACCCCGACTTCAACTCCACATGACCACAAGCCGATGCAAGCCCATAGCATCATCGCACCCTGCAACCTTTCAGAACTCAGTGGTTCTCGATGGCAACCTGATCATCCTCCTCCTTGTAATCTCCGTCCCAGCTTTGCAATCTTCATAACCTGCAGCTACAGCCCAGAGCAAAACAGCCCGGAGGCAAAGAATGGCTCTTGCATCACACTTTCTCCACTGGCACTCGCAACTTCAACTTCATTCCGCAGCTCCAACCAGTTAACGACACTGCGATCAACCCCTCACAACACTCAGCACCATAGCTTCTGCGAAACAATCAGCATCGCATTCCGGACTGCGATAAGAGCTCACAACATCACAGTTCAATTCAAGCCTGCAATTAGCCTGCCATCTCCTTCACTGCTTCCTCTTGCATTCTACTCAGCTTTCGACTCATCGGCACCAGCATCAAAGACCAACCATCAATCCCTGCCACCACCCTTCTCCAGCTGAACTGCAGCCAACATTGCACCTCCATCAATGCATATCCAACCATCGCCTGCACTAAATGGCGTCAACATTCTCTTCTTCATCTTCTCAGCTACTTGGCACTAGCTTGCATCTGTTCCCAGCAACCCTCTCCATCACTGTTCTTAACTTCTCAGCTCATTGCAGACTTGAGCAATCTCCTGTTCCTTGTGCTCTCAGCCATCAAGCCAATGTAACTCATCTTTCTTTCCCTTCTTTACTCAAACCAATGTAAACCCATCTTTCTTCATGTTCAATTCCTTGTGTAACACCCACAAAATTCAGCAGCAACAACTAGACGAGCTTGCAGAGGTGAAGAGAAGTTCATTCATAACCGTTATCGAACATTTGATGTGCACTGATTCAGTTAACGGAGAAAGAGCTTTACCAGTGATTTCCAAGCCTCTCTATGGCACCTTCCCTGCAACCAATCCCACATTCCGACAACAACCCATTTCTGTTTCGACTCCAAGAATCTGTAGTCTTCAGCTACAATCTCCTCACAACATCGAGCAATGCTGTAGTTATACAAACCCATTTTTTGCTTCTCTTTGCTGGTCTCAGATGGAGCTCTTGATCCTTGATATATGGCCATCGAACCCATGGCAATCATCATCTTCTTTACAGCATCAAATCTCCTCCAATTCATCCCAATTGCGGCCGCACACTTCTTTCTCAATCTCAGGTGTTTTTACTAAATGTCTGAGAAACACTCGACGACCTAGCTTAGTTATAAAGGAGTGGATGCCCCTTAACAAACCGTAGCTTTGTCTTTAGCATTCCGTTAGCAAGTTACCCCTTATCCTCAAATTTAGGCTCTCAATAACACTTCCTATAACCAAAATCTGGCTACCCCTTAACATGTGGCTGGGCTCCCAATAGTATTAGCCGATGAAATAACCGGTTTCCCATATTAGTCTTCCGAGTTCTTCTTTTGCCCATAACTTCTTCATACGAGCTCTGAATGACTTCTTCATACGAGATAGAGGAAAGATAAGAATGAAGAAATAACTCACTCATTCAACACTTTTTCAACGATTCTACCTTCGTAGATAAAGAACAGAGGCAACAATGGATTACCGAAAAAACATCTTATGTTCTTTATTTTCTCGGCAAGAATCATTTCCAAAGAAGATGTTTACCAATGAACAACAAGAATTCTCACCAAAAATGGAATAATGACTTCGCATGAACAGAGGCAATACTTCTTATACTTCAAGGATTAATATTTCTTATCCACTTCGCAAAGTTTGAACTTCGCGAAAGAATAGAAGCATAGCATGAGGCAAAGAACATGGAGCGAGAGTTTCGCATGATGGATTCGCAATACTTCTTATATATTTCAAGGATTAAGTACTTCATATACTTCTTCAAGGATACTTCATACTTCGCATAATTCAAGAAACGATACTTCATATATACTTATCAAAGCTTCGGAACTTCGCAAAAGAATAGAGGCAAGTACGTACTTTTCAAGTTCAGTATTCTTTCGCTCATTCCTTCATCAATAAAGATCAAAGACTACTACAACAACGGATTTTTTCTTAAAGATCGCTCTTCAAGCAATATTCAAGAAAAAAGAGGCAAGATGTAGGATTCAAATATCGCACAACATATTTTCTTAGCGTGCGAGATTCATTATTTTCCTTAACTCGCGAGAAGAGCTTGCGAGATTCACTATTTTCCATAACTCGCGAGAAGGTAGCGAGACTCGCGAGAGTGTCTCGAGAGAAGGTAGCAAGGCTCGAGAGAGTGTCTCGAGAGAAGGTAGCAAGACTCGAGAGAGTGTCTCGAGAGAAGGTAGCAAGGCTCGAGAGAGTGTCTCGAGAGAAGGTAGCAAGGCTCGAGAGAGTGTCTCGAGAGAAGATAGCAAGGCTCGCGAGAATGTCTCGAGAGAAGGTAGCGAGAGCCTCGCGAAATCATCAAAGAGCTCGAGAGAATATGAGCCGTATGTGAGCTGTCATCCACTATGTAAACACCTATATAAAAAGGAGAGCAGGAGAGAGAAGAGAGGAATAATTTGGGAGAGATATTTTTAGAGAGAGAGAGTATTTTTTATTTATCATCTTCTTCCCCTAAAACTAGATCTAGAGCTCTAGAAAATATCCATTAATGGAGATTGTAAATGTAATACCAATGTAACCTCAACAATCATAGTGAAGAATCGTGGATGTAGATCACATTGATCGAACCACGTAAAAAAATCTTATGTGTCTATTTAAATTTCTAGCACTTATATTTAAAATTTAGGTGATTAATATGATTTAGATCTACGAAATTTAGTAAGGGGTGTAGTGTGGGAAATCCTGCAACTACATAACCAAATGTGGATTTTAGCTTATCTGAGCCCATGAAATCGGAATCTGAAAAGCATTCAGCTTGAAATTCATTTGATCCCTTGTACACAAGCTGAAAATGCTTAGTTCTCTGCAAATATCTAAGAACTTTCTTCATTGCTTTCGAATGCAGTTCACCTGGATTGTGTTGGTAACGTCCTAACACACCAACAACAAAAGAAATATCTGGGCGGGTGCAAATCATGGCATACATCAAACTGCCAACAACCAATGCATACTTCTTAAAGTCTACTTTACTCCTTTCAAAATCTGATTTATGACATTGCAAACGATTAATAATGTCACCCTTCACAATAGGTGCTTCACCCGGTACACATTCTGCATTTCAAACCTCTTGAGTATCTTCTTGATGTAGGATTATTGAGGCAAACCTAATAGACCCTTGTTTAAATCCGATGTATCCGAATACCAAAAACATAAGAAGCTTCTCCCAAGTCTTTCATTTCAAAATTGGTTGAAAGGAAGTGTCTAGTGTCATGCAACATATGAATATTGTTTCTAGAGAGCAAAATATCATCAACATACAAAATTAAAATGATAAATTTGCTCCCACTAGATGTCAGATATATGCATTTATCAACTTCATTCTCAACAAAACCATAAGATGATACTACTTGATCGAATTTTAGATACCATTGACGGGATGCTTGTTTTAATCTATAGAGATTTCCTTAAGCAACATACTTTACCTTCTTGACCTTTAGATTCAAAACCCTACGGCTGTTCCATATGTATCTTTTTATCAAGATCATCATTCAAAAAAGTCGTTTTCACATCCATTTAATACAATTCAAGATCAAAATGAGCCACCATTGCCATGATAATTCTAAAGGAATCTTTCTTAGAAACTGGAGAAAAAGTTTCTTTATTATCAATACATTCTTCTTGAGTAAATCTCTTGGATACTAGCCTAGCCTTGAACCTTTCGATACTCCCATCAGCATTCTGTTTGATCTTGAAAATCCATTTACAACCAATCGATGTTGCACCTTCAGGCAGATCTACCATATCTCATACGCCATTCTTGTTCATTGATTCCAGTTCTTCATTTGTGGCAGGAATCCAAAAACGAGTGTCTTTCCATTCACTGCTTGTGAATATGTCAATGGCTCTTCCAAATCATCGATATTTTCATCTGATTATACCATGAAGGTACTAAAACCGGGTTTGACGACAGTTTTTATTGGTCTAGAAGATCCGTGGAGAACCATTTCTTTCTTTTCAATGGATCTAGATAATTAGGAAATATCAACCGTTAGTTCTTTTCGAACTTCGATTTGCAATCAGTCTGTAGGATTCTCTTCTTCAAATACAATTTGTCGAGATTCACTCCCACCGATTTGATCCTCCTCAGGAAACTTAGCATTATTGGTTTTCAGCAATTTTGAAAGGCCTAGAAGGACAATAAAATCTATAACCCTTTGATCTGTTTGGGTATCCAACAAAGAAACCACTCGTAGTGCGCGAATCAAGAGATTTTTCAGTAGGATTGAATAGCCTAGATTCCACTGCAAAACCCCAAACATGAAGATGATTTAGACTAGGTTTTGCACCTGTCCAAAGCTCGTAATAATTCTTAGTAACTGCTTTACTAGTACACGATTCAGAATGTATCATCTGTCCTTAAAGATTCTCCCCAAAAAGATTCATGTAGAATTACTTATCATACTGCAAATCATATCTTTGTAAGTTCGTTACGTCTTTCAGCAACCCCATTTTGTTCGGTGATCGGGAGTATTAAGGCGAGGTACAATACCATGTTCTCGCGAGAAATTCAAGTAGCTTTCCATGAGATTATCGACAGAAATCAGTTTTCCCATAATACTCTATTCCCCCATCTGATCTCAATACTTTAATTTTCTTTTTCAAGTTGGTTTTCAACTTCTGCCTTGTAGGTTTGGAAGACTTCTAAAGCATCTGATCTTTCACGAATGAGATAAGCATACCCATAACGCGAATAATCATCTATAAATGTGATGAAATATCTCTGTCCACCTCTAGAAGCAATCGTAAAAGGACCACAAATGTCTATATGCACAATCTGAAGTAAGTCGTGACTTCTAATAGCTGTTTTCTTTCTTGATTTAACAAACTTTCCTTTAGTACAAGCTACACATGTACGGAAATATGAAAATCTTGTTGTGGTAGCATACTTTCCATTAGAATCCTTTCCATTCGATATTTAGATATGTGCCCTAAACGCTGATGCCACAACATAGAAGAATTTTTTCGAGTTTAAGCTTCTTTTGACACCCTTAGAAGTATCAACATTCATACAAGACATTAAATTCACAGGTTTAATATCAACATTCATCTTATATAGATTATCTTCATTCGGCCTATAACCAACCAGTTTAGACTTATGAAACATACTAAAACAACCACCACCGATAGAAAAAGTAAAGCCCTTAGAGTCGAGTTTACCAACTGATATCAAACATCTTCTTATAGTACGTAAATAAAATACATCAAAAAGATCCAAAAAAAATCCCGGAATCCAGAGGGAGTCGCACATTTCCAACAGCTTTAACTTCCACTCCTTGAGCATTTGGCATGTATAGACACCTCTCCTCCTTACTTAGATTCCTCTGGCTTGCGAACGCATGCAAGGAATTAGCAACATGAATGGTTGTTGCGGTGTCTAACCACATTCAAAGGAGTACTAACAAGATTAATTTCAAAGCACATCATATGAAAATCAGTACCTGCTTGTTATTTCTTTTTCAGTCAATTCTTAAACTTTAAACAGTCCTTCTTCATGTGTCATGGCTTTTTACAGAAATGACACTTAAATGGAAACTTTTTACCATCCTTGTTAACTTATGACTCATTATTTGGTTTTTCCCTTTTCTGTTCTTGCGGTTTCTTATTCTTTCCTGATTTCTTGAAATCTTTCTTTCTAGGACCAGCTGTAGTAAAATGTGCATACTCTTTAGTTTCATGTCACTTTGCCTTTCCTCTTCTTGCACACAATGAGCGATCAATTCATTTACATCCCATTTTCGGCCACAAGTATTATAGTTGACCTTGTAAGTCTCAAACTGTTTAGGAAGTGAATTAACTGCTAGTTGCACTAGAAAATCATCATTTAGATTCATATCTAGACCCCCGTAACTTATATATCAAATCTGCCATTTGAAGTATGTGATCTTGAACACTGCCCTCACCACTATATCGCATTGATGTGCTCCCAAAGTATCACTTTGGCGACACATAGAAACGATAAAAAGTTACATCAATACTACTACAAGGCTTCAAATAATTCTTTAGATCAGCCTTGTAACATGATGACAACAAATCTCATATCTTACATGATTTTAATTTAAGGAGTTCATATCTAAACGAATATATGAATCGTTGAAATTTCATAACAGTCACCAAAAATTTTAAATCAAGTTCTGTAGAATATATTATACCTAAGGCTTTGATACAAATGTTAGAATATTAGCCTATAATCATGCTTAACAATTTCTTATTAGTTGTAATCATGTTGTATGTGAACATGCTTAATACCTTATCTTTGATATATAGTTCTATGCATGCTCTAGGATCACATATTCTACAACCGAAAACACTTAACATAAGTATAAGTGCATACCTTAGATTTAGCAAAACATTAGGAAAAAAAACTTGCATATCTTCTCTCATTTTCTTTAATGATTGGAAAATTTCTTTTTAAACAAGAGCTAGAATGGAGTTCACCTCATGCTAGGAAAGACATGTGTCATTCAACCTTCCATCAAGAGTTGAAAAACAGCCTCACATAGCATTACTATAACTAGTATGCCATTCCAAATAGTCTAAGAGATATACTTGTCTTTATGTACCCTTAAACATACATGATTAACATGAACAACCCTTAACCTCATTGATTAGAATTAGTACTAATCTAGTTTAAAGGAATACAAATCATGTTTTGTTGCTAAACCAATATAGAGACTAACAGATTTCACAACTTAAAGGAAATCCTATTTTCTTTTATATTTTCATTCATCGATTACATAAAAAAAAAAACCATTGCAAACGATTCCATCAATACATTTCACGTAGCTCTGCTTATTAGAAAAACATACACACGAACAAAAAAAAGAAACACACACACAGATTGACATCAACCAAGTTGCATTCACAATTTAAAGTGGGCTAGCGGGGAAATGCCGTCGAGCCCTTTTGAACGGACATAATTGATATACTCTTTAAATGTGATATCTCGGTATACCGGGGTATTACTTTCAGATATTAGCTCTCTTATTGGGTAAAGCAATATAGGTCTGTCAGAATTTCCTACGTAATCGCTGACTACTGAAACTCTTGGTCCGACACGGTTTGCAACTACCCTATGCTCGGCGCTTACAAACTTGTCGTTGCTTAAAATCTGCAACAAATGGACAAAAATCAGAAAGTATGAAAACTTATATCCCGCTGGTTTTCTATATCCCAAATAAATAATTCCACGTGTTAGGGACACAATTACCTGAATAAGATCGCCAATGTTTATAGTTAAGGTTCCAGGTATGGGTTCAACAACAACCCATTGGTTCTGATGAAGAAACTGTAATCCAGGAACCTGATCTAGGAGAAGAATCGTGAAGAAACTTTGATCTGAATGCTTTGTTGTGCCCATGGTTAGTTCAGGCTCAGGGCATGCTGGATAGTACTGACCATACAGATTCATGTATCGAGCACAATCCATGCCTTTAAGGTGGTCCTTGTTTAGTCCCAGAGCCTCTGACAACAACTCAGCAAGAGTGTCTCCTAGATTCCTAACATACTTCCCGTACTCAACCGTTATATCACTGTTTGCGAATCAAAGGTGTTAGAGACCCATGCCACAATTAAGAAAGAAGATCAAATTAATTAGTTAATTAATTATATACGTACTAGACGAACTTACCGACAAGTGTCAGGCAATAGTTGAGGATCTATAGGATCTGGATGTAATAGTTGACACCGAAAGCTATCCCTCCAATTCGCAGATCTTGATATATAGAGATCGTTATTGGTATAATACAGTACTTTTTGGCTGAGGTCTTTCAGGTATAGCTTTTTCTTCACCTCTATATCTCCCTCATGAAACCTACGCATGCCTTGAATAATTTCATCAGTGACGCTTATAGGTATTCCATGATTCACCAATTGAAAGAATCCCAGAGTCATCGATGCATGTTTTATTTCATCTATGATCTCGTGACGTCGACAATCAATGTTTTGGAGATCAATAACCGGGATGTGAAACTGGTCCTTTGAAGCATATGTGTATGCCATGTCCTTGGTGAACTCATCTTGTGTCCGGATAAACATTCGAGGAATCTTTTCAATTCCCAAATCAACTAATCCTTTGACACCAGATTTCGTTTCATCGAACACCTTCAACTCTTTGTTTCGATCATAAAGGGAGACTTCTCCAGGTTGGGCACTCCCCATTATTGATGATTGTAGAATGGTATGCAGTAGAAACTTGACAGACAAACGGAAACGTATAGTTGATATCTGAGTGAAGCTCTACTGGAATTGTCCTAATGCACGAGAACTTATAAAGTTCTCGTGACTGCGTAACCACCGATCCACTACCACGTATAAAATTCGTCGTAAGCTTCCACTAGATCACGTAGGTCATCAATAAGGAAAATAATTTTGGAGATTTCTAACAATTAATACTTAAAAATGGGTAAAAATGTTTAATAAGGAAAGTGTGAATATTAAACTTGGATTAGGTTCAGCGAGTGGGGCTGGCGTACACGAATGAGAGTGCTGTTTCGCACTCACCTGTCTTAGTTTAGACTTTGCAACTCGCAAGTCCAGCCGTCTGGACTATAGAATATTGGCCCTGAAGAATATGCCTAGAATATTGCGGTCAAATAATTAAGTTGGTCCAATAGTTTCCCAAAATATCCCATGCTTCATTGGTCAGTCCATTAAAAACAGTTTAGTAATTATTTTCTTTATTTATCATTATTTTCTCGGATTGCCGCAAATTTTGTTAGTAACGTAGTAGTGGTTTTGGTAGTTTCATTTTTTATCGTTTAGGCGTTACTATTCAAAGAGGTGTTGGGGCCCAGCTTGTCGCTAGGTTGCCAACCAAATGCCCTGTGTAATTTCTTTTATTATTACTTAATTAGTGATTATTTTTTTATTATTATTAAAAGCTTTTAATAAATAAAATATTATTCTTTTTATATTTTTCTTTAAAGAATTTGAGAAAAGTTTTCATGCATATCAAAAATGTAAAACTAAACTTTAACCTTTACAAGGGGTAGTCAAATGAGATTTTGAATGACTTCTGGGGAGTTCACAAATCTACTGTTAGTCCATAGAGACTTTTGGAGAGTCTCTTAATGTCTCTTGTTATTGGTTAGAGATTTTTTTCAAGTCATTTACATTCTCTGAAACTCCATGTTATTGGATTAGGATTTCATAAGAGCCACTCCAACACTCTCGTTATTCAAGGAGAATTGAAAGTCACCGATTTGTTGTTTTCAGAGATTTGGAGAGACTTTTTCTTGAAGATAGGCATGGTAGAAATCTCTCCTCAAGAGGTGATATTTCGGGAGACTTGGAAATTTGAAGATTTTTTGGTTTTGGGATTGAACCATTTATTTCTCTTCTTGGAAAGGAGTAATCAATACATAACAATAAAGTGAATAAATTGGAGAATATATATTTTAAAATCGGCTATGTGAGTCTTTGTGATATATATCGATTTTAAAATATATATTTTAGAAGATATGTTTTTTTTTTTCCGATTTTAAGTTGTTGGAAAACTCCGCATAGAAAATTAGTGGTGAGATAGCATAAAAAATAAAATGTGGGACGAGTGGAATAAAAAGAATGAAAATTTAGGCATAGGACAGCAATGAGATTTATTTTGATAATGGACACATATCTCATTAGGTAGTCATGGTACTTTTATTGTTATTGTAACGTGAATAATAATAAAAATCGGTAATGTTTGGAATTAATTAGGGGATATTGTAGAATTTTTTCTCTACAAATCACATAAACTTTCTACAAGTCTCCTTTTTTTGTCCCTACAAATCTCATTTTTTGTTTCTACATGTCATGAAGACTCACTAAAATACTCTCATAGAATCACTAGAAATCTCTAGATTTTCAGAGAATCTCTGGGAGTCACTCAAATTAAAAATCTATGAAAGTCGATAGAAATCTTATTTCACTACCACCCTGTTAGGAATTACGTACGACTGCCTTAACGGCAGTAACTTGGGCGTTGTTTTTGACTTCAAGAACAACAACAGAAAGGTGCAAATCAAAGAAACAAGCTCTAGACAAGGAGATTATGGACACGGTTCCTACTTTTACTACACCACCTCCTTTTCCTAGTCATTTTGCCAAGTCAAATAAACAAGCTCTAGACAAGGAGATTATGGATATTTTTTCAGCAAGGTGCAAATCTATTGAAAAAGCGGAGGTACAACAACCACACCCAATATTTCTCTTAGCAATCTCACTACACCAAATTCTTGGATCCGTAACAGACCCGAGCCGTTACTAAAACGGGTTGTAACGGCTCTTGCCTGTTGCAAAAGTGGGTGTTACATTTTTTTTGTAACGGCAATGGGGCCGTTACGAATTTTGGTTGTAATGGCTCTAGTAATAGCTGAGGTCCGTTACAAATTTGACACGTGGTAACAACTCAGGGACATTACAAATTTTTTTGTAACAACGTGGTCGTAACACTCTGGAGCCGTTAGTACGTGGCGAATTAGTAACACGCCGGAGCCGTTACTACGTGGCAAGTTGAAACAGCTTTAAGCCATTACAAATTTTTTTGTAACAACAAAAAAATTACTGCCAGTCAACCTTAACCAATTTTGACCAGGTCAAGGCTGACTGGCAGTTCATTTTCTGCCGGAAATAAGCCGGAATTCCAAATACCATGCATATACCTTCCAATCCATTCATCATCCACATTCAACGATAATTTCTTCAATTAATTTATTTCACGTTCATTTCACACATTCAATCCATTCATATCAGGTTTATATAAAAAAAGAACTGAAATTTTCATAAGTACCAATTTTTTTTTTTTTTGTTAAGTATCAAATTTCTAAGGGAATACATAGAAACTTACTGTCTACATAGAACTTATAAGATAGAAACTTACTAACTGTCTACATAGAACTTACAAAAATTTAAGCTGCTAAGGGACCTTATAGTTGCTTTGTTCTCCAGCCTTTCCAATCAAAAAGAGCATCATTCAAAAAACCTGCGAACACAAAAACTGTATACTTAGATGCTGGGAGTAAGTAAAAACTTTTCTGCTTATTAAAAAACTTTTATGCTTATTCAAGAAGTGAGGTGTATAGTAGTTTAGGATGGATAACAGCATAGACGAGAATTACATCGCTTCTGACGAACTAACTGAAAAGCTAAGAATATATATGAAATGAAACATCAAACTCAAAATCCATCGGCATCATCTAGATTCCATGTTAACATCAATAACTCAGAGAAATCGATACCGAACCATCAAATTTAAAATCACAATTTCTGGCTTACAAACTTATGAGGTCTAATATGCTTTATAGGAAGGACAGTTATGTTCAAATAAGATGGCATGTACTTGTCCCAGTGATATTAATAGACAAATCCCATATGAAAACAAATCTCCTGAAAATTTTACCTTTAAGCACCCCCACCCCTTGAAGACGTAAAGCCTCCGTCTTACATCTCGTATGCGAGCATCCGAAGGTTTAGTAAAGAGGAGTGTCACACCGAAAGAAGAAGCTTTGATTAAATGATCATTTAAACTCATAAAGAATGCTGGTTTTCATATTGTTTTTGTGACTTGAAGAAGAAAATAGAGACTAAGAATGACCACCACAGATGTAATGGCATCTACAACACCACCATTAAAATTGAATGGGAAAGAAATAAAGGAGTAACATATATATTAGAGAAATATCTTACCTTTCACACGATTAGTTTCTTCAGCAAGCTTCCCAGATAGCTCAACTGAAGGCTTTTGCTGTAATCGGAAAAATTTATGTAAGGTCACAAAGACTGAAAGCTACCTAACTCATCTCCAGAAAATATCAAACCCAAATGACTTCATCCAACCTTAAAAAGACTTCATTTATCTTCAATAAATTCATTATACCGGTAAAAGAAAAAATATTAATAGCTCTCCACCTTAACAAAGGTTGTTACTAGCTACAAACCTTTTGTCCCTAAGAAAAGTAGCAACTTGACACCACATTACCTTGCGAATAGCATTAAGCTCATAGAGTATAACTTGATAAAATTGACCCTCCATCAAAGAAACTGCAGTTGAAGTCTCTTTACAAAATAAAGGAAAAAGTGAAGTACCTGGACTTACGGGCTTCTTCTGGTTCAACTCCGACTCTATCAGCTTTTAACTTCTTACTCTCAGCAGCTCTGGCAGAGGAACAACATAAGATGGGCATATCAAAGTACTTAACAAATTGAACTTTAAAAAAGTTCTAAGATGCAACATAAGCTCAAAATGAGCATGATCATGCAAAGGAAATAAATAAGCTACTAGAAAACTAATCGAGAAACAACCAAAATTAGATACAAGAATAGATGAAAAGGAAGAAGATAATTTAATTGCTAAGTTGTCGTCTACGAATTTCAGAACAAGTAATATTAGAGCCTTACGACTGATCCTAACTTTAGGCAGAATAGTTTCTTAGCCATGGATACAACACTTAAATAGAGCAATATTTAAGCAGTAGGGTCATAAAGCTACTTGTTCCTTTGAAGGACTGCGTACCCAGGAAAGTAGGATGTTTTAACATCAGCAAAGCCTCCTCTGCACAAGTCCTGAAGCCAGCATATGCAATTAGAACATCGAAATTAATAGGAATATATCATGGAGAAATTGGCAATATACAAAAGTAGAAGAAGCTCACAAATAAAATATATACCAACTTAGAGAAAAAACAATCACCAACCTTCAGTTTGAGCCCCAGAACTTGTAATGACGCTAGAAGACGCTGCTAAGTTATTATTTTCAGTTGGGGATGTAGCATGGGAACTATTGTGAGACCCTTGATTTATCACTCCGCCAGGATAGGACATAGGATACCGAAGACCTGGAATAGAAGGATATCCAGACCTCATATAATTGGCCGGAGAAAAACCTCTAGGTCTTAAACTAGGAGCAAGATCAGGTGATAGTCCACGGATTGCACTCCCATGGTTGACTGGTGGAACCATATTTTGGAAGCCAGGTTGATTTTGTATCTGTGGTAGTGGGTACTGCATGAGTCCATAAGTTCCAGGAGCCTACAAAAAAGGATATAAAATATAACCCAAGTCCCATTTTTAAGTTTCATGCATGAATGAATGTGGAAACAAGATTATATGATATGTATGGACTAACTCCAATATACTTTTAAGAGAATCAACTAGACAGTCAGACTCAATCTTAATAAAAGTATATCAAAGAGTTATATCTCTCTTTCTCGATTCAATACTTACTCAAGCAAATAGAAATCCGCGAGTTTAATTGAATAAAAGAGAAAACACTTGAACGGTACCAAAGACCAATGTTCAAGGATCAATCAATTTCAATCAACAACCAAAGGTTGGATTTCCCAATTGATCGATTCAAACACACAACCTGTGATATTTCAATTATAAAGATAAACAATATGATTCGGAAAAAGAAACAACACAGACACCAGAAATTTTGTTAACGAGGAAACCGCAAATGCAGAAAAACCTCGGGACCTAGTTCAAATTGCACACCAAACTGCATTAAGCCGCTACAGACACTAGCCTACCACCAATTAACTTCGGACTGGAATGTAATTGAGAACAAATTAAATCCTCACAACATTTAAGTTACAGTCGTGTTCCTTACGCCTCTTGAATCCCAGTAGGACTCCGCGCAAATGATTCCCTTAGTTGACGTCCTTTACAGCCTAAGAGTTGCTTCAACTCAATTGAAAACTTTAAACCAATCTGCCTCCCACATATAAGCCTATATGTGTGATTTCCTTTTTGATTGTAGATCAGGGTGAGACTAGAAATCGATAGCATAGACAAATTCTAGCTAACCTCAAAATCCGTACTTATGCTTCTCAAAGAGCAGCTTAGATTATTATTCACCTCACAAGTATTAAACTTGTGGAATCAATCAAAGTCTGAGACGAAGAGAACTTTGATGATTTTTATCTATCTTGTTCAAGTGAGCAGCTCAACAATCGAACAAGATCATGATACTCGAGTTATCAAGATAAAAAATAGCTGGACCTAGCTTCACGAATCCCTGTGAAGTTCCTTTAGTCGTTAAACCCTAAAAAGGTTTTAGTAATAGGACGACTCTAGTTTACAACTAGGACACACAAGAAGTAGTGTCGGGATTCAAAGATCCCAGTTGTTTGAGGTTCCCCTTATATAGACTTTCAAAGCATAGGTTGCTTTAGGTTTAAGCTAAGATAGCTTTGGAACCAAGCTAAAAATATCCACTATTAGATGAATCTTTGAAAAGTGATTGACATATCAAGATATACACTCTGGTTAGGATGAACAACAATCAAACCGTGTACAAAGACAACGTTCATGAATGGTTAGCCGATACTAGCTAACTGAACTATAAGCTTGAGCATTTCATAAACACTTAAGACTTTTAAGTTTGAATCACAATCACAAGATATAATATGATCAATCATGTCCATAGTGTTCTTAAAGATTTATTCAAATGTTAATTATCTCACAGAAATAATTTTATGTGTATCTGAAAATATTCGACAAGGAAAGTACGTATACTTAAACCTAGTTCGTAAACATATTTATCATGGTACGTGTACCGAGTATGTGTACCCTTAATACAAATTAGAGTTCCGGAACATACAGAACTTTTTTGGTATGTGTATCGGGTATGGATACCACACCGGTTCCAAAACCAATAGATATCTTTCAGTACACGTACGGGTATGAGTACCTTTCCGAGTTCACGAGTTCACAGACTTTTGTGGTATGGATACCGGGTATGCGTACCACTAAGTCGTTGTCGAACTATAGCTACAACGTTACGTGTACTGGGTATATGGACTACGGCTCCGGACCTATAACAGTTTTCCCAGTTTGTGAAACTTGTATGCATACTGTCATGTATCCAGATTTTCAGTAGTTCTATATTTCTCTCTAGAATGATTCAGAATATTCCAAAATAACATCAATGACACACATCATTGTTCCATGCTATTTTCGAATGAAATCTTGAACCATAACTTTAGTTATGAACAATAAATTATTCTTAACCAAGATTCATCAAGTATGAACAAATGTTCATTAATCTTAGTCATATATATTTCAAGAAGTTCTTTAACTTGGTAATTAGTTCTCGAAATGCTTGATATGCTTATGATAGTCTAATTAGTGACGCGACAACGTCTCATAGATAGAAAGATGAATATAACTTGAGAAATAAGTGGTTCAGTATTCACTTACCTTTTGTTAAAGAAGTTCTCCAAAAGTTTCGGTTGATCTTCTCCTTCAAATGGTAGAACGCAATGATGACTGCCGTGATGTCCGTTTCTCAACTACACTTCTATCCTAATCCGAGACTTAACTAATTGTAGACTAAAAATCAAGATTTAGTTTTGACAACTAAATTTGACAACAATCTTGAGATAGCAACACTTGTGAGTTCGACTAATTAGCCTTTGAAATTACTTAATACTTAATCAATGATCCATAAGCACAAAGTGGTTTATTGAATAAAGTTGTCTTTGAAATGTCTGTGAGAATCTTAGCAAACACAAACATATAGAATATTTCATGACTTCGGCTAATACAGGAACAGGACATGTTTGTGAACCTATGACAGTTCGCGAAGTCAGGCCGTAGCGGTTTGAAAACCTAGGCAGTTCGCCAAAGTCAAGCCACAACGGTTTGTAAACCGTGTTTGTGAACCTACCCAATTCCCGAACTCAGATGTAAAGGGTTTGCAAACCAGGTTTGTGAACCTATGCAGTTTTTGGAATTCATACTAACTTTAGTAAGACGCATACAAGTATGTTTACCTATCGCCAGGCAGTTCTTTTTCTCTCATAACTAATTTGAATCATTCTCAGTAGACATAGACAATATGCATTGTTGCTTGGGCAGTTTCCAAATGTAAACTTGAAACAAAAATAGTTCTTGAAAAATATCTTTTTTTTTTTTAACTTAGATTGTTATTAAGGATCTATGAACATCCATTGCTTGAATCATATTTGGAGAGTTTAACCAAGACAAGCTTGAACTCAAAATTTATTTTTTGTAATATTAAATCTTGAATCCTATTATTGGGGCTGTAGGGGGATGGGTTTTTGGGGCTTAATGGGTCATGAAATAGTAATTCTTATAACCCCTTATCCTCCTATTTTACATAATACGAATATACCCTCGATTTGATTAATGATAATTATGATGATTAAGTAAATTAATCATGATTAGCAAATGGATTATACTAACCTAATGATTAATTTTTTGAGAATCAACAAAAAAAATCTTTTGTTTTTGATTTTGATGAACTTTTTGAAAACTTTGAAGAAAAACTTATGAAACCTATCCTGAAAGTAGTCTAGAAAACCTTGTAATCAACCCCCATTAGAAGTTTTGATTGATTCAAATCCGTTAGAAACTGGAAAAAATCTGAGTTTTTTTACAAGTTACGGCTGGGAAAATGTTGTCGTCCTAGCCGTTATATGGATTTACGGTTCGTAATTTAAGGACTCCAAGCCATAATAGACATTCACGGCTGGGTTAGTAAGAATTGTTGGTCGTAATTCACATTTACGGCTGGGTAAGTATGAACTCTTGGCCGAATACTTATCCAGAATCACATGTGTCTCAATCACGGCTGCAAACCCCACCATAAGAAGGATCCACGGCTTGGATACCCAGCCGTTTTTAGGCCTGAACACTCTCAACCAATGGATTAAATGCTAAATGGATAGTTTTCAAAAAATTAGCCGTTATGTCATTCAACCCTATAAAAGGAGATTAAACGGGCAATTATGTCATCTCTTTCTCACCCAAATTCTAGTAACAAGCTCTCATATTCATTCTCATCTATTTCTCATCCAAAAAAAAAAAAAAAAAAACACTATGATGACTCCCTACACCAATGAAGAAGATTCTAAGATTGTTAGAGCATGGGCGATGGTTAGACAACATGATGAAGATCTAAACATTGACGTAGATCAAACATCCTTGTCTTTTTGGAACCGTGTTTTCATAGTTTTTGTTGCACTAAACGAAAATCGTAATGGAAGAACTTTTTCAAGCGTTAAGGAGAGATTCGAGAAAGTCTTTGAAGAATGCAAAGATTTCAAAAAGGAAATGAAAGCCCAAAAGGAAGCCAATCCCACGATGCCAAGTGCGATAAGAGTAAGTTTTTCAATAAGTTGTTTCATTAGAATTCGTTTTGAGTAATACTATCTAACATATCGTATTTGTTTCTATAGTGATCGAGGGCTCACCGACAATATGAGGCAGTTCATGGGACAGAGTTTCAACAAAATGATAGCTACCGCATCTTAGAAAATACTACATATGATTTTGACCGATACGAATAAGGGTTTATTTTAAATGTTATTATCTATCTTATCAATGTAATAAAAGATGCATGCTTTTCCGATTCAATGAATGAAAAACCATTTTGGTATTTTTTTTTTTATGTTTGTTCCATTTCTCAAAAGAAAAAACAAATAGTTTCATATTTTTTAAGTATTTTCGGCCAGGTTTTAATATCAAACGACCTAGACGTTTTGGCCACAAAAAATGAAAATTCAAATTTACGGTTTGGATAACGGACCACGACCAAACCGTAAACGTAGTATCGTCTTGGTTCTTATAGTTTCCCAACCGTAATAACGATATCAGTTTGGAAGCTGGTTTTTCAGCTAGGATTTAACAGATTACGGCAGGATATTCTGGACGTTAGTTGCGATTCCCATAATTACGGATACTTACGGCTGGTATACCCAGCCATTATTTTGGTTGGTTTTGTAAATTTTGTTGTCGTATTTCATCAAAATTTTCACTTTCCATTCATCAATTCATGATGTTACCATTACATAATTTGGCTAGGCCGCGTTACATTCAATAGTTATACCCAAATGCAATAAATAAAACATGGAGTAATACACTTAAATAGTCAAGGTTGGTTGTAAATCTCAATAAACTCTCTCGTGATCCAATAGCATTTCTCGTGCTCAAATTCTTTGCGAAGAATATCTTGGTAACGGGCAAGAGCCCAGGCGACCTAAAAACAAATCAAGGTAAAGTTAGTATGTTATTCAAAACTTACTTGATTAGAAAACATTTGCTCATACTCACTCTATTGAAAAAGGACATTTCGGGACTCATCGCCTTTACCCGTGCCAATTGCACCCTAAAATCTTCCATTTATAGGTTGATCTCCTTGAACCTTTCCTTTATTTGGTTTATTGATCTTCCATTTTCATTACTATTTATGGCCACAAAGACCGTAAATATATGGTTCCATTGAGAATCATCACTTTCTCCCGAGTTAATGGCTTGATTTTCGTCATGCTTTCTCACCGTGAGCGTCGCTCTTACGTACGATTGCCATATCTTCTTCGGTAGTGTACGGAGTAACCATGTTTCTTTATTTTTTTTGCAACGATTGTGAGAGAGAGAGTGTGTGTGTGTGTTTTTGCACAAATTCTTAGTTAGAGGAGGGTCATTTTATAGCAGAGAATGACCCAACGGCTAGTTTTTTCAAAAACTAGCCGTTCCTCAGAAAACTCAACGTATTAACTCAATGCAGTTGCAGATTTACAATCAGGAAACATAAAATAACCCGACCGATATAGGAGTTACGCCTTGGTCTTTCCACGTTTCCTGGTCGTAGTTAGACTCCGGAAGACCTTGCCATGAATCCATAAAACGGCCGGGAAACTAGAAAAATAGATGGGAACGTAGAGTTACGGTTAGGAATTCTTAGCCGATTTTAAGAATATTTTCTTGTTTTCTACAGATACAAAACAATTAACGGCTAGAAAAATCCCAACCGTGATAGCTACTTTACGATTGGGAGTTTTTTGAGTCCCAACCGTTGCTGTATATTTGACTATGCCGAAAAGAACTCCTAGCCGTAATCCTCCCATAACCCGTTTTCCTAAACCCTAAATAAATTCTTCAAACTTACATATTAAACCAATTTAAAGGCATAATAAATGGTGCGTTTTTTAATTCTTAGCATTCTGGAGGATTTAATGGTGTTTAGACATATTCATTCACCGAATCTTCAATCTTCAATTTGTGGCTCAACACCTTCAGAAATAATAGAATCATAACAAGCCTATGATAATCCAAATCGTGAAAAAAAAAAATCAACGATTTGTTTGATTTTGAGAAGAAGAGGAAGAAAAAGCGTTTGGTGAATTAATTTTGGTTTTGAAATTTGATTTTAGGTATAATAATGATCAATGGTATATTTGACTTTTCATAAGAATTAAGTCCCCCTTATCCACCTTTAGGATGTTAGATGTCATATAAAGTCCCCAAATTCCGAAAAATTCAAGCCCCAATAATAGGATTCTAAATCTTAATACTCATAGAATGGGATATTTAAACATTGTATACATTCATTATCGAAAATGCGACATGACATAGTGGTTTGAAGGCTTGCTAGCAATGAGACACTAGTCATAAAATAGCCGTTTTAAAATAGTCCAATAGTGTCGTTTCAAAGGATAAAATGACATTATTAGAGTGCCGCTGAAAGTGCCGGAGATTCAGTGTCTTTTTCTGGAACGACACTTTCAAGGTGCCCCTAAATAACGATGCTTTCAGAGTGCCGCTATGCACGATACCTGTATGACGTCGTAGATTTGATTTATTTTAATATTAAAAATATATGTCAGATCTGGCTGGCTGACGTCATTCGGACTAGGCTGAAACAATTTGATTCAAACTCAAATTACATTGCAATTCAAATGGCGATTCAAATCCAAATGACAATTCAAGTTCAAATGAAATTCAAATAAAAATTAGTATTAAAATACAAAAATTCAAAATGACAATTCAAATTCCATATAAAACCAGATTCATCTAATACAAACTCACAACTATATTACATTGAATTGTACTCATAAATTTAGTCCAAACTCATTAAAAGAAAAAATGATTCAGCTGCTAATTAACAAGTTAAAGGTTTCTTAAAGAGAAGTGATACAAGTCCTAAGAATTTCAACAATTCAGTCATTATGACCTTGGCACCAGCTTGCTTGAGAACAGAACTGCAGAAGTATTTCCTTATCCAGCAGCAACAGCGATCTTACCATCAACCATGACATCACTGACCCTCATGAGACCATCTGGAAGAGAGTGACATCATCCATATAGGTATCGAACTACATTAAGAATACGAGTAAAATGTTAGACCTTATTAGGTTACATGACTAGTAGAACATAATACACAGAGGTTGTCTAATAGATCCATCATCAAGACAACAACAGCAACAACATTCCCATAGTGATTTCATTGCTTACATCAACATGGAGACGAACAAATAAACCATAGGAAGTGAAAACCCATAAGCATGATGAGTATGCGAAGACACATACCTCTACAGAACATTGTGATTGAATATCTACAATACACATTCATCTTGTTCTTGACAGCATCAAGAAGTGATTGAATCTCCTTGTACATAATGAAGATAACAAGACAACAACAAATAAACAAGTATTGAAACGAGCATTATACCTTAGCATCTCAATCTGAATATTCATCATCTCCACATTCAGCTAGTTCCTGACAGTATAAAGAAGTGAATGAACATCCATGTGTACATAAAGAAGATAAATATAATTTAAAACGACTTCCTCAAGCTAACCAAAGAGGATATTAAGTGTACATTCATTCATGTGGCAAAAATAGAATTCAGACAACCGAAGTGGCAAACTGTATCATAAAAATCAAACTCACATAATTATTAAAACTTAATCCTTAGAAAGAGTTCAAAACGGAAATGGATTAGTCAGTAAACAAGATTAACTGACAAAAGTGAGCGAGTTACCTAATCAAGAAAAGTTAGCCTCTACTAAGGTCCTTGATCAAGCATTCATGGATGTACTTACTATCTCCTAGCATGTCTTGTCAATTCTACAAGTGTATAATGAGGTCTGAGATAAATATACAGAACAATCACCATACTATCTTTAATTTTTCACATTTTTTCTAGATAGTACAACTGTGTTTGCCACTAAACCACTATATAGTCTAATATAGGTAAACATTTATTGCTATAAAGTATCGAGTATAATAAGCATGTATTATGTATAATTAGAAGAAAAGAAGCTCTCATTGAAAGGAACAAATATTTTACTGAGACGAGCAAACTTTACCTGAGCATCTACATCCGAATACTCATCATCTCCCTGCTAGCATCAAGAGGTGAATGAATGTTCAAATCTCTTTTTACATAAAGTATTAAAAAAAAAAAAAAACAAGTCTTGAAACAAAACAATATTACCTCAGCAATTCCATTCAAATATTCATCATCTCCAACAATATTCATCATCTCCAACAGTTTCTGAAATCAATGGAATGTTGCAGTAAAGACATATGGATCTTCAAAAGCATTCAATGGAAGCATTGTTACTCCTACTGAGATGCAGTAAAATATATGTGAATCAAAAAAAATTGTACTACAATTTTGAACCACAATTACCTTAAATCAACGAAATTTGAATTAGCCAGAATTCTATTGCTCCCACTGACATCTCCTTGGAGACATGCCCTACGCATCCGTTACGACGGGCTTGAGCGAAAACTTTCAGTAACATCTACTCCCTCCGTCCCACTATTAGATGACCTAGTTGAAGTTTGCACAATTCTTAAGGCAAGGAATGGGAAGGAGTATTTTTAAGTATTTTTTACAATTATACCCTTATGGATAGTAATTTGTAAAATTTAGAAATGATTTCTCTCTCAAACTATACCATGGATTTTCGTAAACTTTGGATCGTTAGAAAGCATTTTAAAACACCTACGTAACGGGTATAAACATGGATATCAAATTATATACATTTCTTATACTAACGATAATTAATCAAAAGGATAATTTTAGAAATATTCTCTTATTTAATGAAATAGGTCAACTAATGGTGGGACAAAATTTTAAACTAAGTAGGTCATCTAATAGTGGGACGGAGGGAGTATTATGACAGATAAACACGCATGTGGGGAACTTAGAAACTCAAATGGGCATTATTAGTTAAATGGAAGCAACGTTAAAAAACCAAACAGATAAAGCTAAAAAAAGTAATCAACTTTCCAAACAAATGGACCAACGCTTCACCTATTATAAGATAAGACATGAACTGTAAGTTTTGAAAAGACATAGTATAAACCAAAATATTAAGTGACGCATCCCGATATGCCTCAGTCTAGTTCCTCCATTGATTGCTTTAGTAATCCATATGCAGTATCATTTCCATTCCAAGTTTAAACAGAACAGATCTCTGTAGGGTCACATTCAAGTTTAAATATAACAATTGATCTCTTAGCACCAGGTATATCGATCTCTTGCGAGGGCTTTAACTTCCAAGACCATACCTTCAATGAGGAACCTGAATGTAAAAATTATACCGCATGATTAAGAAAAAGGCAATGATAACTTGGTTCCGGAAAATAATGATATACCTGCACATTATCAACCGGGGTTAATGATGTTGAATCGAATGAACAATGTTACTTGGTGATCATTGTCCTCGTTTGCCAAGCACAATAGTCGAGCACCTAGTAAGATATGTAATTTTTATGGACTATAACTTACGGGTACCGCCTAGTAAGGTATGTAGTTCTTGTGGATTATAACTTACGGCTAATGGGGTGCAAAAAGGATAATATGCCATGGGGTGCAAAAAGGATAATATGCCACTGCGAAAAGGATAATGGCTTTCGTGCGTCAAAAAGAAAAAAAGGATAATATGCAACTGCAAAGATCTTGATATGTGCCAAAAAGAAAAAAACATTCACTTACATAAATCTACCATGCAATATAGTAAATGTTTGTCACCTTCTTTAATACACAGTAAAACCAATATGCAATTAGTCTTACCCAAATATTTAATTACACGAAGACTTACTGCGGAGGAATCCACTATAGTGGAAATTTAAAATAAAAGTGGTCGAGAGGTAAGAAATCTCCAGGAAAAAATAGCACCATAGACAATTTGGATGCAATAACCGAAGCTAAAGTAAGGGGTTTCTGTAATCTGTGGACGGGGACGGCAAAAGCTGTTAGAGCATACAATAAACAGTTCAAGCTTAAATTAGCATATATATAATGGAGATAAGTTACTTTATCTCTTTAAGGATCTTTTTGTCTTTTGTTCTCGTTCTTTCTACTGCTCAAAGTCCCCCTATTGTTAGGCTCCTTATATTAAAACACGCAAACTGCTCAAAACGGTAGGGAGTAAAGGCATGAACGGGCAGAAAATTTCGGCTGGGTTGACAATGAACAATGGTACGTGATGGTGATTTTCAGCTATTCCCTATTGCAATAGTTGACAAATTGATAAGGAACCTGTGGTGGACTATAACACACTCACAAATTTGTAATGACCACTTAAACTACTGGAATTGTACCAAACACTATAAAATTATGAGTGTCCAGTTTTTTTTACAATCCTGTTATAGGGGCGGCATGTTCCATTAGAGGGGCGGCAAGTGTGATAGCAATGTCCCTCTAATTGGTTAGGGGATGTCCTATAGGGGTGTAAATTGACTAGATTACCTTTTTCATCTTAAATGGACTAATTTACCCTTGCTTTTTTGATTGAAAAGACTGAATTGTCCTTCCCTATTTTTAAGCCAATTAAATCAGAAAAATCAAAATTGTTTCAAAACAGTTTCTCTTCTCTTCTCCTCCTCTCCTCCATTAAAACTGATTTTTCATCTTCCTCTTCGATTCATCAGCGATTTGAAAAAATTTATAATCGTTGATTGAAAACTATATTAGAGATGCCGAAGAAGAAGGCTGACGAATATTGTAGCCGTTCTAATAAACCAAATCCTCCATTAGGTCAAGAACATCAATTTGAAACTCCTCAACCGTCAAAATCAAGCACAGTGACTTATTTGAGGTATGTTTCGAAAAACCCAGTTAGGGTTTAGTCTATTGTGTTTGATTTAAGTTAGTTTTGTATCAAAAATTAGGGTTTTGAAGCGAAATTGAAACTGAAATTTGTGTGTTGCATGTGAGTTACGGTTGGTAATAACCCAGATACCAACCGTAATTGTATATTTTGATGACCCTACGGTTGGTAACATCCCAAATACGAACCGTAACTTCAAAGTTTTGAGAATTTGATGAACTTACGGTTGGTATCGAAACCTTAGTTAGGAACCGTAATTCCTTCTGTATGTTTCAAAGCTGTTTTACGGTTTATATTTGCATCTCACTTACGAACCGTAATTGTGTTACGGTTTGTAACTTAATTTTTGTTACGAACCGTACATCATCCTGTATGTTGATATTTTTTGAAGTAGTGATGTACGGTTCAAAAGTATAGTTGACTTACCAACCGTAGTTTAGTTACGGTTGGTCTCGATTCATTTCTTAGCAACCGTAATAGGTTACGGTTTGTGATTGATGTCTTATTACGAACCGTAAATAAACCTACTCACCATTTTTTTTTCTATATTATTTGTTCAACGCTTAGTAAATCAATCAGTTGTAATGTTTGTGTAGGAAAAAGAGAGGAAATGACTTAACCCCGATTGATCATACGCCCACCCCTCGCGGTGACAAGCATTTAGGGGTAGATAATAGAGGTATCCACAAGAATGAGAAGAAGAAGAATAAGTTTGAAATTAAGTTGAGAGAACAACCTGTGGCTGCATCTGGAGTTGAGCTAGAAGGAGTGGAACATAATGATCAAGAAGAGGTCGGAGTCGAAACTAACCGTGAAGGAAACGAAAATGAAATTGTAGAGGAAGAAACTAATTATGATGAAGATGAAGATGAAGATGAAGATGAAGATGAATCTAAAGAAACCGATGATGATGGAGAGGAGGAAGAGGAATCAAATGATGAAGAGGAGGAAGAGGAAGCAAATGATGAAGAGGAGGAAGATGAAGAAAATGATGAAGAAAAGGAAGAGGAAGAAAATGATGAAGAGGGAGAAAATACCAAGGGAAAAAAAGTAGTTGTAGCTTCACCTCCAAGGCAAAAGAAAGAAAATAAGCTGAGAAAGGAGCCCGCACCGAAAGGGATGCATATTCCTAAATGCAAAGATTTGTTGTTTCCACCGAAGAAGAATAGAAGACCTTGGGGCGAGGCCCCAGATAAGTCTTCAATCTTATTTGGTTATACCGATTCCTGATCCGCAAAAGTCTGTCAGACAAGGGTATGATTTTTGTTAATTTTCTTAAAACATTCATTATTTTGATACATTTTGTTTGTTTATTTCAGTTCACCATAATATGCTTATATTTTTGTATATTTTTTTTCTTAGGACCATGCAAGATGCATAAAATTGCTCAAGCGTCAAAGGGCTGCACATTGGCCATTAAGTGACGAATGTGCTTCCATTCGCGATCTAGTGGTTAGTACAGGACTAGGGCCTAGAATTCTTCATTGCCAATCGGAGTATGATAGTGTTGTGGTCTCTGCCTTCAGGGAACGATATTGGCTTGAAACCGATACGTTTCATCTTCCATTTGGAGAGATGGCAATAACATCGGACGATGTGAAGCAAATTACTGACCTTGAAGTTGAAGGATAATTTGTGTTTGAAGGTTTCGACAAAAACATGTCTTGGACCGACCTTTACATCACTACACCATTTTTAGGGATTCGCAACGGCGCCTGGCCGTTGCTGACCGGGGTCGCAACGGCAGAGTGATGTTTCAAAACACGGTGTTGCATTTTTTCGCAACGGCATAAGCTCCGTTGCGACTCTTGGTCAGCAACGGAGATTCGCAACGTACTGTGCCATTGTGACCCAGTTTATTCGCAACCAAGGTCTGCCGTTGCTAACCTGTTTCTAATTACAGGAATTCTCCTACGCGGAACTAAAATATTATTGGTTATGGTTCTAATTTACCGGTTCTGGTTCTAACTTAGCAACAGATTAAAGACGTTGCTAATATTTTGCAACATAAAAAAAAAAGGTCAAGTCTTCATTGACCTGGTCAAAATCCATTTCCCCCCACATTTCCCCCCCTGCAGTTACCCAGTTCCCCACATTCATCATTTCCACATATATACATTCATTCATTCAACATACATACATTCATTCATTCAACATACAAAACTGTATCATATTATGAAAATGGATTCTTCAGTTGATTTAACAACAAGTATGAGTATTTGATGCAAACTATGTCATTCATTTAATGGACATACACAGAAACATACTTAGTTCCTAAGTTCAGTTTGTATAAAGTTATGAAATTCCTAAGTTCTTCTAACTTAAATCTCTATAAGGAGATACTACATTATAACTTACAAATATTGTAGCTGCTAAGGGACCTAATGGCTGCTGCTTTGCTGCTTTGTTCTCCAATATTTCTGATCTCACAACAGAGCATCATTCAATTAACCTACGAACAAAGCATCACAAATTAATCAGATATCCAGTATGCTTATAAAGATTGAGTCGAAGACTAATATGCTATATAATCAAATCAAAAGAACCCACATACTTCACTCTAACACATAGCTTATGCAAGAGATTGAAAGTATCAAATTACACTCAATGAAACATGTATGCCTCTACAGTGGCTATTTCTGAATCAACAATCTCAATGAAAACCATCGTAAACAACAATGAATAAGAGGATTTCAAGAATAACAAGTGATTAAGCCACTTCAGGATCTACTATTATCAAAGGCATTTGACATGTCCACCAGAATCTTGGCAGTTCAAGTGATCAACAATAGATGCATCAGATGTACCATATTAACAATAGTTGTTATCCAGGCATTGCAATCAAGAAAAGAATTGCTAGTATTAGCATCTTGAATAATGTCACTTGGGCATTACAATTCACATATTTTGTTCCTTTTTTTTCGTAACACAGGATAACATGCGTAAGGACTGAGCTTTTTTGTAGTTATAGTTTCAATATAACAAAGTGTAATAAATTCAAAACTATCACAGGTTGAATTCTGATGAATGCATTAAAATATTGGTTAGAAAGTTATAAGTCATAACAATCACTTATAAGCATCATCCGAAGGCAAACATAAATATTACTCAAGTTTCGGGAAAGTCATGCCAGCTAGCAAACTCAAGTTTCGGCAATATCTGCAGCAAACCCATCATAGATGAACTAATAAAGTATCAAACTCTGCCATGGCTTACTTGCATACATGACTAATACTGGTCACGAACAATTAACAACAACAAAAAATTATAAAATTTTGAGACAACAGAAGTATCTTTGTACAAGGAAATAAATCAAAATCAGATATGGTATGGTATTTAATGTTACCAGACAAGGACGAAACTGAATAAACTGAATATTACTTAGTGAAGAAGAAAAATATACCTTGGCAAGATCAAGGTTGATCACATGAGCAACTCTAGTGACATCTAAACCACGAGATGCAACATCTATGGCGACCTGGACAATAAATTTGGAGGTTAAGTCGTTGCAGGGGTGTAACATATTTATTTAACTTAATTCAAACAAGTCATAATTAAGGAGAGGCTTAAGACTTGGTTTTGGTAGATTGATCACCTTCCAAAATAAAAAAGATAAACAATATGGCAGAAACATTCTGCTCAAGCAAGTGTATCCTATAGAAATAGAAGACATTTTCATCTTTTAGCAAGTCTAATTGTATGTTCGTCCCCTAGCAAAAGAATAAGGGAAGAACTTACTTAGGATCAACTGTAGCTGTTAAGGACAATATAGGTAGCAGGAAGGTAGTTCCTTAAAGAGGAAAGGTTTGTGATAGCTAGACCTTGAGGAAATAGAACAAGAAAAATTAGGAATAAGGACTGCCGAGTATGCTGGCAAAGAAATTCGTCAAATAGAATACATAATCTCTGCATTAGCGCAAAAATAAGAACAAGAGTTTCATCGTTTTGTTTGGTTGATGGCATTTCCATTTTACATCTAGAATATACATTCGTCATATGCAATTAGATTCAATAAACATCTAGAATACAGCTTTGTAGGCTTTGACATAAGCCTTTGTGTTGCAATATATCAGTCCTGGTGTAACTTAAAATAACCAGAACCTCTTACTAGGCTTAATGACGGCTTTCCAGAGATCCATGAATATAACGACAAAATCATAATACACAGGACATAATATCTATGTTTTGAGTTTGATCTACTAAGATTTCTATTCTCTAATGTTGTTCATATAAAAATGGATGAATAAGTTACCTTTTCCCTGACTTCAGAAGATTGAGTCGATGGCAGATATTCTGTACCAATCCCTTTTCCCTTTAGTGCCATCACTTGATTTTTCCTATTAAAACACGACTGT
The DNA here is from genome assembly GCA_023531295.1 of Papaver armeniacum. Taxonomy (NCBI): domain Eukaryota; kingdom Viridiplantae; phylum Streptophyta; class Magnoliopsida; order Ranunculales; family Papaveraceae; genus Papaver; species Papaver armeniacum. The sequence continues at coordinate 192,887 of JAJJWW010009183.1, forward strand.
CATCATAATAAACCTTCAAATATGGAACACAATTCAACTGAGCACACATGCTAAATATAAATGAGAGAAACATCGTAATGCATAGCATCGAAACTGTCAAAAGGAAATCATAACATAAACGTAAACAATCAGAACCGAAACCTTCAAATTGGTTTGTTTTAAGGGGAACACCCGGGTACTAAAAGATTGAACATGAAACCTAAGGAAGCAATATGTGTCTTACCCAAATTCTTTTCCAAAATTTTATTGTCCGCAACTTGTTGATCTCATAGTTAAGCTACATCGTCGTGCTGTAGCTCCAAAACTTCCTCCCGCAAAAGCGAAAGCAGATAATATGCACCATGGATGAGTTAGGCATAAGAAATATTAGGAATACATAAAGAAAGACCAATAAGGAAAACTACCTCTTTGTATCAATCCACTCTTCTCAAAACTGTTGAAGTTCATCGATTCTCGCTTTGCATAGCCAAGAATCGTAATCAAATGTCATTGACTCAAATTTGATACACACTAATTTTCTAATACATGAAATATGAGATACAACATACACAACATAGAAGTTAGAAGCAGAAATATGCCAAAACAAAATTTAATCGCAGTTCTAACTCATCATGGAAATCAATCACTAACTCTCCATAGAAAAATCTGTTGAGTGTTGTTAAATGAGCCAACTAGTTAACCTTGCTCTGTAATTGAATACCTTCAAAGAAATACCATTATGGAAACTTATGTAGTAGAAGAACTTGTGAAACAATACAAGCTACCTTACAACTAGCCTCAATAGCTTCCTCTCTACCTCTTTCCTCAACCACAACAAAGCTTCCTACAAAAAAATTAAAAAACAATCATTAACAAAACCTAATTAATATCCAATTTGATCATTTATTTCTTGTAAAACTACTTCATTAGACTAAGGTAGTAGAGATTGAGATGCTCTAGTTACAACTTACACTTTGATATTTCAATAACCCAAACTACTACCATAATTTCAAGCCATAACCATCACCCTCCATCTTTACTATCATTCAACAAACTCAAAAATGGAATGGAATAATTATTTTAAATTAACTCAACAAAGCAATTACCTCAAAACAACTTATGCCAAACAATTGAAATCGATCCCTTCTTTATTCTGATTTGACTCAACCGTACATCACCATCTCAAGTCAAATCCATTAGTTCATCACAGCCAATTCCCAACAAATCTTCACCATAATCACTAGCATGAATAAAACCCTAACTATCGAACTCAAAGCTCATAATCTAGCTAATTCAGATTAAACTCAACTCTGAATCATTCTTCTAGAACTTCAGTTTTGCCTTCACGTCATCTCGTAATCTGTTCTTATGAAACCCTAATTCTTTAAATTTTCAAATTCTTCTTTTTGTAATCGAACTCTCAAATTGGCATGACCATCATCTTATTCATGTTATAATCTTCAAAACCCATCCACTAATTTCTTCTTAATCATCACCAAATCGAAACCCTAATTCCTATTCACAGAAAACCCTAACTTCTCAATTGAATTCGTATTCTTCAATCTCCGTATTTTCTAAATTCCTGATTCAACTATTCTTCTCTTGATCTGAATCTTGTAAACTTTGTCACAATATCAACTCTCTCAAAACCCTATCCCTGATTCTTACAGAATCATCTTTCTCTTTTCAATCAAAAACCCTAACAAAATCAAATTTATAGACTCATCATCTTCAGACTTAATCCATCTATCTCACTGGATTTATCATAGACAACATGAAGAAGTTTTATAGATTCTTCACGCAGAGACAGAGAGGAGAGGAGATTTTAGAGTTGGAGAGGAGAGGAGAGAGTGAGTTACGAGAGAGTCTCTGCTTGTGGCGGAGAAAAAATGATGAAGGAAATGGATTAAGGGCAAGATAAGGCTAGATTGAGATTAAGGGTGGGGAAAAAAAGAAGCACTCTTGACCAAAGTTTGACCGGGGCGTGTTTATCAACTCTAGTGTTCCGACCGCACACGCGATTCGCACGCTTGAATCGAGCGCAGCTTGCACCGCAACCTTGCTCGTGAGGTTGCAAAATTCGCAACGACACCCATCTGTTGCGAAAAATTAGCAACTAAGATTCGCAACCGAAATTTCGCAACTGACCTAGTGCGTTTCGAATCTTAGTTACGAATCCCTTAAAATGGTTTAGTGCATCCTTGTTCAAGAAACACTTGGGTGGGAGAAAGATGAAACTGAGATGGAGTTTCAGTTGGCTGGTGGTTATGACCCTGCTGAACCACATAAACCAAAAATCATCAAAAAGCTATTGTTGAAGAATCTGAAGACCAAGTTTGGAGGAACAACAACAAAGGAAAGGTCAGGTGAGGTGATTGATGAAACAAGAGTTAGGCGTACGGCCTTGTGCGTATTTGTTATATTCTCTTGGAACCGTATTATTTCCCGATAACTCGGGAAATAGGGTGAATGTTTATTACCTACAACTGTTGAGGAATTTGGACAACATCAAAAACTATTCGTGGGCCACTGCAACCCTTGCATATTTACTTGACATCCTAAGAAAGGCCTCTAGGGTTGGAGCTACTGAAATTGTCGGGAATGTTGCGCTTCTAATGGTAAGTTTGGTTATATTTTTCTTAGTTTGTTATATTTTTAGTCATGTTCCAATTGTTTATACTTAATTTATTTTTTAGGCATGGGTTTATGACCACTTTCCGAGCCTGAGACCTCCTACTGAATGGGAAGAACATGATTATGGCCCTACGGGAAAGAAGTTCAAGTTCACTGGCAGACAACTAAGGAACAAAGAGGAGAAGCTCATTCAAATGAGGGAGAAAATAGATGCTTTCACTATTGAAGATGTTATCTTTGACCATTATTTGAGGATTGAAAATGGAGTTGATGTTCGTAGGGTCACAGAGACCGCAGGCTATAAAGGACCATTGTATCATCCCACGGGTTACGTTATGACCAATCCTCGTCGAACTTTACGCCAAATTGGTCATATTTAAGAAAAGGTTATCAAGGAAAACTTCAAATTATCCAAGCAAGGAGCGGAGACAAAATTCCTCACCATTGTACTCCATTACAGCCCAACTCCAACGGTTGATGCTTGGAACAACCGCCATCAAGAAAGATACCAACTCGGAGCGGGAGAGGCAATTCCTTGTAACAACACGAAAGAAGCCGCTACTGATTACATGGTTTGGTATTCTCATTTTGGTCATACATATGTGATCAATAATGATCCGGAGACCCATCCATATATTCAAAAGGCTATAGCTCAAAGGAAGGCGGTCGACGAGACTAAAGAGAAAAAAGGTCTATTTGGTTTGACTTGGAAGAAGCTATATTTCATGTCGGTACGTAATTTTGTTATCCTCATGACTTTGGATTTTAAGATTAATGTATGTTATAAATAATTTCTTAACACTCTTTTTGATATGTGTATAGAAAGAGCGAGGACAAGCTTTGGCAAATAGCATGACTTCATGCATCCGTAGCAATGGTGTGATTAAAGCTCCTCAACAAAAGATCTTGCAAGAGAAAATAAGGAACATGCATAATCCAAACATGGAAGAATTGTATGAGGGGTTGGTCACGGAAGAAAGAGGCTTAAAGAGGAGTAGAAACTCTCTTGGAGGTGCGAGTAGTAGCCGTCGTCAACCTTCACCTAGCAGCGAAGAGACAAATGATGAAGAGGAGGTGCATGGTGTGGGTACTAGCCAAAGAGGTGGTCGTGGTCGTGGTGGTCGTCGTGATGGTCCTAAAACTCGTGGTGGTGGTAGCACCAACAAAAGGGGTCGTGGTGGCCGCTATGCTTAGTTATGGATTTATCATAGTTGTGTGTGGTTAGTTATGAATTTCGACTTATGGATATTATGACAAACTAATAGTTGTGTGTTAGTTATGGATTTTAGCTTATGGAATTTAGCATGAATATTAACTATGAATTTGAACTTATTTGTGTTAGTTATGGAGTTAAACTTATGGATATTATCTATGAATTTGAAGTTATGGATATGTATGTTTGTTTGTGACAGTTTTGGTTCTTAATTTTGAGTTACAGAGCCAATTACGGTTGGTAACTAATTTTTGTTACGAACCGAAACACACAATGGTAGAAGTTTTATACTAACTTAAGTTACGGTTCGTAACTCTTTCACCTTAACGAACCGTAACACACAATGGAAGAAGTTTTTTTTACTAACTTAAGTTACGGTTCTTAACTCTTTCACCTTAACGAACCGTAAAACATCCAGTAACTTATAATTTTCGGATCTCACCAATTACGATTCGTAGTTATTTATGTAACCAACCGTAACTCTGGATATTTTGATTTTGACAGAGTTACGGTTGGTAATCTATGCGGCTAATAAACCGTAACTCTGGAATCAGGATCACTTTGTCTTGATATGTGGCTATAACATGCCGACATGGGAGTCCCAAACTTGTCATGTTTGGACAAACACACTCTTCTTCATAATCCCCCAATTCATAATGTTGTACTTCATACATTATCTTATCAATTACGCGGTGCGAAACTTGATATGTAATTCCCCTTAGCCACTCATTGTCTAACCATTTGGTGTGTTTTTTACCTCGGCTTTTTTCAAAAGACTCTGTAACTCTATCGTGGTCACGTCGGAAATACGAATCCATGGCTTAAAATACCGTAACTAACCCACCATTACAACTATGAAGTTTCTTCTTCAACCGGTTGTGAGATGACTCCGCCGTACTTGTAGCTTAGTTGTCATAATCCCTATATTGGTTAGTGAACGCCGATACAAACTTCTCTTTGTGCGGATCCAACCAGTTATCCAACAAATACTTCACAACACTTGGATAACCTCTTTTCTAATGAGCCACTAACATAGATGCTCTATTCTCATATTCATCCACGGTGATAGAATAGGTTAAGGCTCTCCACTCCGTTTTGAAACTTTCCCATTTTAGTTCCGCCAACTTGTCATCCTTCTTAAATTTCTCTTTGGCTTCATCTTGTTTATGTAACGGTAGTTTCTTTATTCTATCCATTTCGCTTTTTTTGGTTGGACGGACAAGGCGCATGCACTTAGTTTCAATACTTTTCCACAAGTGGAACGTGCAAAGAAGGTTATGAGCTTCCGGGAAAACCCTCCTTATTGCATTCAACAAAGCTTGTTCCTTGTCGGTAATAATCACCTTTGGAGTATATCCCTCTACGTAGAATAACTTCACTTGTTTTATTGCCCACACATAGCTGTCTCCGAGCTCATCTTTCAATGAGCAAAAACCAACACTAAAAGGAGTATTGGTAGAAGTTTGCCTGGCAATGTTCAACGGCATCTCAAACTTGTTGGTTTTGTATGTGAAATCCATTAGAAGCACTTGATGAGAGCACCGTGCCAACTTCACAAACTCAGGATGAGCCAATAAAAGATGTCTTATTCGTCCTTTCTCATCATCATCGTGGAAAACCGAGTAATTATGCGACTCCCCCAAATGCCTTAATTGTTGCATTTCGTTCCTTTGTTCCCATTTCTTAGCCTTCAATTTTCTTCTTGCATTGTAGATGTTAGCCAAATTAGAAGCATTTTGTGGGTTTCTTTCCTTTAAGTGAGCGAGGATATCAATGGGCTTCATACGAATTTGTGGCATTGCCTCTACGATCTTCTCTTCTTCTTCGGTAAGGCGTCTAGCATAAGAATGTGATAGAAAACTCTCCGGTATAGGGTGGTTATGACTACCGCATACAACTTTCTCCAAAAAACACCTTTTTGCCGCGTTCTTTTTAAATTGAAGCTTGAAGGGGCATAGGGTCTTCTTAGTGAAAGTAGTATTCTTCCTCTTTGTCTTTGCTGCGTGAACGGTACCCTTTTTTGCGTGACTTATATGTTGTCCCCTACACTCGTAAACCATTTGAAACGCACTATCACTAGTGGTACCATTACAAACTATGATACACATAATCAACTTGCCTCGTTCTCTAGCCTACTTCTTTGCATCATCTTTCTCCTCCCATGTCTCCTTGGTTAAATAGTGAAAGCTAGAATTTTGGGTGAGAAGTTCATTTGCTAAAGGTTGTTCATCCATTAGGGGAGGTACATCCACGATCTGGACAACAATATACCCACATTAGTCTAAACAAGGAAACAAAACGAAAACATATATAAAGATACGGTTGGTTACGACACAGAAAACACAAACCGTAACTAACCTATGGTTGGTAAGGGTCCTCTAATAACAAACCGTAACTAAGGTGAAAAGAAAATGAAAACATACATAGCAATTTACGGTTGATACAAAAATTACATAACAAACCGTAGCAGAAGTTACGGATGTTCACGATTCACATATTACCAACCGTAATAAGTGCAGTAAATACTTCCTTGCACATGATAAGTTACGGTTGGTAATTACTGAAGAACATGGCCAACCGTAATTAACTTACGGTTCGTATCAAAAAATTTCTACCAACCGTAACTGGTATTACGATTGGTTTTTTCCCCAAATTGAACCAGTTACGGTTGGTATTTGATAATTTTCGAACCGTAACTGTGAGTTACGATTGGTAACTAGCTAAAAGCCAACCGTATGTTCTTCTGAATTTTTTAAAAATTTGATCTTTTTACGTACTTTAGATAATTTTGATCAACAAAAAGCTAATGAGAACTAATTTAAAAGTATACCTGGTCATTTTCAGTGCTGGGTTCTTAGTTAATTTCTTCAATTGGTTGAGATTGACCTTCACTTTGGGTTAAAACATCTCTACCATCTAAAAAATACTCCATATCAGGATCTCCATCAAGAGGTATTTAGTATTTGTTTTCTCTATCGTATAGAGATTCACCCATCTCAAATTTGCCACTGGAATCACTCATTTTAGTTGAGTGAATCAAAATCCAGGGTTTCACAAATATCACAAAACTTTTTTTTTTCTTCTCCTCTAAACTTTTTTTTTTTATAACTCCAAAAATCTGATTTTAGAGTTATTATAAGTGAAAATTAATTATCAACACTAATCTTGATTATCAACAATAAGGGTTAATTAGCCATTTCCATATATTTTTTGATAAGCGGCACTTGAATTAGTAATGTAATGACCCTTTTATTAGCTTGCCGCCCCTATAATAGGATTGTTTTTTTAACATTGTGCAAATTTGGAATATCAAACTTTATAAGCATCCAAGAAAAAAACCAATAAATATCTTTTTAACATTATGAGCTGTCTCCTTTCATCTGCTGATATAAAAACAAACAAACTGTTTAGATCTCCATTTATAAGATGAGTAATAAGTAGGACCACAAATGCCCATTTTTTTCCACTAGCTTTTCCAACAGAATAATGTCACCTGGGGTGATGATCCTCTTTTTTCCTTTTGCGTACCACAATAGTCTACTACCTTTGAATCTCCAATAGGTTGTCCATGTGCGTTGAATGCAACTGGAAAAAGGTGATCAACTACAGAAAACAAATACATATTAGAAATTGTAACCGGACGTTTAACTGTTAAAAGTAGGAAACTGAAAGACAAAAAAAACTATGTTATTACCATTCCTGCTTGCTTGAGGAGTTTGAGTTTCTTTGACAGACAGCTGGAAAGCCGCGTGCCACTGATCCTCACGTACACTTCCCATTGGTTCATTAATGTGACCATCCCTTGGAAAATGCTCGCCATCTGATGACAAATGTTGACTCCAAGAACCTGGACTGGCAGACCTGTCTAGACTTGCAGAAGTATTGAGCAGGGGAGTTGGCCAATGACTTGCAGTATACCTACTGTACTTGTAGCCCGATATCGAATGCTACTTCTACTACTAAGTCTCACCATGGTCATCTAAAATAAAACCACTTAATTAGTAATTAAGATTCAGAATATAAAATGCAGCACCTTGTTTTTCTATGTATGCAATGTAATCATAAAACTTCTCAAACGAAAAAGAACTACTAAATAATGCTGGGATCAAATACTTCATTCTAAGCATTTCATACTTCACACCACAATTCAAATAACCATAGATTATTATTTATATAAAATATAAGCAATCTAACCAATGATTATGCACTTTTAAGATTTCACACTAAGCAGATGAATATTTGAGTTGTTTCACACAATGATTAGATATAACAAATTACTCCTCCTATAAAATTTCAAACCTAACTTAGCTAGAATTGTCCCACTGTTTATGGGTGAAAACTACTCCTGCAGAATTTGGTAATTTGGGGTGTGGATGAGGAATGAATTTAAACCTTAAACAAATGCACTGCGCGGTGAGTGCTTGTAGATTCGAGAGATCAATCTATGCAAGTCTGGCCTAAACCAAGAAATGGCCGTTTCTGCACTTGTTTCGGTCACAAAGTGAAGGAGATGGGGTTGATCTTAGGGAGGGAAGCGAAGAAGGTGTTGAGAATGTGAAGGTGTAGACTTGCTTATGACTTGTAATGAAAGGTGAGCAGAGGGCTTGTGATTGATGCAAGCAAGCTCTCGGGGTGTTGGAATACGTTTTGTATTAACACTTGGTTTTCTCGTCTCGCCTGGACTTGTGTTGTTGTTTGAAATAGGGCGGAGAACCTATTTATACAAGTCATTGAGCCTTATTCACGTCTCTCGTGGGAAGTGGAGGAAGTGGAGTGATAGAGTAGTGGAGTTGTGCGTCGGTGCCACACGACCCGCCCTTGCCCACTTCTCCTGTTCATCTCTAACCGTCCATGACTTCGACACGTTCTTGTGATGGCGCGTTGCACGCCGCACGCCGTAACCGCGAGACCAATACCCCCGCATGTATCCCCCAGTTTGTGACATGATTGATGTCTGGAATGTGTGGATTGTGGATCCACGAAAGATAGCATGTAATCTTCAATTGAATAATTACGTTATTCAGAAGTCGATACTTGTGAAGTATCGTGTGTATTTTATGCAAAAATCGCATCATGGTGTGGTAAAGTGATAGGTAATGACGCCTCACCGACCAATTAACTCCCGACCAGGGTTGTATAACCAGGTGGTGAAGTTGGACGGATGAGATGATCTTTGAGACACTCATCCGCGACCGTTAATGAAATTAGGTTTTGAAGAGGTGCGCAAACATCACTCTTGACTTGGTAGAAACCAAGCATGGGAAGGATTTCGGAGAGGACCGACCGGGCGTGCATGTAGATAGCATGCCGGTGTACACGTCCATGTCTCACTGTACCATGAAGGTGCGATCTAGGCCACTCAATTTGACCGGCAAAGAGGAGTGGTTGAGATCGATTTTGCAATAGGAATTTGATGCCGCAAAAGGCCGCGCATCATGCACTTTTCCGGCGCGCGTTCCAAGACGACCTAACTTGGTCGGTCTTGGCCGATTGGTTTGACGTGAAGATGGTAGGCTGGTGTTCATGCATATACCTGAATATCCCATTAAAACGTGATCCAAGCTACCCAAATCATCCGGCGAAGTTGAGCGGTCGAGATCAATTTGTGGTTTGGGAGGCGTGGCCACGCTAGTTTGGGCGCACGTTTTGGATTAACCAGGCATGATATGCCTTGGCCGAACACATGAGGAGGTAGATGGGGCCCACGGTGGTCATGCCGGTATGACCAGGACCGCTTAATCTAATCTGTGACCCTCCATTCGTGCCGGAGAAGATGGACGCGCGTGATGGCTTGAAACCCTAATTTTGGCTTTCAAAGGCAGGCGCCATCTCTTGTTTGGGTGACAATTTTGTCACGACCAAACATGGTTGGTTTTGACCGATTGGTCATTGGGTAGGCGGGCCCACGGTGCTCGTGTTGACATGCTCTGGGCCCTTTGAATCTACATCTACACCCTCCATCTATACCGCGAAGATGGATGGTGGAGATCGCTTTGCAACACATGTAATATGCCGCAAACCCTATTTTAGGGTTTTCCGTCCATAATGCTTGGTATGAATGGTTTCTTGGCAAGCTAGGCCAATGACCGACCATGCGGGGTCGGCCGTGGGTATTCCATACCGCTGGGGGTGATGGAATTGATCCGGGGTCATCCAATCATGCTTATGGAGTTGGATGATCGCGATCGATCATATCCAGATCGATACTGGTCAGTCCGGATGCTCAATCGGGCTAGTATAACACACCGAGAGGGGCTCAATCGGGCTAGTATAACACACCGAGAGTCGCCCGTACGGGTATTTCGTACATGGTTTCATTATAGTGCTTGGAGGTTCGTGTTACTCTGTAAGAGTAACACTCGCCGTCATGCCACACCGATAATGAGTAATCGGAAATACAAGGCCGATATGAAATTCACAGGAAGGATTGTTGCCACATGCTCCAACCTCGGGAGGAATTTCATGTATTCACGTAATGGGATTGTTGCCACATGCTCCATTCTTGGTGAATTAAGTGAGGGAGTATCCAACACTTATAAATGGCTTTATCTTTTACAAGATGTCAGCGCATGATTTTTTCTGGTTTTTACAAATTTAACTTTAAATGAAAATCCACCATCAACATTAAGTCCCCTGCCTAGCACATAATGGTTACACTATTGTGTGGTAGGCATAAGATGGTGACAGTTAAAGAAAAAACGTTATGAGACAAAGTTAGATGTTACCAGGAGAGACGGGTCATCCTGTCCTTGGAGTATGTCACGTTCAAAAGGCATCTAGAGAGCATTCCCTAGTATGATGTCGGTCTTGCTCGCTTCGGTCGACCTTGCTATGTCTCGCTTCGGGTCGAGGGGCTATTGCGCCGTTTCGCTCGATCGTGGGGTTGTGCCTAATCGACTGACCGATGCGCTGCTTCGTTTGTGGGGCTACTGCGCCTGTTTGATCGAACGTGGGCTTGAATTTCGTGAACATGATTCCCATGACATAAGAGAACCGTGTTGTGCAAATAAATAGGGTCCCGCCATATATGCTTGATTGAACGTGGGTCCCATATCGTATATGCCTGACTGAATGTCACCTTTATACCAGCCTCGTGCCCTTGACCAACACCGGTCTTGAAACTTAAGCAATACCGGACTTGTGACTTGATCAATACCAGACTTGAAGCTTATGCAATACCAGACTTGAAACTTGAGTGATACCAGCCTCGTCACTTGATCAATACCGGACTTGAAGCTTGAGCAATACCGGACTTGAAGCTTGATCAACACCGGACTTGTGACTTGATCAATACCGGACTTGAAACTTGAGTGATACTTGTGACTTGATCAATACCGGTCTTGAGACTTGATCAACACCGGACTTGTGACTTGATCAACACCGGTGTTTGGACCCAAAACCAGCCTTTGTGTACTCCAAAGTGAATGTGTGTTCTCGTGTGTGACTACACATCTCACGCGTTTTTATACAAGTACGACTCATGTCTTTTATTGTAGAATGAAGAAAAGAACTCATGTTGGGATGTCTTAAGGGGATAATCTTGGTGCCAAGTCGAGGTGTCGATACCAAGATATGCCGAACATTGATGATGAGTTGTTCACCGCGCCCTTTCGACTATATGAAAATATTCGTTTCACAAGATAACCCTTCTCCTATCGACTTCAAGGTTTTTCATGCTCCGCTGGGTCCTCATGAAGGATGGATGAGACGTATGTTGAGCAATGAGTACATCAAAGATAACTTGACCAGAGCATATTATTGATGTAGCTTGAGTGTTGAAACGACTATAGAGTATGTTAAAGTGGCTTCTGGTATGAACGTTGAGGTGGATCCTGGGAGAGAGTGTCAGCCAGGATTCTGAAGCGAACAGGGTCCCGGAGAGAGCGTTGAGGCGGCTCTTGAATAGACCATTGAAGCAGCTTCGCTAGAGGAGCGTTGAAGTATTTCCTCTTCGCCCGATTTACCCTTGCGAATTCCATGCTTCTTGACTGACCATCTCTCTCGTGTTGAATAATTCCTTGACTGACGGTGAAGGAACTTCATGCTGAGCCTCAGTCCCCAAGCGTTGTTTACATGGTTTGTTCGTAGTGGTTGTTGTCGAGCTAGATATAGAATATCTTGGACATTGTTTCATCATTGTGGGAGTCGTGCATGTGGTACTGGAGTTGGAGTTGACGGACGCGCAGGATGTTGTATCTCGGTGGTTTTCCTCTTGCTACTTCAGGGAACTGCTACGTATGGGCTGAAGGTTGTATCGCCTGTTGGTGAGACATATGCCCCTACAAACATTATGAGGCTCTTCATTACCAGCAGGCCTGGTTCTTTCTATCAGGGCATATATTGTTGTAGATGAGCGTTCAACAGCTCCAGAGGATGACCAAAAGCGCGTATTCTCCAACATAGCATGATCGACATGTACCACTGTCTGATAAAGTGACTTGCCCGGATCTTGTTCGACCACTGTCTGGTAAAGTGGCTCGCCCGGATCTTGCTCGATATGACGTGTGGACATCGTTATCTTCTTGAGGCTGCTCCCTTGAGGTATCGGCTCCAGTGGAAGATTGCCATCATAGAGCGTTGATACGTTGCACCGGCATTCTTTAAACCAAATGGCAGTATGGTATAATAAAAATTTCCGAGAGGAGTTCGAAAAGCTATCTTACTTGCATCATGTTCGTACATCCTTATCTGGTTGTAGCTGCTACATCCGTCCATGGAGGAGAACATGCCGTGTCCGCTGGTTGCATCTACTAACATGTCGATGTTAGGTAGAGGAGGATCGTTTTTGGAGCAAGACTGTTCAAGTCTCTCAAGTCTATGCAAGACCCGATCTATCTATTTTACTCGTGTCTCGAACTACAAATCGTTTAACCGACTTGGATCCGTGTATGACATGTAGATGATGGGTGACCAATCCGGCATTTCTTCATATCTCCAAGCGAATATGTCTTGGTACTCTTTGAGAAGTTCCACGAGCTTCATGCGTTTATCCCTACTCAAGGTTGAGCTGATAGGCCTAGGAGATTCCCCAACGATTTCAATCTCATAAGTTGTGGAGTTGGTGCCCTCTTGCAGCTGTTGTGCATCTAGCACTTGCTCTTGTGGTTCGTTGCCGTTGTAGCATTCCATTAGGTGGAGAGATCGGGCACTGATCTCCCCTGCTAATTGATAATGGCAGTGTCGGTATACCGTTTTCCCTTTCTGGTCACGACTCGCCATAAAAGTTCGCTCCCTCTTCGTGTGAACGTGGGTCGTGGCTTCACAGGATGGAGAAGAATGCTTTGTCAGCAAAGATGTATCGTGGGTACTAGCCCTCAACGATGTAAGCCGGTCTTCTTCCTGAATTGACGCCCACGTGGGGAGTGGGATACAACGAACTTGTCTGATTCTTTCAGCGGAGCTCCTCCCGTATGTGCTGGTTTGGTTTCCCTCGAAGTCCTTCATTGTGGTAGGCTTCCGTACGACCTTGCCTGGGAGAATCTTGGATGTCCTAAGAGTCTTGAGAGTAATCACATTCGAAGACGCTCCTATGTCGATAAGGGCCATCTTGAACTCTGAATCCTTGATGCGTGCGGTGACATGTAGGGCACGGTTGTGACCTTCCTCTGGTTGATTACAGCAAAATGTCTCCGTGTGCTGATTCTTCGAGAGGTGTGAAAGTTCGCATAAACTTTCTACTAGAGAAAACGCTTCCCGATCCACCGGCCTCTGGTTCATAGTGAAACTATTGACTTGAGGAGGATTGTTGTGAGGATCAGTCCCCAGTGTAGGAGTCTCCATGACAGACCGCTCATATCTCGATGTCGCTTCTTTGATCGAGTCCATGGAAGTCCGCGCCGCTGAAGTACCTTCTCCGGTGCGTTGAATGCGTTCATTTTTTGCTCCAGGGGCTGTCACGACTCTTGTGGAAATCGATCAGTTAATGTATTAAGAAAAGTGAGTACCTCTTTCTGAGTTGCGGCCATATCCGTTTGAGTCTTAGCAAAAACTTCCTGCTTCTCCATCAAGTCTGCAATGGTAATGGGGGATGGTCCTCCTCTCGTCCCTCCGGCTCCTCATCCCGATAAAGGAGTGGAAGTTGTTGCCCTGGTGACTACCAGAGGTGTTACACTTGATGAGATGCCAGGATTTGCGGCTGCTCTGGATCTGGTGATGGGAGGTGTTGTAATATCACTGCTGAGTGATCGGATTGAACGTTCCCATCTTCTCGTACTCACGTGTTCCTTGATTGATCTCTCCTTCCTCAAGCATTTCTTCACGGCTTCGACAAGGGTATTGAGATACACTACAAAAATTATCAGCTTTAGCCACGTCCAAATTGCGTGGCAATTGTACAAAAATCCGTGGCAAAAAGTTCCTTGCCACGGCTAATGTGGCGTAACAAATAGTCCAGTGGCTAATGGTATTAGCCACGGTCTCAGCCACGGTTTCCAGTGGTGGCAATTAATACATGGTCATTTGCCACGGATTCTAGCCGTCTCTATTTAGCACACATGTGTGCCATAACTTCACGTACTTGCCACGTATTTGGCCGTGGGAAATGATTACTTCTCAACTAATTCTTATATATTCTGTTTATACTTTCAATAGCTTGATTTTTAGCAAGTACAGACACTTTATACTAAACCATTCACCAAAAGTACCAAGTAGCTAGGAAAAATATACCGGAAAATTTCATTCATATATTAATAAAATTCAAGTACATATAAAAGTTTCAAAATTGAAATATGCTACCAACTCAAATAATATAGTTGTCATTTTATGATATTGAAATGAAACAAAATACATGACGGACATGAGGTACTGGTACTTGAACTGGAACAAGTTAGGAGACTTTATAAACTCGAATCAAGATTATGTGGCACGAGCTCCCCATCCTTTGACTTGCTTCCTTCACTTCTATAGCCAAGACTCAAAATGTCCACCCAAGGATATTCTACTGCGCCATCACTAGACCTCCCTGCAACTTTAGAGTATTTTCTGAATTTAACCCCAACCGGACTTTGTTGCCGTCCCTTTAATTTTTTTCAAATGAGATCATTTTCCAACGAGTACAGCCAACACAATTAGAGAGCCTTGAGCATCAGCTGTCACCAATCAACATAAGATGAGATCACAAACATCAAAATGGTAAAAGATATTTCCCATTAAAAAATGACGTGTCCTGAATTTTTAAGAAGGATTAAGTGATGCTTCTGTAATTATGTTCATCCCGTAGTTCTTTATCTGCTATTTTCAACTGACGAATATCAACTATTCTATAAAACCACATTATTATGGTTGAAGGATTTTTTGGTAATACAGTTCATGGAGACGAAATTACCCGGTTTCTTTGGATCTATATCGCCTTCTTGACACACTCCTTTACCTGCCCAAGTTCTTTTGTATCAGGATACTTTATACCATTGCTTATCCGAGAAATACATGCATATTCATCCGAATCCATTGCTTGAATGTTACCCTGGACCAAGACTTAAATGGATTCCTTGAGAGAACCTAATTTGGCATATTCTAAGGAGATGTCAGTTCCTTGATTCTCAGTCGTAGAGTCCGGGATGCTAAAGTAACCATCTACCAGATTACGATCTTGGTAGTGGGGTCTCACCGATTCTCAAGTAACAAAGTTATATAATTTTCCATTTTCTGGTGGAAGTGTTGTCATTGAAACCACACTAGCAACAGGGAAAAAAAGTTTGAAATTATAAAAAAGGAATGGTCTTAACTGTGCAATTCAAAATGGTGGAAATCGTGTGAGACATACCAGCTACCGATTAGAAGCAGATTCCTCAACCGGAGTCCCGAGGTCATATCTGTGTAGTCTCCTCCTTTCCTTATAGATTTGCCTTTGATTCAACAGAGTCACGGCGTCATTGCAAGAGGAAGAGTCATTTAGTCTTTTTCTTCCAACCATATACTCTTGTTCGAGTAAGACTGCATATTTAATCGAAAAATTGTGAATAAAACACATATGTTTCTGAATTCGTATAATCTACTTATCTTACTCCATAAGCATGAAGAAAATGGAAAAGAAAAATACAAACCTCCAATAAATTTGGAATATGGAAGCACCGCGCATGGATTAAAATCAGTATATTTTGACCTTGTTTAATATGCACTACAAAACAGAATTCAAATAGCCCTCATGGATTACGTGATGTGTTTGCACCATAAAATGTAATTCCCAAATTTAGTTTGTAATTTCCTCAAACACAGAATATGCACCGTATTATCACAGAAACCCATAGAAAAATATCATACAGAAACCCATAGAAAAATAAATATAGAAAATTCAGGTAAACTGAAATTAAAGGATAATCGTACCAGAAAATTAAGGGAACACGTAGAAAAAATTCTTTTCATCTTGGCGGAAGTACAACCCGATATATAAATCAAATGAAGTATTACAACAAATAAATAAATTATTTGATTTCTTTACTTCAAACCTATACGTATTGAAGAAGATAAACTACTACTAGGCTAAAAAAAAATGTATGAACGAACTAAATTAGGTAAAAAACAAACTAAAAATACTACTTCAAAACCTAAGTTCAGAAAATCAAAAGAAAGCCATAACTTGCAGGATTTCCTTTTACTGTACATAGATTTAAAGTGCGGGTGTAATTTACATAGTTTTTCTGAGATTCATGGTTGAAGAAAAATAGGAAGAAGATAGTTAAGGGGAAACTGGGAGTGAGGAGTTATTTTTTCTCTCTGGTGAGGAAGGTGGGAGACATGGGTTGTTCATGTTAACTTCTTTTTGCGGATTAAACGATGTAGTGGGATTTTAGCTACGGGTGGTACCTATTGTCCCGTAACAAAAAACCCATAATACCCACGACCCACTGTGTCGTGATCAAAAGTCATTCGGCTGATTAAGCCATTATAAAACCGCACTCGTGGCAAAACATCATCTGGCCGTAGCAAATGAGTGACCTATTTTCCACAAGACGTTAGGCGTGGCAACATGTGGTCAATAGCCACGCATCTAAGAACCCGTGGCAATAGGGTGGTGGCTAAAACTCAATAATTTTGTAGTGATATAAATCTTCCAGCAGGGATCCGTAAGCTGCAGGCTCCATTTCTTTATCCGGTAGACGTTGTAGTACTCCGGATAAGTTCTTTCCTCTGTGGAGTTGCCTCGGTTATTCATTGTTGACTGGACCATGTTGTTCATCTTTCCTGAGTCTCCTGCGGTTACGCGCTCTTTCTGCCGCTCCACTGGTAAAGGTGTGACTCCTGACTAAGGATTCAGCATTTCTTGCACTGCTTGAGTAGATTCTCCGACCCTTCTTGTAATTGTGTTGCTATATCATTCAAAAGGCGAAATGTCTCGCTCCGCCTTCCTGGTGATACCGGCTTGATTTGCCAAGACATCCTCCAAAGATTCTAGCTACACTTCCCATGATATCTCGAACCACCTGTGGTCTCCCGGTGAGGATACATCGCGAGATGAAAACCGAAAAATTGAGGATTCAATTTTTGCAACCGATAGATCAACCTCGCACCGTGGTCGCCAATTGTTTATGGGTGAAAACTACTCCCGCAGAATTTGGTAATTTGGGGTGTGGATGAGGAATGAATTTAAACCTTAAACAAATGCACTGCGCGGTGAGTGCTTGTAGATTCGAGAGATCAATCGTGCAAGTCCGGCCTAAACCAAGAAATGGCCGTTCCAAACTTGTTTCGGTCACAAAGTGAAGGAGATGGGGTTGATCTTAGGGAGGGAAGCGAAGAAGGTGTTGAGAATGTGAAGGTGTAGACTTGCTTATGACTTGTAATGAAAGGTGAGCGGGCTTGTGATTAATGCAAGCAAGCTCTGGGTGTTGTAATATGTTTTGTATTAACACTTGGTTTTCTCGTCTCGTCCGGACTTGTGTTGTTGTTTGAAATAGGGCGGAGAACCTATTTATACAAGTCATTGAGCCTTATTCACGTCTCTCGTGGGAAGTGGAGGAAGTGGAGTGATGGAGTAGTGGAGTTGTGCGTCGGTGCCACACGACCCGTCTTGCCCACTTCTCATGTTCATCTCTAACCGTCCATGACTTCCCGACACGTTCTTGTGATGGCGCGTTGCACGCCGCACGCCTGTAACCGCCAGACCAATACCCCCAGTATGTATCCCCGATTTGTGACATGATTGATGTCTGGAATGTGTGGATTGTGGATCCACGAAAGATAGCATGTAATCTTTGAATTGAATAACAGCGTTATTCGGGAAGTCGATACTTGTGAAGTATCGTGTGTATTTTATGTGTTTCGCATCATGGTGTGGTAAAGTGATGGGTAATGACGCCTCACCGACCAATTAACTCCTTCCCGTGGTTGTATAACCAGGCTGGTGAAGTTGGACGGATGAGATGATCTTTGAGACACTCATCTTGACCGTTAATGAAATTAGGGTTTTGAAGAGGTGCGCAAGCATCACTCTACAGCTTGGTCGAAACCAAGCATGGGTAGGATTTCGGAGAGGACCGACCGGGTGTGCATGTAGATAGCATGCCGGTGTACACGTCCATGTCTCACTGTCCCATGAAGGTGCGATCTAGGCCACTCAATTTGACCGGCAAAGAGGAGTGGTTGAGATCGATTTTGCAATAGGAATTTGATGCCGCAAAAGGCCGCGCATCATGCTCTTTTCCGGTGCGCGTTCCAAGACGACCTAACTTGGTCGGTCTTGGCCGATTGGTTTGACGTGAAGATGGTAGGCTGGTGTTCATGCCTATACCTGAATATCCCATTAAAACGTGATCCGAGCCACCCAAATCGTCCGGCGAAGTTGAGCGGTCGAGATCAATTTGTGGTTTGGGAGGCGTGGCCACGCTAGTTTGGGCGCACGTTTTGGATTAACCAGGCATGATATGCCTTGGCCGAACACATGAGGAGGTAGATGGGCCCACGGTGGTCATGCTGGTATGACCGTACCTGCTACTCTAATCTGTGACCCTCCATTCGTGCCGGAGAAGATGGACGCGCGTGATGGCTTGAAACCCTAATTTTGGCTTTCAAAGCCGTGCGCCATCTCTTGTTTGGGTGACAATTTTGTCACGACCAAACATTGTTGGTTTTGACCGATTGGTCAAGTGTGTAGGCGGGCCCACGGTGCTCGTGTTGACATGCTCTGGGCCCTTTGAATCTCCATCTACACCCTCCATCTATACCTGCGAAGATGGATGGTTGAGACCTTTGCAACACATGTAATATGCCGCAAACCCTAATTTAGGTTTTCCGTCCATAATGCTTGGTATGAACGGTTTCTTGGCAAGCTAGGCCATTCCCACCGACCATACGGGGTCGGCCGTGGGTATTCCATACCTGCTTGGGGGTGATGGAATTGATCTGGGGTCATCCAATCATGCTTATGGAGTTGGATGACTGCGATCAGATCATATCCGGACTGATATGGTCAGTCCGGATGCTCAATCGAGCTAGTATAACACACCGAGAGTCAGCCTGTACGGGTATTTCGTACATGGTTTCATTATAATGCTTGGAGGTTCGTGTTACTCAGAAGAGTAACACCGCCGTCATGCCACACCGATAATGAGTACTTCGGAAATACAAGGCCGATATGAAATTCACGGGGAAGGGATTGTTGCCACATGCTCCAACCTGGAGGAATTTCATGTATTCATGAGAATGGGATTGTTGCCACATGCTCCATTCTTGGTGAATTAAGTGAGGGAGTATCCAACACTTATAAATGGCTTTATCTTTTACAAGATGTCAGCGCATGATTTTTTCTGGTTTTTACAAATTTAACCTTAAATGAAAATCCACCATCAACACCCACACATGATAAATCAAATAGAAATCATAACCCACAACTTCATAAATACTAAGCATACAACTTCATAAAAATTCAAATTTTACTTCATTAAAAATATTAGAAAAAATATCTAGATGTTAATCATACAAATCATAATACAAACTGAATTAGCAATTACACCCCTATACATGACACTAATCATACAAATCCATGAATTACTGAACATGTTCTTCATACTGAATCACACAAAACAATTAGAAAGTCATTATACCTCAAGATATTCCATAAATCAAGTAAACCCTGTCAACAAAAAACAAAAACAAATGATAATTAAAACCTCAAAATAAACAAGAAGAACAAGAAAACAGAAAAGGGGATTTTTATCAAAACCCTTGAAATTACAAACCCTCACTCTACCATGAATAAAATCAAAGAAGAATAAGAAACGAACAGAAAAGAGGATGTTTTGCAAAACACTGACTTTGAAATTACAAACCCTAACTCTACCATGAATAAAATCAAAGAAGAACAATAAACGAACAGAAAAGGGGATGTTTTGCAAATCCCTAACTTTGAAATTACAAACCCTAAATTCACCTTTAATAAAATCAAGACTGAAACAAGTTTTGATGATGAAGGGTTTCAGAGAAATAGGGTTCAATGGTGTTATTTCTATGATTTGGGTTTGGGTGAGAGCTGGAGTGAGACTCGAGAGAGCGAGAAGGAGTAAACAGTGAAGTGAGAGATGTGAGAAGGATAAAGAAAGAAGAAGGAATTAGAAAAGTATATATTGTACTCGATACTAACGAGGTGCTCTCCTAACCACACAAAGTGGGGGGAAATTGATCCGGCTAAAAAAATCTTCCAGTGAAACGAGCCTACTCAAATGTCGTTGTAGAAGTCAACAAAAGTCCACCCACTACGACGACTTGACTTTAGTCAACGACAAAGCGTACTGTGTCCCTGTAAAAGTCAATTAAAGTCCAACCATTACGACAACTCGACTTTAGTCAACGACGCGTTAGGTATATAGCGATTTTTTGATATTTTCTCTGTGTCGTTTCATGATGTCTCAGATACTTTTTTTTCCACTAGTGAGAGGATAGTAGGAGTTTCAGACACTGCTTCAGCTTTCTTTATTTGGGTTTATAGAAATGGAATGTCAGAGGCCATTCGAAGCCTAGAATCTAAACTAGTTATAAACCTGGCTGACGACCTGAGAGTTGAGCCTATAAATTAGCCAGACTATCGTATTCAGTCAAAATTAGTCGGTGCTATGGATTAAAAAAATCTAAGGAAAACATGCCCCACATTAAGATCAGTCATTATTTGATTTAACAATCATTCTAAACAAACCGCCAGAAAAACAACAATAAAAAACTGCTCCTCACAATTTTTCAGAATTTTGTGGTCCCTAGTGGGCCACGCACCTCGGGAGTTTAGCAGGGACCCATGTATTTTGTGTAGCGGTTTTTTCATTGTGTTTTTCCTCGGTTCATTTAGACTTTTTGTTGATTCAATGGTTAGCTTGAGCTAATTTTAGCTGCACATACAATGATTAGCCATGATTAGGTTCGAGGGTTAGCTTTTGGTACGGCCTAATTCCTATCGTCCAAAATAATAAAGAATGGACGACCAGGTATATTTCACACACGGATATATATATATATATATTTCGCTAACGATCCCGAACCGTACTCTTTATCAACATTGTTAATGGAGGTGCCAGATTTCATGGGAGGGCGTCAAATATCATACTCCCTTCGTCCCTAGTATATAGCCGGAATTTGCCAATTCTCTTAGAATAAGGAAAATTATGGATTTCATAAATATTCATCATTTTTTCTTATTTTACCCTTTACCTCATTTCCAAAACAAGAGATATCAATTTACTTGTTATGATACCCATGCATTATAAATAAGGGTATATGAGAAAAAAACATCATTGGAATTGGAACTCTGCCTATTAAATGGGAGTGGAAATTTTTAAACTCCGCATTTATAAAGGGACGGAGGGAGTATAAACCAAAGCACTTTCTAATTTGTTTTTATGGGTTTTGGTTACCGTCCCGGTAAACCCCATTGGTACCCATGCTTTTTAAAGATACCCACCCGTGCTTTTTATAAAGAAAAATCGGTTAGTCGTCCGTAGTTGTCTTCTTGCTAACACCTGTCGTCACAAGTTACACAACAACAGTGATAGAGAGTGAAAATTGAACAAAATCAGAGGTGACGAAACATAGAACAGTTCATGGAGACTAAAGTACATCAGTTTTATTAGCTAAACATATCCTATGAGTTTGATGATTTTGAACTTCGAAGAAAAGGGGGTGAAGTAGTGGATACTGACTTCAGAAGTAGAGTGAGAAAACAAAGGCAGAAAGAAATTAAGAATGTCTTCTTAATCTTAAGGTATGTGTGTATTCTGTTCAACTTTGATTCTAGCTAATTTTATTGAGCCATATATTATAAAGGGTAGGTTATGATAGAGACAAAGGGTTTGTAAAACCTACTGAAACTGCTGATTGCAATTTGTTTAAACAGATGCAAGTTACAGATGTTACTTAGTTACTGTGTTAATGTGATGGTGATATAGAAATGTTTGTTAAAATGTTTCAATGAAAGGATTCGTCTGTCAGACCTGGTTGGAGGCAGTCGTATTACCCTCTTAGGAATTGAACTGCTTTAGGCTAATTCCATAATGGTATTGCTATTCGAAAAAATGATATATAAATACACAGGATATTAGAGCCAGATAAGTTGATATTGTTCTGTATTTTCATGTTGATACAGAGAATGGAAGGTGTTGGAAAACAATTACTAAAAAAGATTTTTAAGGTTTTAATAAAATTATACTTTATTGTTTTCTTTTGTGAATGAAAAAACTTATTAGTCCCACATTGTGGAGTTTCCACTTTTTAATTATTTTAAGAGACTATATAAGCTTTTTAGTCCCACATCGGGAAGTTCTTCATCTTAAGTTGTTTTGTTCTATTATATAAACAAATTCACTACTTTTGTAAAAATCATGGGAAAGGGGTTGCTCCTTATTGTAGAGGGACCCCTAAGGGAAAATATTTTATAGCCGTTTCTTAAGCGTTCGCGATTTTCCTTAACGGTTTTTTCGGAGTTGCCAAGCTCAAGTTGAGCATCTACTACATATGCTAGTAGTAGGTGTAGTAGGGTAATGTCTTAAGGGCAGCGTGTTGAACACGTGACTCACTCTGTTTTTCCAAAGTTTTGCCTTGTTGCTGTTGCGGAGATTTGGGGAGCTCGTCCGTTTCATCAAATCGATCACTTCCACTATAAAGGAGCTAAGTATCAATAACTTTTGCTTATTTGATTTTTCCTTGTTTTTGATTATTGAACCCAACAATCTTAAGACATTAAAATTTGTAATAATCAAGAATGGTTGATTGGTTTGCGAATCATGGATGTTAATTATGGAGTGAAAAAACAGAAAATGAATTTTTAGTCAGCTGTAGAGTTTCGAATTTATCTCTCAACCTAGAAGGAATTTCGATGAACCCTTTTTACACAACGTAGTGGACATCCTGATAGTTGCCCACGTAAAATTTCAGAATTTTTTGGAGTTGTAAAAGTATTTTTTGATATTTTACAAAACAGAGAAACGTTCTGAAAAATTCTGACGGGCAGAAATGTTTTGTTAACTAAAGTAGTTTTTATGGGGTAACCATGAGTTTTTTGATATGGTGGTTCAAACGAAGTTTGTAAATCTAGATATTATCTTCAAAACTCATATTTTATCTTCCGTTTGAACTAAGGTTTCGAGATGTGGTGTATTAGGTGATTGGGAAATTACCATCTCCGTAGTACAAACGAAGATTGTGACATGAACCGGAAAGGGACATGGCTAACGGGCGCATGTGGATGAACATAATTTTTCCAAAGGCGACAAAGGTTGGAACATCAAACGCAACTCTAAGCGTAGTCTTCTTAAGAAAGGTATGTTTCATAAACTTTGAATCTAGCATTACTTTAATTAAGGGTGATTTTTATGTGTGTAAAATCCTAGCCATACGGCAAGATAAATTGTAGGCAACATAAAAACCTTAATTAGTAGATAGTTAATGCTAATTTAGTTGAAACAAACTAGTGCGAGTTCAGTGGCATGATGTCGTAAGTTATTTTAATAACTAATGTGAGAGACCAGTAGGTGGACTTTGGAGCCACCAAGCATGTTTGTTGAAACAGAGACCTGTTCACCTCCTATCAGAGGATAGGAGATGTCGATAAACTCTATATGAGTAACTCACCTGTGACAGAGGTTGCATAAAAGGGAAAGGTCGAGCGAGAAGCTCATATTCGTAATATTCTCACATGAATGAAGTTTTCATGTTAGGGCATATGCAAGAATCTTGTATCTTGTTTTGTTGTAGATGGTAAAAGACTTAAGATATTAATTCAATATGGAAAACTTGTCGTACCTAAGGGCATGTGATTTTGAAGGAAACGTTATAAGACTTAAGTTCAATATAAGCTTAACGAAAAAAATGATGAAGTAGTTGATTCTTGTGTTTTCTTTTGTGTGATTGAATGTTTTGCATGGTAGACATGGAACCATAAACTTATATAAGTCAATGCATAAACTGGGAAGCGTAGGCTGCATACCCAAATTTAGTTTGGATATTGAACACAAAAGTTAAATATTCGTAGAATCAAAATATGCTATAAAACCTTTTAGCAAAATTGCTCAAAGTAATTCTAAGCCCTTAGAATTAATTCAGTTAGACCTAGTTGACATGAAATCAACCCAAACTAAGGTGGTAAAAGGTGTTTTTATAACTTTCTTAGATGATTGTACGAGGTACTATCTTGTATAAACTTAAGAGTATAAACTTGAAATTGAAAGCAAAGTATATGTTACCACTAAAAGGGTTAGGTCTGAACATGATGGCAAGTATGAAATTCATATAGGAGAACTTTACTTGTTAAATGGCATTATTGATGAGATCACACCTCCTTATTCACCGTAGTCTAATGGTATAGTTGATCGTAGAACAGAACCATTAAGGAGATGATTTATGCCATGTTGATTAAAGGATTAACCGCCAACTTGTGGGGGGGGAGGTCGTCCTCTGATTTTGTTATATCCTTAATAGAGTAACCTTTAAAGGATTAGATAAAACTTCATATGTTTATGAAAGATAGACAACCTTCTTATGCATACGTCAAAGTGTGGGGGTGTTTAGATAAGATATCCCGAGTACCCCTACGCATATAGTTTTTGGTTGTGAGTTCTGCTTTTTATGACTTTGGTGTGAATACTATTATGGAATCTAGGGATGTTGAGTTCTTTGAACATGTTTATTCTTAATCATGTACCTCATTAGAGATGTGATGTTGATCCCCTAGATTTATTTTCAAATAGTCAGAACTTATCTTTAAGGAAGATGAATTAGAGTTGATCCTAGGAGAAGTAAAGATTAGAACTGAGACTTCTTATGGACCTAACTTCTTAATAAGCCTAGATTAATCTGAGCTCCAGACTCGTAAAGAAGACATAACATCTATTGAAACCCCATTCTGGTAAGAAGCTTCATTTAGTGAAATGGACTCAGTCCGTCGGAACCAGACTTGGGAGCTTGCTAGTTTACCTCTAGGGAGTAAGACCATGGGATGTAAATGAGTTGAGACATTAGATATATGGAACTGTGGAAAAAAATTAGGCTAAGTTGGTAGCTAAAGGCTATAAACTAAAAGAATGTGTAAATTTCCTTGATTCTTATTCACTTGTGACGAGAATTACTTCTTTTGAGATGCTAATTGATATTGTTATTGCCATAAACAACTTGGAGATACATCATATGGATGTTAAGACAGCTTTCCTAAAACCGTGAATTAGATAAAGAAATTTACATAGACCAACCTGAGGACATTGTAGTGAAAGGTTATGAAGACAAAGTTTGTAAGTTGAACAAATCTTTGTATGGTTTTCAAATAAGCACGTAATGATGTGACATGGAAAATTTGATCATGAGATAATGTGTAGTGGATTTAAGTTAATGAATCGACAAGTATATTTATAAGTAACTTGTTAAGGATGCCTGTGTGATTGTATGCTTGTATGTTGATGATATGTTTATACTTGATACAAACATAGATGTGATAAATTCCACTAAAACCATGCACTGAATGAGAATGTTGACTTGAAAGATTAAGACTTTTTAATGTAATCTTAGGGATGAGGATTAGAAGATAATAAAACATTTATAGTCTTAGTTATTCTCATTATGTTGAATTTGTGCTTAAGAGATACAATCAGTCCGATTGTAAGCCTGCTTGTACTCCATACGATTCTTCTTGTAGACTCAAGAAAAATAAGGAAAATGGAGGATCTTAACTTGAATACTCAAGAGTTATAGGATGTCTGATGAATTTAATGAACTGTAAGAGTCCAGACATTGCCTATATTGTGAGTAAGTTAATTAGATATACTTGTAGTCTAGAGCAAGAGCATTGGGATGCACTTAGTAGAGTATTATGGTACCTAAAATACTCTATTACCTTTTATTTGATTTATGAAAGGTATCTTGTTGTCCTTGAGGGACTTTATGATGCAAACTAGATAGTTGACTCAGAGGAGTCTACGTATACGAGTGGATATGGTTTCACTCTAGCATGATGGTTTGTTTTTGGAAGATTTCCAAACAGACATATATTGCTCAATTCATTATGGAATCTAAGAGTATTGCGTTAGATAAAGCACGAGAGGGGGCAGAGAGCCTAAGATGCTTTTTAGAAGACATTCCTCTCAGGCATAGGCCTGTGCCGCCTATATCTATACATTGTGTTAGCCAAGCTATAATAGCTAAAGCTAAAAATAACTAATCTCAATCGGCGTTATTTCCATTGATTGGATAAAGTCCAAGGAGAATATCGCGCAATCTTTGACGAAAGGTTTGTCCAAAGAGATAGTTAGAAATGCATCGAGGGGGATGGGGCTTAAGCTCATAAATTAAACTTGCCATGAAGGATACTCAACCTTGCTGACTGGAGATCCCAAGATCAAGGTTTCGAATGAGACAACTAATTTATGGTGGGTAAAGGTAAACACTATCAGAGAATTTTATTCTCTGTCCCTTCCCTATGGTGTAGACGTGATAGTGTGACTGCATGTGAAGGATGACTTTTAATAAGTCTTAATGAGTTCTATAGTTTCAATTTAAGATTGAAGTGGGGTGTAGCAGTAACACTCTTTATAGAAACTCACCTATCTGAATGGGGAAGTGGGGCCGTTTCCTATGAGAATATGAGCTTTGATTCTCTAGAGCATTCTGAGAAACAGGATATGTCCAGGGCCAAATTGGACAAAACGGCACGAGCTTGGCAGCACCATTGGAGATATCATCCGTGGTTGTTACCGCGAATTACATCAAATGCTAGCAGTTCAAGACATAGTTCACCTGTCTCTAGCAAGTAATTAGGTAATATCTCACTAAGCAAAGGTTCAAGACCTCATGGACACCTTTGCCTAAAATGGTATTTCCTGCGCTTTTTATGTGATTTTCTTTTTGATGGTTTTGGTATTACTGGAACTTAGGATCTAAGGGTCACTAAGGGTTCACTAGTTCATGCTTTTTCACTTTGGTGAAAGGAACCTTTAGTCTCACTTGTGAGGAACTAAAGATGAAAGCTCTCTATACTATATGATTTTAGAAATCCATAGTATGACCCTGTGGTCAACACACTGTTGTGTGAGGGAGATGACGTTGGAATGGCTAGTATGACTTAAACATGTACGATCTGTCTGTATTTTCAGTTAGTTCGGGTCGTGATATTGGGTTGTTGATTTACCAAGATCTATCTGTGTTTTCGTGTTTTATTGATTTTTCATTCATGTGGGGGATTGTTGGAAAACAATTACTAAAAAAGGATTTTTAAGGTTTTAATAAAATTATACTTTATTGTTTTCTTTTGTGAATGAAAAAACTTATTAGTCCCACATTGTGGAGTTTCCACTTTTTAATTGTTTTAAGAGACTATATAAGCTTTTTAGTCCCACATCGGGAAGTTCTTCTTCTTAAGTTGTTTTGTTCCATTATATAAACAAATTCACTACTTTTGTAAAAATCATGGGAAACGGGTTGCTCCTTATTGTAGAGGGACCCCTAAGGGAAAATATTTTATAGCCGTTTCTTAAGCGTTCGCGATTTTCCTTAACTTTTTTCGGAGTTGCCAAGCTCAAGTTGAGCATCTACTACATATGCTAGTAGTAGGTGTAGTAGGGTGTTTTATCCTGGAGATATCCGTCCTGTGAGGGCTATAGCATCACTCTTGAGTGTTAGGGCGCTAATGTCTTAAGGGCAGCGTGTTGAACACGTGACTCACTCTGTTTTTCCAAAGTTTTGCCTTGTTCTTGTTGTTGCGGAGATTTGGGGAGCTCGTACATTTCATCAAATCGATCACTTCCACTATAAAGGAGCTAAGTATCAATAACTTTTGCTTATTTGATTTTTCCTTGTTTTTGATTATTGAACCCAACAGAAGGTTCATCTGGTCAGGGTATCAAAATTCAGACCTTTAAGGAGGTGTTGATGAGTCCATCCACTGATGTTGAAAGAGAAGAGGAAGAATGACAACATCTACTCCAAATCAAACGTTTTTCAGGCCATCCGGACAACCATGGGGAGTAGGTTTGGTGTCACGACCTTCTTCGTCGTCATCTAAAAGACAAATGACAACATCTACTCCAAATCAAACGTTTTCGTGCCATCCAGGACAACCATGGGGAGTAGGTTTGGTGTCACGACCTTCTTCGTCGTCATCTATACAACCAAGGGTGGGACCCATACTGAGTTGCACCACCGGGGAAAAAAAAAAAAATCGACCGATGGTTGTTCGTTTTCATCTAATACAGTGGGGGCAAGTAAATCCCAATCAGATTACATGTTATAACCGTCAAGAACACGGGTGCAGAAATTAAATCTAGCAGGACAAGAAGTAGGGGGTATTAAGTAAAGGAATGGTATATGCGGAATCGGGGAAACTCTGCGCAAGAGGCACGGGAAGGTCAAGTAATTTATAGGAGGGCGAAGGGGATGTGTCCCCAAATGATCAAGTTGTGCAAGGTAAAATGCTACTATTCAGTCATTTAGTCCATGTTTTGATTGACACTGGTTCGAGATGCTCATTTATTAGCCTATACATAGCAGAGAAACTTGGGCTCAAAATGACATTTGGTGATAAGAGGTTGTCACTGGCAACACCATTTGGCAGTAAAAAATTTCCTTTCCGAGTTTGCAAGTCTTGTGTGGTGACGGTTGATGACCAAGAATTGACTGCAGACTTGGTAGTACTAGATATACAGGGCTTTGATGTCATACTTGGTATGGATTGGTTAGCCAAACACCACGCAAGTGTGGACTGTTATGCAAAAACAGTGACATTTCATATGCCAGGAAAATTGCCATTTACGTTTACTGGTTCCAGAAAACCTCAACGTCCATTTGTAAACCGAGAAAGACAAGTGGTGAAAATGGGATTGGTTTGCTTGCCGTTTACGTAGAAAGTTCAATAACAGCAGACACAATACCAGTGGTGCGGGAGTTTGAGGATATATTTCTACCAGGATTACTACCAGAGAGAGTTGTAGATTTCTCTATTGATTTACTGCCAGGTATTTCTCCCATTTCAGTGACTCCTTACCGAATGGCTCCTCTAGAAAAGAAAGAGTTGAAAACCCAGTTACAAGAATTAACAAGTTTAGGAATCATTCGACCCAGCTTTTCGCCATGGAGTGCTCCAGTTTTATTTGTGAAAAAGAAGGATGCATTTAGGTTATGTCTTGATTATAGTCAGTTGAATAAAGTTACTATTAAAAACAAGTATCCACTTCCAAGAATAGATGATTTGTTTGATCAGCTGAAATGGGCCCAATACTTCTCCGAGATAGATCTTAGGTCAGGTTGTCATCAACTGAGAATCAAGGATGAAGATATTCCGAAAACAGCATTTAGAACTCCACTAGGACACTATGAATATGTTGTTATGCCTTCTGGTTTGACTAATGCTCCATCAGCCTTTAAGGATTTGGTGCACAGAATATTTTGGAAGTATTTAGGTCAGTTTGTCATCGTGTTTATTAATGGTATCTTGATCGACTCTAAGACACATGAAGACCATAAAGAACACTTAAAAATTACTCTTCAAATTTTGCGTGAACATCACTTATATGCAAAGTTTAGTAAATGTGGTTTTTGGTTGAGTGAAGTGAAGTTTTTTGGGCATGTTGTTTCAAGTGAGGGAATTTCGATGGATTCAATTGTTGATAGTGTCCAGAATTGGCAACAGCCAACAACAGTTACGGAAATCCAAGGCTTCTTAGGACTTGCTGGCTGTTATCGTCGTTTTGTGCAGGGATTTGCTGTTATAGCTTCACCATTGTCTAGATTAACACAAAAAGGGGTTATCTTTGAATGGACGGTGGAATGTGAACTGCTTTTCAAGAACGAAAACTCGTCTTCTTTGTATCACCGGTGTTAAAAATACCTACTCCGGGGGAATCTTATGTTGTATATACAGATGCATCTATTATCGGGCTTGGTTGTGTGTTAATGCAGAATGGGAAGGTCATTGCTTATGCTTCTAGAAAGTTGAAGACTCATGAGAACAATTATCCTTTGCATGATCTAGAGTTGGCAGGGATTGTTTTTGCTTTGAAAATTTGGAGGCACTACCTTACTGATGAGAAATTTGAGCTATATTCAAATCACAAGTGTCTGAAATATTTGTTCTCTCAAAAGGAATTGAATATGAGACGGGGACATTGGATGGAGTATTTACTATCTCACCAAGGTAAAGCAGATGTCGATCTTGATGCGGTTAGCCGCAAAAAGGAGCGGAATATGGCTCATTTGATGGTTAAAGAATGGTTCTTGTTACACATTGTCATTACTTATACTTGTCAGATCTCAGAGACAGATATGATCTGTAATAGTTACTCGTCTCAAATAAAAGTCGAACCTATCTTGATTGAGAGGATAGTCAAAGCTCAAAGTAGATGCCGAGAATTCAAAAAGTATCTGAATAAGGCTAACAACAAAGAGAACAAAGACTGGAAGCTACATTCAGACAATAGTCTTCGATTTAGGAACCGATTATGGGTACCAAGGCAAACAGGCGCAGAACTGAGGAAGATGAATGAAGCTCATCGGTCACATTATACTATCCATCCGGGTAGTCTTGAGATGTACGAGAGATCTTGAAGAAATTTTTGGTGGACGGGAATGAAAAAGCAGTTAGAATTTGTGAAGAAATGTTTGACATGTCAACAAATAAAAGCGAGAACATAAACAACCATCGTGTCTTCTCCAACCTTTACCTATTCCGATCTGAAATGGGAACATATAACAATGCATTTTGTTAGAGGATTGCGTATAACTAGTGATGGCATGGATTCCATATGGATCGTGGTAGATAGGATAACTAAGACGGCTCGGTTGTACCCGATTAGGACTAGCTATTCGGTAGATAAGCTAGCACGGTTGTATGTTTGAGATGTTGTTCAACCGCATGGTGTTCCATTGTCCATAACATCGGATATGGGTGCTCAATTCATATCGGCATTTTGGAAGAGTTTTGAGAAAGCTTTTGAGTCTAATATTGGTCTTAGCTCGACTTTTCATCCACGATCATATGGGCAATCGAACAAGTTGTTTGGGTATTAGAAGACATCTTTGAGGGCTTGTGTGCTGGATTTTCAAGCTAATTGGAAGACTCTATACCGTTGGCTGAGTTTGCTTATAATAATAGTTACCTAGCAAGTATAGGTATGGCACCATTTGAGGCTTTATATGGGCGACCATGTATATCACCAATATCTTTGGGCGAGGTCGGAGAGAACTCGTTAGTTGGACGAAGAGTAGTTGCGAGACTACGAGAGAATATTAGAATCATTAGAGGGCATCTTCGAGAAGCTCAGAGTAGACAGAAAAGTTATGCGAGATCATAGTTGCCGTCCGTTACATTTCGAAGTTGGCGAGAATTTACTACTTCGAGTATCTCGGGTTGAAAGGAAAACTAGCACCAAGGTTTATAGGACCATTTGAGATCATTGAGAAGATTGGTAAGGTAGCGTATAGACTTGCATTACTGCAGACATGGGTCACATTCATGATGTATTTCATGTGTCAATGTTATGTGGTTATGTGTCCGATCCATCTCACTTATTAGATTGGCGGTTGTTGCAATTAGAAGATGATATTTCATATCGGAAGCGGCGAAAGTGAAATGCAGGAACGTCAAAAGAAGACTTTGAGAAATAAAGTTATACCTTTTGTGAAAGTAAGATGGATTCATCACAACGCTAAAGAAGCAACATGGGAGGAAGAGTCAGACTTTCGAGCCAAGTATCCAGATTTATTCACTTGAGGTATTTGATTATTAGTTAGTCAAACCCAAATTAATTTGTGTTATATTCGTATTAAACTTCACACGTACATATCCTGTGTATAGATGTCGACATATCCAACAATTGTACAGACTGTAGATGTCGACATATTCAACCATTGTACAGACGGTAATTTCCTATTCTTTCCTTATTCTGTAGCCTTTAGTTATAGTCATTCCATTATTAGCATAACCTATTCCTTTGTTGTTTCTGTAATGTCAACATATCTTGACTCCCTTGTAATTGTATAAATACATATCAATGAAGAGAATCTCGGTACAGTTGTATGAGATACAAAAACCCAAACCAGATTGTTTTATGGTAATCTAGAGCTAGGTTATTATTATTTTTTTCTTTCACAACTGATCAATCATGACACTTGAGGATGATATCCCCATCCCCTGTTCACCTCCTTCTTCAAATCCTTCATCACCAGAAAAGGATTCCAGCAAATCCAACAAGGATTCAAACACTTCCAAAAAAAAGGATCTGGTTTTATCTCCATCATCACCCTACTATGTACATCCGGCTGACAACCCCACAACTGTCATCTTCACACCTCTTCTCAGTAGTGAAAACTATTGCATCTGGGAACGGGGGGTAAGAAAAGCCCTAAGTGCTAAGGCTAAACTTGGTTACATAGATGGCTCGATCGAAATACCTAAAGATCCAGTTGATCTCCTCCATTGGACTCGTGCAGACGACCTGGTTGGTAGTTTGGGTTGCAAGCTCGTGGACCCGATGAATCAGATCCGATGTCATGGCTTTTCCTTCGCAAGGGATCAATGGTTGGAAATCAAATATTGGTTCTCTCATAAGAATGCTCGAAACTGTTTGCCCTAAAACCGGCTATTTCGTCTCTCGAAGCAAGAACATACAAAGCGTCGCAATTTATTTTACTCACTTGAAGACCCTCTCGGGATCGCCTAGATTCTTTCAGGCCTATGGTACCATGTATGTGTGGTGGTGGGAAAGACTTTGTTGATCATCACTATCGGGACAGATCCATGGAGTTTCTTCGGGGGCTTCACGATCGATTCTCGGCTCTTCGCGGTCGGTGTCTCTTAATGGAGCCGATGCCTTCTCGCTACCAAGCTATACAACCCGGGTGCGCCAAGAGGAGGAACAACAAGGTTTGAATTCTTCCTCTGCTATTCGAGTTGATTCGCAACCTTGAATGTTTCTCGCAGCCGATGCAAATAGGCAACACCGGACTTTCTCCAAAGACCGATAATGGAAATACCAGCAACACGCGTCAACGTCCATTCTGTGATCACTGTGTGAAACACGGCCATACTCGTCAGACTTGCTGGAAGCTGAATGGTTATCCAGCCAATCCACCAAAGCCGAGAAATCCAGCATCGTTCCCATATGCAGCTATTGTTGCTCCCCTACCAGTTCATGCTGTCGATTCAGTTCCTGCTGCTCCATCTATATCACCTGCTTAGTATGCTAGGCTCATGACGCTGCTTGAACCTGATGCTACAAGCAATACCAATGCAGCTTTTGCAAACTTCGTGGGTACTTCTTTATCTTGCTCTTCCCTTATTTGGATTATAGACAGCGGTGCTACGCACCACATATGTTCAAGTCTTTCATGTTTTTCTTCTTACACATCTGTCACGAACCCAATCACGGTTCAATTGCCTGATGGTTCTCATATCTCAGTCACACATACTAGGATAGTTGATTTATCTCCAATTATTCAGTTGATCAATGTGTTTCATATTCCAAGTTTTAAATTTAACTTGATTTCAGTTAGTCAACTTACCAGCACATCTAATTGTTGCGTTAAGTTCTCACATCAGTCTTGTATCTTCCAGGACCATCGCACGAAAATGGAGATTGGATGGAGTAGGCAAATTGCTGGCCTATATCATTTTTCGTTTCAACCATTTGTTTCTTCCTTAGTTGCTAATATGCCATTCGACAAATGGCACCGCATCGTTTTAGGCCATCCGCATAAGGATTGTTTTGATTTCTTAGCTCGCAAATTTGTTTACATTCGTCCTTTGTTTAAGCACTTGTGTGATGTATGCCCACAGGCAAAGCAAACTCGTCTTAAGTTTAATAAAAATGTTTCTTTATCTACAAATCCTTTTCAATTAATTCATGCGGATATCTGGGGACCTTTTTCTACTTCATCTCTAACTGGTGCCAAGTATTTCCTTACCATAGTCGATGACTATTCTAGGTGTACTTGGGTATTTTTGATGAAAGTCAAATGCGAAACTTTAAAGTTTCTCAAATATTTTTCTCCTTTGTTGTCAATCAATATGGCTGCAAAATCACCAAACATTTCCTCTGGTATTGACTCCTTGACGATTCCTTCCTCTGAGACTTTTCGGTGCGATAATGGCTTAGAGTTCAAATCTAAGGAACTTCAATCCCGGTTTCATCGAAACGGGATTGTTCATCAAACAAGTTGTGTCTATACGCCACAGCAAAATGGTGTCGTCGAAAGAAAGCATCGTCATTTGCTTAATGTAGCACGGTCTTTACGGTTTCAAGCACACTTACCGATCCAATTTTGGGGTGAATGTGTATTGGCTGCTACTTATCTTATCAACAAACTTCCGACACCAGTTTTATCTCATAAATCTACGCATGAAGTCTTACTACATACACCTCCTAATTATTCTACTCTTCGTGTCTTTGGTTGTCTCTGCTTTGTTAGAAACACACGAATTGCTCATAAATTTGAGAGCAAAACCTGGAATATTCATTGGTTATCCTTTTGGGCAAAAGGGTTACACATTTTATGATTTGACATCCAAGACCACATACGTCTCTCGTGATGTAGTTTTTCATGAGAATGTCTTTCCATTCCAAGATTTTAAAACTTCTCCGTCACTGCCTCATCCATTGTCAGATAACTCAACTGACTATATTTATCATGGCTCTCTGATTGATTCTCGGACACCAACACCTTGTGTACCGCTCCCTAATATTTCTTCACCTGTTCCTTGTTCAATGTATCACCCTGAACAATCACATCCTGGAATTCCTACTACTATTTCCGCTGCACAACCAACTGATATTTTGGCTGATCCAAGACACACATCTCCTGTTATGACACAGAATTCTCCGGTATCTCCAGCGCACAGCTCTTCCTCTTCTGCATTGCCACAACATCTTCCGACTTCTTCTGCTTACAACTATCCATCTCCTGTCCTGCAACATATACCTACAGGTTCTTCTATGGATTCTCCAGCACCTAAACCTACTAGACCCACTAGAGTTCGTAATCCTCCTCCTTATTTAAAAGATTATCACTGTTCAGCTAATGTCAACAATTCTAATTCAATTTATCCAATGACAAAGTATTTGTCTTTTGATAAATTCTCTCCATCCCTTAAAGCTTTTTTAGCTTCGGTTATTTTAACCGAGGAACCAAAATCTTTCTCTCAATCCAATAAGCTTTTTTAGCTTCGGTAAAACTGCTATCGGTTGTAAGTGGGTTTTCAAAATCAAGTTTAATGCTGATGGTACTATTGAGCGTTATAAGGCTCGTCTTGTAGCTAAGGGTTATACACAATAGGAAGGTATTGATTACTATGATACTTTTGCTCATGTAGCTAAATTGGTTACTGTTCGTGTTTTGTTATCTAGTGCAGCTATCAAAGGATGGGCTCTCCATCAATTAGATGTGAACAACGCATTTCTTCAAGGGGATCTTGATGAAGAAATTTATATGCGTTTACCTCCAGGTATGGCACGCAATGGTACGTCTAAAGTTTTTAAACTCAATAAATCTATCTATGGCCTTAAACAAGCCTCTCGTCAATGGTTCGCCAAACTATCTTCAGTTTTATTGTCTGAAGGGTTTACCAAGTCCTTATGTGATAATTCTCTTTTCACATATCATCAAGGCATAACTTCCATTTTTTTCCTTGTTTATGTTGATGATATCATTATTACTGGCACCGATAATGACTTCATTGATTCTCTTAAGTTGCGTCTAGCATCTCATTTTTCGATTAAAGACCTTGGTCGTCTACAATACTTCTTAGGTATTGAAGTTTCTAGGTCTTCCAAACGTATTTTCTATGTCAACGAAAATACATCCTTGACATTCTCAAAGATTCGGCCTTACGAGGATCGTGTATCCACTTTTCCTATGGATACTCATCTCAAGTTACTTCCTACCGATGAGGTAGACTTAACTGATCCTAGTTCATTTAGAAGTTTAATTGGACGACTATTATATCTTACTGTCACTCGTCCTGATATAACATATTCAGTCAATTATCTTAGTCAATTTCTTCAACATCCAAAATCTGTTCACATGGATGCTGCTCAGCGTATCTTACGCTATCTTAAAGGCACTATAGGTCATGGCATATTTCTATCTTCCTCTAGTTCTTCATCTCTCCATGGTTATACAGACTCTGATTGGGCAGGTTGTCCATTCACTCGTCGGTCTACCACTGGATACCTTGTTACCTTAGGTGACAGTCCTATTTCATGGAAATCCAAGAAACAGCCAATCGTGGCTCGTTCTTCAGCTGAGGCTGAATATCGCTCTTTGGCGAACGTAATGTTGAACTTCAATGGCTCGTTTATCTCTTCAAGGACTTGCATTTTTCTTGTCCTCTCCTATCACTGTCTCATGTGATAGTCGGTGACAATTCACATTGCGCAAAATCCAGTATTTCACGAAAGAACAAAACACATTGAGATTGATTGTTACTTTGTCCGCGAAAAGTTGTTACGTGGCTTAATTCTTCCAAAGCATTTACCTTCTCTGATCAATTAGCTGACATTTTCACTAAGCCTCTGGGAGCTCCTCAATTTGGTCGACTAGTTGGCAAGTTGGGCGTTCGTTCAAGTTCTACCGCTCCAACTTGAGGGGGGGTATTAAACTTCACACGTACATATCCTGTGTATAGATGTCGACATATCCAACAATTGTACAGACTGTAGATGTCGACATATTCAACCATTGTATAGACTGTAATTTCCTATTCTTTCCTTATTCTGTAGCCTTTAGTTATAGTCATTCCATTATTAGCATAACCTATTCCTTTGCTGTTTCTGTAATGTCAACATATCTTGACTCCCTTGTAATTGCATAAATACATATCAATGAAGAGAATCTCAGTACAGTTGTATGAGATACAAAAACCCAAACCAGATTTTTTTAATTCGTTTAACAACTAACTGAATGGAACGTATTCTGTTTTCAGCTCAATCATGCTATGAGATATAGAGTTAAATGGGTTTCTACAGCTGAAGCTTGTTAGGACATTGGTGGTATATGAATTCAACCTACACCGGAGTATTACCCTATCGGATCTTAAGTTTTATCAGATGGATAAGAATCAAATTAAATGCATTTGTGTTGTTCAGTGTAATCCCTACTTATCGTTTCCAGGTATAACATTCGTGAAGAAGCAAGCAAAAACTAGTATTGCATGTTTGTCGTATGAAGTCTTGTAGCTTGCTCTGTGGGAGGTTGTTAGGAGCTATTTCTGCTTACTCTTCTGGAGGTGTTTATCTAATTATCTTACTTGGTTTGTATATACACTAATGATCGCCAGTTTACATACATGTAAGATTACCAGTTTACATACATGTACATATGTATATATTAGTATTATGTAAACTGAGTTAGAGTTATTATAGTCCTCTGGATTATCAGTTTTGGAGTTACTGTGATGAATTACATTCCAATATCTATGCATCATGCTGGCGCCCCATTTATAACAATGAGAAGTCGGTCTTTTAAGGCGTGATAACCTGTGTATCACAAACGTGTTAGCTAGTGCGGTGTCATCTATAGGTTATGCTACGTATTGCAGTACAACATCATTTTGCTGGTGGTAGTGTTTGAATCTGGTCTCTACAGGGCTATTCAAATTGCGTCAGTTTGAAACTGCCTAGAGAAAATTTGAGTACTACTCCAGACCATAGGCTAACATAAGGCAAGTTCGGCTTCTCTTAAATGTGGATGCAGGCAGTGACTAAATACTACCCTTATTTAAAGTAATTACAACCCAATAAATTATTCTTGGTCAGGGCCGGCCCTGAGGCAAAGTCAGCAAAGTTTGACTTTGGGGCGGCACTTCTAAGGGGGCAGCAAAAGAGGATGTTCTCCAAGGTGTTTCTACTTGAAACAAAATAAAATGGTCTTAAACGTGCATAAAAGTAAATTATAGGACTTATAGCCCAAGAAATAAAGGGGCATATTATTGCAATGAATTAGTTTAGTGGCCAAAAAGTAAATATCTAATAATAACGAGATTCCAAGAACAACATTGTTCCCTACATCAGCTGCTCTCTCTCAAACTCTCTTTCTCCCTTCTGTGCTCAACGACCACCGTTACATCAGAGTGAAACTGTTATATGGATGATTAATTTCTATTTGATCTTTTCATTTTTCAAGTAACCAAGAATGTTCTCCGTAATCCCAATTGTATGTTTACTGCAAAAACTTCAAATTCCATTGACTAAAGGATTTGTTAGTGGTAGATTTATTACAGTTTTAGAGTTATTTTAAAGCATGATACGCTTGATCTGTATAAAACTTGGAATTTTTTTCACCGCTTTTAAGAATCATGGTATTGCAAAAGTAGTGGTTCATGGAGACGCATCGAAGTATTTTTAAGCCTAATATTTAGACCGGTACCTCACTTACGATGTATAACTTCTATTTGGAAGTAAAACTAATGTCATCGTTATCGTTGACTACTTGCAGACGTTTTCTAATTTCTATTTGTCGACAATTCATGTTTGTCCTAGAACTGCCAAAGCCAGGAAGAAAACTGATGATACTTCCGGGGCAACAATTTTATCTTCTCTTCGGGGCAACAAAATCTCAGGGCCGGCCCTGTTCTTGGTTATTAAATACGACCTCATTGTCTTTTGCAATTTGACCATGTTTTAGAAGCATAACCGCGCCTAAAAAAAAAAAAGAGTTACATGGCAAAATTTGTTATTAGTTCAGACAGAAATAATCATGGCATGTATATTCTGGAATTGAATTTATGTTATTGATGTATCAAAAGAGTTACAATACAATATGTTCTTATACACGTGAACGGAGAAATAAAAGGAAACAGAATATTACAGATAACCGAATATACATGTCTAAGGAAACATAATATTATCCTATGTTATTCCAAGATAAGACAATACAATATATTAACACCCTCCCTCAAAATCAAGATGGTGCAGAGCACTTTTTTTTTTTAAATCAAGCTCGCAAGGAAAATTTATTGAAAATAAAAGGAAAAAAAAAAAGAAATGAGGGGGGCTAAGCCTGACCTCAAAGAGAGAAAGGAGAAACAAAGAAAACAAAAGAAAAAACGACATGCTACAAAATTATCTAAATATGTAAGTAGGTAGAGAAGATCTATCACTTCCCATGGCAGATCGAAGTGACAAAGGTGGTTGATCCCACCATTGAGACCCTGAAGTTGTACCCCATTTAGCAAGTAAATCCGCTACTGAATTTCCTTCTCTATAAATATGCGAGAATCTGAATTGAATTGAAGATAAGTATCTTAAACAATTGTCCCAATGAACTAAAGGCCTCCAAGGAACCAAAGATGAGTTGGACAACGCCATAATAACGTGCATAGAGTCGCAGTCGAACAAGATTTTTTTCATACCTTTCACTTGCGATATACGAAAGGCGTGAATTGCACCCCAGAACTCCTCCGAAACTAAATTATCAACGCCTAAAGCTTGAGCAAATGAAGTCTAGGAGAGGAAGAGTCTTGGTGAAGATGTCTGCTAATTGTAACTATGAAGGAACGTACGGCAGTGTAATTGTTTATTCTTTAAAGTGATGTCGTACAAAGTGAAAGTCAATCTCAATGTGTTTTGTACGTTCATGAAAGACATCATCGTGAGAAATATGAACAACACCTTTGTTGTCACAACAAAGAGGAGTAGGCTCAGATAATTGAACTCCCATATCATGAAGAAGCCATCTTAACCAAACAAATTCAGAACTATATGTTTCTAGAGATTAAAGAGTTACCTAGAAATAAGCAATACCCAGTAGTTGAACGCCGATCAGTGACATCTCCTGCCCAGTAAGAATCAGAATATGCACGAAGAAGAAGGTCAAATGTAGATGAGAAATCTAATCCTTGATATAAAGTAGCTTTGATGTAGCGTAAAAGCCGAAGAACTGCAGAAAAATGTGTTGATCTTGGAGCTGACATTAACTAGCTAACAATGAGAACTGCATGACTGATGTCTGGTTGTGTAATACTACGATAGTTAAGACTGCCTACCAGTTGACGATATAACATAGGATTGGACAAAGTTTGTTCATCAATATAGTTGAGCTTTATATCCAGTTCAAGTGGTGTGTTGACAATTTTGTTGCCGGTTAATCCAGAACGTTGAAGAATGTCAGTAGCATACTTCACTTGAGAGATAAAATATCCATTAAATGACTTATCAACTTCAATATCTAGAAAATATCTTAGGAAACCAAGGTCTTTCATTTAAAAACAAGAGTTGAGATGAAGCTTTAAATCCCTAATACCTTCAAAATCATTACCTGTAATGACCATGTCATCAACGTACAAGAGAAGAATCACC
Organism: Papaver armeniacum; assembly: GCA_023531295.1. Classification (NCBI taxonomy): domain Eukaryota; kingdom Viridiplantae; phylum Streptophyta; class Magnoliopsida; order Ranunculales; family Papaveraceae; genus Papaver; species Papaver armeniacum. The sequence goes on from JAJJWW010009183.1 coordinate 233,453, forward strand.
ATTCCCCTTTCAGTCTTCCGGATGAACATGGCTGAGTCATATGCACTTTGAGTGAATCCATTTTGGAGAATAGAATTGGAGAATTTCTCAAACCAAGCACGAGGTGTTTGTTTAAGTCCATACAGTGCTTTGCAAAGCTTACCCACTTGGTTAGGGGAATGCGCTAATCCAGTTGGTGGGTGCATATAGACTTCTTCTTGAAAGTCTCCATAGAGAAAAGCATTTTTAACAACAGCAAGAAGAGTATGTACTGTGGTAATATGAGCAACAGGAGATAATGTCTCTTCATGATCGATACCATACTCGTGACTGTATCCTTGAGCAACTAGACGAGACTTATAATGATCTATTTTTCCATATGAGTTAGTATTTATCTTTTATACCCATTTACTTCCAACAACAGATTTTCCTGGAGGTAGGTCTACCATGTCCCATGTATTAGCCTTCTTATATGTAGTTAATTCTTCTTCCATAGAATTTTACCAGACTATATTGGATGATGCTTCCCTGTATGACTTGGGTTCATGTAAAGGTAAAATGGATGATAAAAATCAATGATAATCAGATAACTTAGCTGGTGGTTGACGAGTACGGGGAGGCAATGCAGTAGCTTTAGTTACATGATCCCTATCTTAAAAAGTAATGTCAGGATTATCCATAGAGTAGTCTTTAGCAGCTTCAGGAGTTTCAGCAGGAAGAGTGACGATTTCTTCATCAAGAGTACTAGTTGTAGGAGGACAAGTAGTAGTTCATGATTGATAATTTAACAGATACACATCTTCAAATGGATCTAGATATTAGAAAGTATCCAAGGTGGAATATTTACTATTAGGAAAAGACCAAAATTGTATTTTCTCCCAAAAGGTGACATGACGAGAGATACATAATCTTCGATTCTCTAGATCATAACAATGATACCATTTTTTTTTCTATACCATATCCTAGAAAGACATAAAGAGCATTATTTTTGCCTAGTTAGTTACGTTCTCGTTTTGTAAGAAAAACAAGACATGTGGAACCGAAAACACGGAGTTCAGAGTAGTCAAGTGACTTCCCATAAAGACTTTCATATGGTGACATACCTCCTATGAAAATAATTGGGATACGATTTATTGTGTAAACTGCATTGAGTACTGATTCTCCCCAAAAGTTAGAAGGAACAGATGCAGAGAGAAGCTGAGTTCTAGATGTTTCAACAATATGACGATGTTTGCATCCTGCAACATTATTTTGTTATGGAGTTTTTGTACATTATAATCGAAGAAGTGTACCTTCGGATTTGATAAAATATTTGAAAGGGTTTTATGTACACAATCAGCATGGAAAACTTTGATGGTTTTTCCAAATTTAGTTTTGATCAATTTAAAGTATTCAGTGTGTATGTTTAAGAAGTCTGAACTGAAAAAATATGTCCATGTAAAATGAACATAATCATCAATGAAAAATGACATAATATAATGCCTCTCCTTTAGAGGTAATGGAGGCCTTTCCCCAAATATCTGAGTATGTAAGATCAAAAGGTGAACTAGAGAAAGCATTGAGGTAATGGAGGCCTCTCCATTGCTGGTTTTTTACTCAACTTACATGAAATGCAATAAGGTTCTTTTTGAATCTGAATAGCTCCTAATAATCCTTTATTAACCATGTATTCAAGATGAGAAAACAATACATGACCTAACTTAGAATGCCAAGACATAAATGGAAAGATGTTGAAAGGTATAATGGGTGCCGGAGCAGCAATGGAATTATTTTTTGGTTCAAGAACAATAAATATTTCAAGGAGATATAGGCGACCAACTCTACGGCCTATCCCAACAAGCTTCCCTGTGTTGGGATCCTGTATCACACAACCAGAAGATAAGAAATAAATGTTAAGACCTTGATTACATAATTGCTCAATCGATATAAGATTCATTTTAATCTGTGGAATAAGGAGCACATTTGGTACATATATCTTATCTGAAACCTTAACATGACCAATATGGCTAGAAACTATTTTTGATCCTACAGCATGGATGTTAAGTATAACAATAAGACAGTTATTCTCAATTAAAGTTGAATTGAAGGTCATATGATTTGAAGCACCTGAATCAAGAAACCACCCAGTTGAAAAAGGTACATGTAGGAACTGAAAAATCATAAGCTGTTGAGGGACTATTACCAATTGAAATAGATTGTTTGAGCATTTGTGAATATCAGCCATATTATTCATTGGTTCATGACTTTATTTTACAGCAGGTGCTACTAGAATAGGTGGTGCAGAGGTGTATGTTGATGCAGCAACATTTAATCTCCTCTTTTCTCTCATGTTTCTGGATGATGGTGATGGAAAATTTCCTAAAGTATGTGCGTAGGTTCCTTGCAGTAATTTCATTGAACTTGAGAGGTTGAACCTTGAAACACACCGTGTGATGTAGTATTTGGTGGTAAAGTGCAGTTCTTGGCCAAATGTCCTGGCTTCTTGCAGTTGAAACACTGAGATTGTGATATGTCACGATAGTTTCTTTGAGAATTGAAGTGATTTTTGAAGTTTGTACGTGAAAGTAATGCAACTACAGCAAGAATATCAGGTGAAAAGACGAGGGTACCCAAATACACCACAATCTTTAATTTATCCACCTATAAGTCCTCTTACCCAAAGTGATTTTCTATGGACAAAGTAGAGACAATACTACAAATCGGTATTCACACTTTGTGTGATTGTCTATGGATACAAGATCGGCACAATACGATAACCAAAGTGTGATTACTTGATAATAGATTCAGACTTAACCAAACTCTATAGGATCACTATCAAGTAAAGCGGAGTTAATGTTTGTTTAATTTACTTTAAATTATAATAAAAATAATTATAATTGCGGAAAGGAAAAGTAAATGACATAGCAAGATTTTGTTAATGAGGAAACCGCAAATGCAGAAAAAACATGGGACCTAGTCCAGAATTGAATACTCTCAGAATTAAGCCGCTACACAAAATCTAAAACAACTTCATATAGTTGAGACCAAGCAACTAACCCTAGTTCACAAAGTTTCCCAGTATCCATGCTCTTCCGACTTCGATGAGTGCACGCATTGGAACAATTCCTTTGGATCGTATTCCAAGCGGTAAAGGAACAACAAATCTGTTTGGTAACAACTCTATTGATTCTTTCCGGATAAAGATATCTCAAGTCATATGCAAAGGCTCTTCCGTTTAAACTAATAAACTCTTTTGCACTGGTTAGATCAATCCAATCTCTATTACCTAAGTAATAAATTAGGATTTGTAACAATCAAAATAGATCTCACGAGAACTATTAGGCATTACCGATCTCACGCAACTAATCAATAGAATAAATCTGATTCTAGTTGGATCCCAGCCGATCAAGGTTTTTGCTACACAAAGATATGAGAAACCAATAATAAATCTTCTTCATCTTCAAATCTTCTTTAATCTTAAATTAAACCTGCACAACACCACTTGAATCTCTTGTGATCAATCACGCAAAGAACGAAATCTGTTAAAAATGGATTATCACAGGATGTCTTTAGATATACAAACAGTTCTAAAGATCCCGTCGATACTTCGATCTAGTTTGAATGAATCTTATATCAGGAGAGAAGATTCTCAAGAATAAACAAACTAGGTGCAATCAAATTTTCAATAACCGTTAGTCAATCAAATCAATCGAAATCTAATAACACTGTAATTATCTAGTTTCCCACCAACGGTACTCGTAGAGCTTCTTGATCCCACAAAAGTCTTTAAAAGAGAGGTCGTAAGAGATTTCGCCTAATTAGGGTACTTTTCTCTCCGAATAGACGGCTCCACCAGAAACAAAAAAAAGATGAAGTTTGCCTGGCTCTTAGGATAGTTTGCTAGAAATGGAAACTTAGGTATTTATAGACCAAGGATGTTTGGACACCAAGGAATTTCCAAAACCGAAAATATTCTCAAGATATGCAATAAATGCCCATTCGGTTTTCATAATTCCAGGAAATGCTTTGTCCAATATTTTCCGAAATATCTCAATAGAAAATCTCTAATTTGGAAATGCACACTACTAATTTTTATTCTCTAGAGATATGCATTAAATTGCAGGTAATTAAGGCATATAAAACTAACAACCTTAATTAAAAGATTCTTAATTTATTTCGGAACATGATCTCCTTGAGTACTAAGGAAAATCTTTGAACAATAAAAGATAAGAGTTACTATACGTGTTCAAAGAATGTTGACATCCCTTCTTTGTGAATCCTCTTTCATATTTACAATGTTGGAATCGATTATACCACACTTCCAAACAAGTTTAGAATTGGTTCATCTGTATTCCAAGATAACTATGTGATTGATCAAATATCAAATCATATCCATGGGTTCAATCGATTCTACCAATTATTTGGATTGGTTATACCCTAATATGGAACACTTGTGATCGGTCACACAAGTTACCAGGACCGGTTATATCATTTACCAGGATCGGTTACATCAATTACCAGGACCGGTTACCATATGCACATGGTATTGCTTGTGATCGGTCACACTAGTCACTAGGATCGGTTACACCAATTACTAGGACCGGTTACACCAATTACAAGGATCGATTACACAACTCTTTGTGATCCGTCACACCAATTACTAGGATCGGTCACACCAATTACAAATATCGATCATACCATCTCAGGTGATTACTTAGGATCGGTTACACTAATTAATCAAAACTAGTCATACCAAATTATAAGTCAGACATTGTGATTAGTTGTACCAAGATACATAACAAAGTTACGATATGTTCTACCATCTCACACATATTGTTAATCCAAAGATTTGCAATGAATAGCCATACCAATAAGCCTATGGATTTCCCTTTCGATTCATAAAACAGGTTCATGAATGTACTTCCTTTAAACAAATGTAAAATATTATTTCCTATGATGAAATCTTCACCTTTACCCATTCACATAATCATAATAGCATTCATAAGATTATGTCGATGTCATATCTACGAAATTCAAAAGATAAGCGTTAATACTTCGTAGTCTAATTCCTTAGTACTATGATCATGTGATCATGTGTCACTACTAGAGTAATATATCCATACACAGCTTCGCAGTTATGTTTTCAATATAGCACTACTTGAAAGATATGTTAGGAATGAAACAGTTCAAGTCAATATTACTAACCTCAAGAGGAAGGATGATGTCGTCGTTGTATCTCTTTACTTCTCCACGTTCTTCAGGTTTTCGAGTAATACTTGTATGTCTCAATATTCCTAGACTTTATAGTCTATCCTATACGAAGTTGTCTCTAGTACACAATCAAGCGACCCTTAGATGAGTTTTGATTCACTAAAATATGACAACCAAACTTGACATACCAACACTTGGTGCGTTCAACTGAGCTATGCTCTAACATCAGGCTTGATCCGTTTTCGAGTTTCTTGAATAATTAGTTTAAAGAGTGCAGTTTCTACAGTTGGAATAGGTGATCGATGAAGAATAGATGCTCTAACTGTTTTAAATTCATCTCTCAACGTCATTAAGAGTTGAACTAGTCGTGATTCTTCTCTATATATATTTATGCATAATTCGATATCAACTGTCCAATTAGGCCCCATAAGTGCTAGTTGATTCCGTATGACTGACATCTCAGAATGAAAGTCAGAGATTTACTAATCAAGTTGTCTCATAGATCGGATATCTTTTTCAAGTTTGTAATGTTGGGAAAATTTGATTTGTGTTACCCCTTTGAAAGGAAGCCTCATGCTTCCTTGGCAGTTTCAAAGTAAGTTGCATGCTTATGACACAAATTGTATCTTGTGATTATTGATTTCTCACTTTCTCTTTACTGCTAGCACCAGCTGTATTAGGGTTTTTGGCTTTACCATCAATATATTTCTACATAGATTTTCCTTTGAGAAAGCTTCTCATAAGAAAAGACCAATGATTATAGTTGGTTCCATCAAACTTAACAGTAATAGGTTGATAATCTTCACGCGACATGTTGAAGGATAAAGAGGGGATATTTGATTCTAGGGTTTATGATGTATAGTCTTTATGATCTGAAAAGGGTGAGGCAGAAAACGAAGAAACAGATAAGGATATTGATGATACTTGTTGTTGTTCCAATGAAAGAGGTTTGTCAGATCTTACCAGGCTCTGATGACATGACAATGAGCTAGGCTCTTAGATGAGAAAACTGGAACCATTTTAAGCTCTGGATTTAAAGAATAATCTAACCAATGCATATGAATGAAAGGCATTAGCTCACTAGCAGTAGATTAGGTCTTTTAACTAGTGCATCTTAGTTTTTTCTTAACAGGTGGAGGATGGGTTAAATAATCCAATTAATAACATTTCAGACAAGTTGGAGTGGATAGCACATGGACCATGTCGAGAAGTGTATAAATATTCTGGATACGATATTAATGGGTATCAGTGTCACACGAAGGAACTTGATGATAAACGTGTCAATCAAAATAGTGGAGTAAGTGTTTTTGCAACTGGGATGCAAGTATGCAACGCAAAAGATATAAATCATGTATTTGATTCATTTACCTATTATGGTGTCATCAACGAAATATATTTACTAGACTAGAATACAAGGAGGATACCAGTATTCAAGTGTGATTGTGAAAAGATGAGGGTATCCAAATATACCATAATATTTTATTTATCAACCTATAAGTCCTTTACCAAGTGCGATCGTCTATGGACAGAGTAGATACAATACAACAACTTCGGTAAACACTTCGTGTAATAGACTATGGAAATGAGATCGAGACAATACAACAACAAGATTACTTGTGTGATTGACTATGGATTCAATATTGAGACGATACGATAATAAAGTGATTAGTTGATAATAGGAACGGTAATAACTGAAACTCTATAGGATCAATATCAAGTGTTTGGAATTAACGTACAAGTGAAATTTACTTTAATTATAATAAAAAAATAATAATGTGGAATAATAAAGTAAATGGCACAACAAGATTTTGTTAACGAGGAAACCGCAAATGCAGAAAAACCCCGGGACCTAGTCCAGTTTTTAATACTCTCAGAATTAAGCCGCTATACAAAATCTAATCCAACTTCGTATAGTTGAGACCAAGTAGACTACCCGTAGCTACTTAGTTTCCTCAGTATCTCTGCACCTTATACTCCTAGAGTCACGCACGTGAATCACCAATCCTTTTGATCGTATTCCGAACAGTAAATGATAAGTATGTTTGGTAACCACTCTATTCAATCTTCTTTTTAATCTAATAAACTTATTTGTCTGGTTAGATCAATCTATCTTTTGATTACCGAAATAATCGAACTCTAGATTTGCAATCAATCAATATAGATCTCAAAGAGAAACTACAAGGTGATGTCGATCTCACACAACTAGCCAATCAAGTCTATCAAAGATAAACATGATTCTAGTTGGATCCTAGCCGATCAAGGTTTGTGTACACAATTCACAAGATACGAAAACTAATAAGAATTCTTCTTCGCCTTCAAATCTTCTTTTGTCTTTAATAACGTGCACAACACCACTTGAATCCTCTTGTGATCAATCACGCAAAGAACATAGTCTGTTAACAATGGATTATCACAAGATGTCTTTAGATCCGAAAATGGTTCTAAAGATCCCGTCAATACTTTGATCTAGTTTGAGTGAGCCTTATATCAGAAGAGAAGATTCTCAAGAATAAACAAACTAGGTGCAATCAAAGTTTCAACAATCGTTAGTCAGTCAAATCAATAATCGAAAACTACAATAACAATGCAATTATCTAGTTTCCCACCAACGGTACTCGTAGAGCTTCTTGATCCCACAGAAGTCTTTAAACGAGCGGTCGTAAGAGATTTTGCCTAACTAGGGTACTTTCCTTTCCAGATAGACGACTCCACCAGAAACAACAAGAATGAAGTTTGCCTGGCTCTTAGGATAGTTTGCTAGAAATACAAACTCAAGTATTTATACACCAAGGTTGTTTGGACAACAAGGAAATTCCAAAATTGAAACTATTCTCAAGATATTCGCATTAAAGTACCTAATTTCGGTTTTCCTATTTCCACTTAAATGCCAAACCAATATTTCCGAAAACTCTCATAGATTACTTCTATTATTAGTCTAGCACATTAACTAATAATACTTTTCAGAGGATATGCTTTAATTGTTGGTAGTTAAAACATATATGATGAAAATTATAATTAAATATTATTCACTTTTTCGGACCTGGGATCACCTTGAGTATCAAGGAATATATTTGAACAATTAATGATAAGAGTTATGTACATGTTCAAATAATGTCGACATCTAGAAGCTTCTCATCTTAGCAACCCGAACCCTAATTCACACACATCATGAAAAAATATGTGAATCATGGAAACTTGGTTTTGCTCATGGAACCGATTATACCATCACTCCAAAATATGTTGTGACCGGTTATAACATGATTCCCAAGATAGGTTGTAATCGGTTACACCTTGCTCTACAAAGTAGCTTGTGATCGGTTACACCTTGCTTCCCGAAATAGCTTGTGACCGGTTACACCTTGCTTCCCAAAGGTAGCTTGTGACCGATTACAACTAACTTCCCAATTCATCTTGTGACCGGTTATACCTTGGATCCCAAAGTAACTTGTGGCAGGTTAAAACTTGCATTCCAATATAGCTTGTGATCGGTTACACCTTGATTTCCAATGTAACTTGTTACCGAGTACAACTAGCTATATTATATAGGCTATGACCTGTTATACCATAAATCTCAACAAGTTAAGATAGGTTCTACCTTGTCATCTTACATTGATCATTCAAAACATATTCAATAAAGAACCTTATTAATCATGATTTCCTTTCGATTATGAAACAAGTTCATATATGTACTTCCTTTAAACAAATGTTATAAAATATTATTTCCTAGGGTGAAATCATACCTATATCATGCACACATAATCAAGCAACTATATACAATAGATTATTTTGATGTCGTATTTACGAAGTTCCAAAATATAAGCGTTTATACTTCGTAATTCAATAATTTCCTTGACACTTTGATCATAATTTTATGACCAAGTCTAACCACTAGAGTATTATTTATATACATCTTTGCATGTTATGTTTTCAATATAATACGACTTGAAAGATACGTTAGGAATGGAAACAAGATCAAGTCAATATTACTAACCTCAAGAGAAAGGATAATGTTGTCGTTGTAGTCGTTACTTCTTAACATTTTTCAGGTCTTCGGAGTAATACGTGTACGTCTCAACATTCCTATACTTTCTAGTCTAACCTAAACGAAGTTGAATCATGTATTTAATCAAGCGACTCTAGATGAGTTTTGATACTAAAATATGACAACCAAACTTGACATTCCAACGCTTGGTGGGTTCAACAGAGCTATGCTCTAACATATTGGATAGATAGTGCACGTGGAGTTTCAACAGATGAGCTTGGATTTAAATCGCTGGAACTTAGTAGAAGAGAACATAAAAGTGATTACTTATGTCATATGTTAATAATTGTGACCAACGAAATACATTACATGTTATTAATGTTGATTACCTATGTTTTATCATTTTTTTAATCCAGTTCCTTCTCTTTGTTGTGCAGGACGATTCAAGCCATAGAATGTAATATATAGCTTGGGTACTCTATTACTTGAACTTCTTAGTTGAAAGCATATTCCAAACTCAAAAAATCATCCCTATACTTTTTTTTTAAGAACAATATCTTTCTGCACCTAAATCTTGGTTGCACAATTTCTCTTCAGGCCCTTGACCTTATTCGGGACAGAAATCTCCAGATGCTAATTGATTCCTGTTAGAGGAACAATTTAAAGATAACGATGGTACAGAGCTCGTTAGCTTAACTTACAAGACGAGGGTACCCAAATATACCTCAATCTAAAACTTTTCCACCTATAAGTCCTTTCACCGAAAGTGATTGTCTATGGACTGAGTCGAGACAATACAACTAATCGGTTCGTGTAATCATCTATGGATACGAGATCGAGACAATACGACAACAATATAACTTGTGTGATTGACTATGGATACAAGATCGAGAAAATACAACAACGAAGTATGTTTACTTGATAATAGGTTTGGACTTAACCAAACACAATAGGATTGCTCTCAAGTAAATAGGAATTCACGTTTACGTATTTTACTTCTAATTATAATAAAAACAATTATAATTACGGAAATAGAAAAGTAAAAGACACAACAAGATTTTGTTAACGAGAAACCGCAAATGCATAAAAACCCGGGACCTTGTCCAAATTGAATACTCTCGTGGATTAAGCCGCTATAAAAAATCTAAACCAACATCGTATAGTTGAGACCAAGCAACTAAACCTATAGTTCACCTAGTTCCGCCTATATCCCTACGCCTCCAACTTGCAATAAGTCACGCACTTGGAACAATTCCTTTGGTTTAAAGGAACAACAAATCTGTTCGGTAACAACTCTTTTCAATCAAGTGATATGAGTTTGACAAAATGCTCTTCCGTTTATCCCAATAAACTCCTTTGTCTGGTTCTTAGATATATCTTTTCAACAATTACCAAAGTAATTATTAAGATTATGCAATCAATACTTCGAATCACAAAGAATCGTATTGATGCCGATCTACTCAACTAATAAATCAAGATTATCACAAAGATAAAACGATTATAGTTGGATCCCCATCCAATCAAGTTTTGTGCACACCAATGATTATGAACCCAAATCAGAAATCTTCTTCGTCTTCAAATCTTCTTAGATCTTCAATAAACACCTTCACACAATCTACTTGAATCTCTTGCGATCAATCACACACAGAACGGAGTCTGTTAACAATGGATTATCACAAGATGTCTTTAGATCTAAAACAGTCTAAAGATCCCCGTCGAAACTTCGATATAATTTGAGTGAATCTTATATCAGAAGAGAACATTCCCAGGCATAAACAAACTAGGTGCAATCAAAATTCAAAAATCGTTAGTAAATGTCAGGACCCTGGTTTAATTGTGTTTATTTTGTCTAGTTTGCTTTTGTTTGTTTGGAAGAGATGTTAAGGGCTAACCACTTGTTTGGGATGTCCCTTGTCATGGGATGTCCAGCGGTTAAAGGCGCCCAGTAGTCTTTTGAATTGTACGGACCATTGTGGTCTCGTGCTACTCACACGAGTGGGGTGAGTGAGTGTCTTCTTATCCTGATCTTGTTTTTGAGCTGGATATAGAAAAGTAAATCTAAAAACTCTTCTCTGAGTTCTCTTCTTCCTCTCAAACCCTTATTCTCTAGTCTTGGAGCTAATTTGTAAGGTTAACCCTTACAATTGGTATCAAGAGCAGTCGATCTACGTTACCTGTGAACTATGGTCAATCAGAAAGACTTTGATGATCTTCATAAAAAATTCAACGTTCTGATGAAGAGCCATGAAGAAATTGTTAAAAATTTGATGAAACCCAAGGAAGTATTTCCAATTCGTTAACATAGATGAGGTCTATGGAAGATAGAATCGTTAACAAGCTCAAAGTAGGTGATGGAGTACTGGAAAAGCCTAAAGATGCTCAATCTCGAAACGAGCAAGGATAGAATAGCGACAGTCAAGGTAATTGACAAGTTTTTAATCAGCTTACTAATCACCATAAGCCTAAAATTTAATTTCCTAGGTTTGATGGCAATAATCCTAGATCTTGGATTGGTAAGTGTAAAAAATTTTTCCAACTGCATATTATGGATGAGGAGCAAAAATTTATGTTAGCTTCACTCTATTTAGATGGACGAGCTGATGTATGGTTCCAAAACTATCAAGAAGGAGAGACATCATATTATGGGAAGAGTTTCTTTGCTGATATTAATTGCCAATTTCAAGAGTTAGGTCATGATGACATAGTTGGAGAGTTCAATAAGTTAAGCCAGGAGGGTACTGTGTTAGAATATCAAGAATTTTTTGAAGAATTAAAAGCTCTTATGCTGGCCAAGAACAAACACCTGACTGAAGACTATTTCACCTCCAGCTATGTGAGTGGGTTGAAAGAAGAGTTGAGGCTTGCAGTACAAATGTTTTCTCCAACCAGCCTTAAGCAAGCCATGTACCTAGCTAGAATGGAGGAGGCTATTCTTGAGAAGACCATCAAAAAGGCAAAGGCAACTTATAGACTACCTCCTATCTCCATTCCAAGTAGAAGTAGCATCAAGAGATTTGTGACATCTCCAAAAATAAATTCTCCTTCTCCAAGGAGTATGGCTAGCTCAAGTTTACCACCCATTAGGAAGCTTACTTATGCTGAAACGAAGTCCAGCGTGACAAGGGACTTTGTTACAATTGTGACAAGTTTATACTCTTTGGACACAAATGTGTCGGACAATGATTGTATATGCTAGTGGGGAAGATGAAGATCAAGGTACTTCTGAAGAAGCTTCTCCAGTCAGCTCTCCAGTCATACAAGAAATTGAGGAAGAAGTGGAGATATCTCTACATGCCCTGTCAGGTATTAAACCTCAAAACACTATTAGAATTCAGGGTGTGGCTAGAAATAACAAACCCATGACCATATTGGTGGATAGTGGTAGTACAGACACCTTTGTAGACCCTGAGATTGCTAAGTACAGTGGTGCCCTCATAAAACCCACAACAACTTTCCATGTAGTCACATGGAGATGGAAACAAACTTATTAGTGAAGCCAAATGCCCTAAGTTTTCATGGAGCATGCAAGGGCACAAGTTTGAATATGAAGCCAGAGTATTAGCTCTAGGGGGATGTGACATGGTGTTAGGAGTGGATTGGATGAAGGGTATTAGTCCTGTCAAGTTTGATTTCAAGCAGCTAACTGTAACTTTCAATAAAGGAAATGAGGAGATTGTCCTTAAGGGAAGTTCTGAAGCTCCAAAGGTGACAATGATGACAACAAAGGCATGCCAAAAGTACCTCAAGAAGATTAAGCATGGAGTAATGGGGCACCTATTTTCCATCACAGCCAGAGAGGTACCTACTAATATCCCAGATCCAGTACAGCCCATTTTAAATACTTACAATTCAGTTTTCCATGAACCCAATAGTCTCCCTCCTAAAAGAGTTCATGATCATCACATACCCTTAAAACCACTCTCAACCCCTCGCAATCAGAGACCTTATAGGATTCCATATGTGCAAAAAGAGGTGGTGGAGCAGCTGGTCTAAGAAATGCTCAAGTCAGGAATTATCATACCTAGCCACAGCCCTTTTTCATCCCCAATATTGTTAGTTAAAAGAAAGACAGAAGTTGGAGATTCTGTGTTGATTACAGAAAACTGAATGAGCTCACCATCAAGAATAAGTATCCAATTCCAGTGATAGATGAGTTGCTATATGAGTTACATGGGTCTCGTGTCTTCTCCAAGATTGATTTGAGGGTTGGGTATCACCAGATCAGAGTTTCCCCTCAAGACACTCACAAAACAGCATTTAAGACTCATCAAGGGCATTATGAATTCTTAGTCATGCCCTTTGGATTAACCAATGCACCAACAAGCTTCCAAGCATTAATGAATGATGTCTTTAAACCCTATTTGAGGAAGTTCATATCGGTTTTCTTTGATGATATATTAGTATATAGCCCTAACATGGAGGTTCATTCCAATCACTTGGAACTCACTCTGGAATTACTTAAGAAGCATAACTTATTTGCTAAAATGAGCAAATGCTTTTTTGGGCAAGATTCCTTAGAATACCTAGGGCACATCATCAGTGGAGAAGGAGTTGTTGCTGACCCTAGTAAGGTGGAGTGCATGAGTAAGTAGCCCATTCCAAAGACCCTTAAGGAGCTAAGGGGATTCTTGGGATTAACTGGGTACTACAGAAAATTTGTGCAAAATTATGGATTAATTGCCAGACCATTGACGGAGTTGCTGAAGAAGAACAAGTTTCAATGGAGCTCAGAAGCCACCAATGGATTTGAACTACTCAAGGAAGCTATGACAACCACTCCAGTGCTTATCCTTCCTGACTTCAACAAGTCATTTGACATAGCCACTGATGCTAGCAATTTGGGATTAGGAGCTGTGCTAATGCAAGAGAAAAGACCAATTTCCTTCTACAGCAATGGAATGGGTGCTAGGTTCTTAGCCATGTCTGCTTATGAGAAAGAGATGATGGCCATAGCCATGGCAGTTGGAAAATGGAAGCACTATTTGATGGGTAACAAATTCACCATCTACACTGACCATCAAAGCATCAAGTACTTCCTTGAGCAAAGGGTAAACTCACTTCTGCAACAAAAGTGGCTAGCTAAATTATTGGGATACAACTATGAGTTGAAGTATAAGAAAGGATGTGATAACAAAGTAGCTGATACATTGTCAAGGGTACAGCTCCCAGAAGATGCGGCTTGCAATTCTATCTCTCAATTGCAACCGACTTGGATGAAGGAAGTGCAAGAGAGTTACCTTGAAGACTCTATAGCTAATGAATTGCTGCCAATACTAATAGTTGAAGGCCACAAATCTGGGGAGTACTCTCTAGAGCAAGGAGTCATTAAATATAAGGGGAGGATTTATATTGGCAACTCAGGAGAACTGAGGAACAAATTATGGCAGCAATACATTCTTCTTCCATAGGGGGACATTCAGGTGCAAGGGCCAGTTATCAGAAGGCTAAGTCTTACTTTTACTGGAAGGGAATGAAGAAAAATATAATCAAATTGGTGCAAGAGTGTGACATCTGCCAACAACACAAAGGGTTCACTACCCTTCCAGCAGGACTCTTACAGCCACTGCCAATTCCTGAGCAAGCATGGTCAGATATCAGTATGGATTTTATTTCTGGCCTACCAAAATCTGAAGGGAGGGAGGTCATCTTAGTGGTGGTGGACAGATATGCCAAATACAACCACTTCTTGGCACTCAGTCATCCTTACACAGCAGTAACAGTGGCAAAGGTAATGCTTGACTCAGTCATTAAACTTCGTGGGCTTCCAAAAACAATAATATCAGATAGAGACAGTATTTTTCAGAGCAATTTCTGGCAGTTTCTACTGACAAGAATGGGCACCTCTCTACACTTGAGCACTTCTTATCACCCCCAAACAGATATGAAGACTGAGAGAGTAAATGCCTGCCTCGAATCTTACTTAAGGTGTATGACAAGTTATAAACCTAGCAAATGGGTGTCATGGTTATCATTGGCAGAGTGGTGGTATAACACCAGTTATCATACCATCCTGAAACTCACACCATTTGAAGCCTTGTATGGATATGCCCCTCCTGATTTTGGTGTTAGTTCAACCTATCCGGAATCGGCTTGAATGCGATTATTATGTATAGCAGAGGCAAGTAGTGGGACATATGTTAAAAGGAGTGCTTGAGGAGGCTCAGCACAGAATCAAACAACAGGAAGACAAGAAGAGAATTGAGAGAGAGTTCAAGGAAGGAGACTGGGTGTATTTGAGGCTACAACCTTATAGGCAGACCTCAGTGCAGCTAAGGAAGAATTTGAAGTTGGCTGCTAAGTTCTTTGGGACTTACAGGATACTAGAAAGGATTGGGAAGGTGGCTTACAAGCTGAAACTTCCACCTGAGTCCAAAATTCACCCAACATTCCATGTCTCTCAGTTGAAGGCCAAGCTAGGAGCAAGGAAAATTCCTCAAACTACTCTGCCCAGGTTAAATAAGGACCATGAAATGAAGGTAACTTCTCTGCAAATTTTGGACAGTAGGCAGGTGAAGAATGGCAAACACAATATCCATAAAGTGCTGGTACAGTGGGAAAACTTAGCCATTCAGGATGCTACATGGGAGGACAAAGAATTCATGGCAAACCAATTTCCAAAGCTAATCCTTGAGGTCAAGGATTTGTAAGAATAGAGGGTATTGTCAGGACCCTGGTTTAATTGTGTTTATTTTGTCTAGTTTGCTTTTGTTTGTTTGGAAGAGATTTTAAGGGCTAACCACTTGTTTGGGTTGTCCCTTGTCATGGGCTGTCCAGCGGTTAAAGGCGCCCAGTAGTCTTTTGAATTGTACGGACGTTGTGGTCTCGTTCTACTCACACGAGTGGGGTGAGTGAGTGTCTTCTTATCCTGATCTTGTTGTTGAGCTGGATATAGAAAAGTAAATCTAAAAACACTTCTCTGAGTTCTCTTCTTCCTCTCAAACCCTTATTCTCTAGTCCTGGAGCTAATTTGTAAGGTTAACCCTTACAGTAAATCAAATCAATCGAAAACTAATAATAAACTGCAATTATCTAGTTTACCACCAACGGTACTCGTAGAGCTTCCCAATCCCAAAGAAGTCTTTAAAACGAGCAGTCGTAAGAGATTTCGCCTAATTAGGGTACTTTCCTCTCTGAATAGACGGCTCCACCAGTAACAACACAACAAGGTAGTTTTGCTGGCTCCGAGGATTAGTTTGCTCGAAATGCAAACTTCAATATTTATAGACCAAAGAAGTTTGGACACCAAGGAATTCCAAAACCGAAAATATTCTCAAGATATGCAATATATTTCCAAATTCGGTTTCCATAATTCCTGGAAATGCTTTGTCCAATTATTGACCGAAATCTCAGTAGAAAATCTCCAATTAGTAAATGCACATTACCAATTTTTATTTTATAAAGATATGTGTTTTAATTGCTGGAAATTAAAAGAATATAAAACTAAAAACCTTTTAAAAGATTCTGAATTTATTTCAATCCGGGATTCTCCTTTAGTTATTAAGGAATATCTTTGAACAATAAAAGATAAGTGTTACTACACATGTTCAAATTATGTCGACATTTTTACTTTGTAAATCCTTTTTCATATTTACAATATTGGAACCGATTTGCCACACTTCCAAACAAGTTTCGAATTGGTTCATATGACTTCCAAGAATTATTTGATTGATTATCCTATCAAATCACCAATCATGGGTTTCACGGTTCTACCAAAACTTCTTTGGTCTATAAATATTGAAGTTTGTATTTCGATCAAACTAATCCTCAGAGCCAGCAAAACTACCTTGTTGTGTTGTTACTGGTGAAGCCGTCTATTCGGAGAGGAATGTACCCTAATTAGGCGAAATCTCTCACGACCGCTCGTTTTAAAGACTTCTTTGGGATTGGGAAGCTCTACGAGTACCTTTGGTGGGAAACTAGATAATTGTAGTTTATTATTAGTTTTCGATTGATTTGATTGACTAGCGGTTGTTGAAATTTGATTTTACCTAGTTTGTTTATGCTTGGGAATCTTCTCTTCTGATATAAGATTCACTCAAACTAGATCGAAGTTTCGACGGGGATCTTTAGACTGTTTGTGGATCTAAAGACATCTTGTGATAATCCATTGTTATCAGACTCCGTTCTGTGTGTGATTGATCATAAGAGATTCAAGTAGATTATGTGCAGGTGTTTATTGAAGATTTAAGAAGATTTGAAGACGAAGAAGATTTCTGATTTGGGTTCATAATCTTTGGTGTGCACAAAACTTGATCGGCTAGGGATCCAACTATAATCGGTTTATATTTGTGATATATTTGATTGATTAGTTTAGTAGATCGGTATCAATACGTTTCTTTGTGATTAAAAGTATTGATTACAAAATCTTAACAATTACTTTGATAATTGTTGATAAGGTAGATCTAAGGACCTGAAAAAGGAGTTTATTGGGATAAACGGAAAAGCCTTTTGTCGAACTCATATCACGTTGTTTGAAAAGAGTTGTTTAGAACAGATTTGTTGTTCCTTTCTCATTTTGGAATACGAACCAAATGAATTGTTCCAAGTGCGTGACTTACTGCAAGTTGGAGGCGCGGGGATACGGACGGAACTAAGTGAACTATAGGTTTAGTTGCTTGGTCTCAACTATACGAAGTTGGTTTAGATTTTATATAGCGGCTTAATCCTGAGAGTATTCAATTCTGGACAAGGTCCCGGGGTTATTTTGCATTTGCGGGTTCCTCGTTAACAAAATCTTGTTGTGTCTTTTACTTTTCTATTTCCGCAATTATAATTGTTTTATTATAATTAGAAGTAAAATACACAAACGTTAATTCCTATTTAGTTGATAACAATCCTATTGTGTTTGGTTAAGTCCGAACCTTTTATCAAGTAAACATACTTCGTTGTTGTATTGTCTCGATCTTGAATCCATAGTCAATCACACAAGTTATCTTGTTGTCGTATTCTCTCGATCTCTTATCCATAGACGATCACACGAAGTGTGAACCGATTAGTTGTATTGTCTCGACTCAGTCCATAGACAAATCACTTTCGGAAAATGGACTTATAGGTGGAAAAGTTTTAGATTAAGGTATATTTAGGTACCCTCGTCTTTTCAAACTCCATGTGGGTACTAGGATCAGTCACACTAGCTTTCCAAAATTTGGTTGACTAGGTACTAGGATCGGTTACCACATATTTATGGTATCTAACTTGTATTTTGTTGGACAGGTCATAGGATCGGTTACCAATATCTAAGACTTGTTGTACCTCTTACAAGGATAGATTCCCCTTTGCTTGTGATCGGTTTCACCACTTACTAGGATCGGTTCCCCAATCTCTAGAGTTGGTCATACCAATTAGAACAAATCGATCATACCATCTCAGGTGATTACTTAAGATCTGTTTCACTAATAAAAGTCATACCAATACAAAAGTCAGGACTTGTGAATAGTTTTACCAAGATACATAAACAAGTTATGAGCGGTTATACTAAACACACATATTGGTAATCCAGAGATTTGCAATGAATAAAAATACCAATAATCCTAGCGATTTCCCTTTCGATTCATAAAACAAGTTTATGAATTTTACTTCCTTTAAATGAATGTAAAACATTGTTTCCTATGACGAAATCTTCACCCATACCTATACATAATCACAATAGCATTCATATGATTATGTCGATGTCTTATATACGAAGTTCAAAAGATAGACGTTATACTTCGTATTGTAATTCCTTAATACTATGTTTAACTAGAGTATAATCATTCACAGCTTCGCAGTTATGTTTTAAATATGCACGACTTGAAAGATACGTTAGGGAATGAAACAGTTCAAGTAAAATATTACTAACCTCAAGTGGAAGTGTAGTTGCAGGAAATCCTACAACACATCCCTCACAAGATTTCACAATAATGAACACAGATTAATAACGACACTTTTTATTAATTGAATCTAGAAATTTTACAAGAAGGAAATGAAATCAAGAACACAACATTGTTTGGATTTTCTCTCTCCTCAAATCTTTCTCAACACTCCAAAATTATCTCTCCCTTCTCTCTCCTGCCTTTTTGTTTATATAGGTATTTACATAGTGGATGACAGCTCACATACAGCTCATATTTCCCCTATTTTAGGATCCCGTGCTATGTTGTCTCGGGCTCTCTTTATAATTTCGCGAGATCTGCTACATTCTCTCAAGCTAAGAAAATAATTAAATCTCGCACACTAACAAAATGTGTTGTGCGATATTTGGATCCTACATCTTGCCTCTTTTTCCTTGAATATTGCTTGAAGAGCGATCTTTAAGGAAAAATCCTCTTTGTTGTAGTTGTTGGAGGAACGAGCGAAAGAATATTGGACTTAAAAAGTACGTACTTGCCTCTATTCTTTTGTGAAGTTCCGGAGCTTTGCGAAGTAAATAAGAAGTATCATCTCTTGAAGTATGCGAAGTATGAAGTATCCTTTGAGAAGTATAAGAAGTACTCAATCCTCGAGATATAAGAAGAATCTGTCCTTGAATGAGAAGAAATATTGCCTCTATTCATGCGAAATTCCATTTTTGTTGAGGATTCTTGTTATTCATCACTGAACGTCCTCTTTGGAAATGATTCTTGCCGAGAAGATAAAGAATATAAAATGTTTTTTCTTGGTAATCCATAGTTGCATGTGTTCTTTATCTATGAGGGTAGAATCATTGAGAAAATGCTGAATGAGCGAGTTATTTCTTCATTCTTATCTTGCCCCTGTCTCTTGTTTTATGCTCATGTGATAGTATAATCTCTTCGAGATGCTTTTAATTTTGCAAAATAATTGAGCGAAATAACCACATTTTGCAAAATAATCACATTCTGAAAATTCTGACATATTCTGCGAAATTATGAATACTTCTGCCAAATTATGAATACTTCTGCGAAATTCTGAATAATATTCCTGAGAGATTCTGGATAATACTCCTGAGAGATTCTAAATAATACTGTTGAGAGATTTGAATAATACTTCGAGAGAGATTGAATAATACTTCGAGAGATTCGAATAATACTTATTTGTTATTTTATTTGTCTCGAGACTCATTTCCATGTATATATTCGCAAACTTATTTGTTTACATATAATCATTTTCGCAATCTTATTTGCTTACTCATTTTCTTATGTGGTCTTATTTTGCCTTCCTAGTTAAAGGTCTTATTTTGCCACGTCTTGTCATTGCGACAAAATCGCAGGACGTCTCTACAATTTCATGCAGAAACCCATTGATCTTGCCTTAACTTTCTCTTTTGTCAATTTTGTTGCGACAATATGACAGTTCTAAATATTCTTGCGAAAATAAAGTCCCATGACATTGTCGTCTTGCGACGAAATCGCATGACGTCTTTACACTTTCATGCAATGACCCATTGATCTCGTCTTATCTTCTCTTTTGTATTATTGCCTCTTTAGGATTGTCGCACAAATATGACAAGCCTTGATACTCCCGTGAGTAAAAAGCCTCGTGACATTTGCGTCTTAAGACACTTATCAGCTCCCTAATGGAGGGTGCCGCCCTTATCTTCCCCCTGGTTGCCCCTTCAAGGAGGCGTACCTCTACCATACAAGGTTGGATCCTCCCATCCCGGTATTAACAACAACCAGCTTGTTTTTGTGAGCCTCTTATCCCTTTTGCATATAGGGCTTATGGTTATGAGACTGCACCCTAAGTGGTGTTTTCTTCGGGCCGAGTGCAGCATACGTCAAGACTTGCCAAGAATGGCCAGGGTAGTTCCAGACGCCCCGTGCACTCTTGGATCAACCGTGTACCTCGGCGCCTTGATCAGATGCCGCACTCCTTAGAAGAGACCCTCAGTTGTCCAACCTAAGTCATTAGCTTAGGTTTAAAATCCAAGGTACCTCTCCTGGATGAGCTTTATTGACCCCAAATCTCCATGACCCAGGTTCCGGGAGCGGTGTAACCTTTTCCTGAGCCATGCAATAGGTACCCCCTTCTATGACGGACTTTAGGTCTTACATTTGCCTCTTACGAAATTTTATTCGCGAACTAGGGTGTACGCCATAGAAGGTTTGCCTCTATCTATGCGAAGTTATCGCACGTCTCTATTCTTTCGTAAATAATCATAATCTCTGTGAATTTATCGCATGTTTCTATTCTTTTGTAAAAAATCATAATCTCTTCGAATTTATCGCATGTCTTAATTCTTTCATTCATTCTTTTATTCTTTTCACAAATATATGTTGCCCTTACTTTCGGCGAAATCTTCATATCATTTGAAATAAAGCAAATATTCAAGAGAAATATATAATGTGATCTATATGAGATTGTATCCCCTTTTGAAATCTTTGTAATCTTTTTGAATTTTGGTATTTGTTCAATAGACATCTTTGAAATCTTTGTATCGCTTTTTCAAATCTTTGAAAGCAAATATTCCAGTTTCACAATTTTTTTTTATCTTTGAAATCTTGCGATCGTATCGCTCTTTGTAAATCTTTGAAATCTGTGAGATTTTGAAATCTTTGAAATCTCTGAGATTTTAAAATCTTTTAAATCGTGCGATTGTATCGCTTTTTGTAAATCTAATCAAAAATCTTTTTATTTGCTGTAAAAGTAAAATGTTCAAGGAAAGTGGTACTTAGCTTTCATGTGATTTTCTGTTGCTGTCGTCTCTCGCGAAGTATATGGTTTGCTTGTGAAATTGGCATCCTCTTGCATTCATGCCTCCTGACCAAGTGTGCTAGTTCTATTGTGCGAAATAATCAAAGACCGTGCGAAGTAATCAAAGACCAACTGCTCCTTGTGATGTACTGAACCATCTATGCGAGTTGTTGTTTGCGAAGCAACCAGTATAGTAGAAGATGATTTAAACTTATGCGAAATGAATTTCTGCGAAGCAAAAATTATTTGGTAGCAGGGAGAATCGAACCCATGTCCTCTAGTTTGCATACCCCTTCTCTGACCATCTGTGCCACTTGTTATGTGCAAAAGAAACACACACTGTTGTATCTTTACTGCATTTCTTCGCCTTTAGGATTTCAAAATGTGCGAAAAACTAAGCTTGATGAGGGATTCGAACCCGTGGTAATGAACTCCTTCTCTTCGCTACTGACCATCTGTACTAGCTTCTGTTTGTGACTAAGAGGTATAATTCGCATAGGTTATCATTTTGTTCTCGCTCTTTGCATAATTGTTGTCTTCATCGTTTCCTCTTCTTCTCCTGTTGCTTTCGCCTGAACCTTGAACTGATGCTCTCATCTTTATTCTTCTTCGTTCTTCTTTATTTGTGTAGAGATTATAAAGCTTTGTTTTATTAAGTTGGTGTTGCCCATGTCATGTTCGCTCTCTCTTTGTTTTATCTTGAACTTTAACTAGTTGTATTCTCCTCTGAAATGTATTCCTTCTTCTTTGAAGTATCTCTCATTTGAGACTTATTTTCTCGTTCTTTAATTAATTTATTCTTCAATTTCAATTCTTCGCTAGCAGCTCTTAGTTGCTTCTATACTGACCATCTGTACTGGCTTCTGTTTGTGACTGAGAGGTATAATTCGCATAGGTTATCATTTTGTTCTCGCTCTTTACATAATTTTTGTCTTCGTCTTTTCCTCTTCTTCTCCTGTTGATTTCGCCTGAACCTTGAACTGATGCTCTCATCTTTATTCTTCTTCGTTCTTCTTTATTTGTGTAGAGATTATAAAGCTTTGTTTTATTAAGTTGATGTTGCCCATGTCCTAATCGCTCTCTCTTTGTTTTATCTTGACCTTTAACTAGATGTATTCACCTCTGAAATGTATTCCTTCTTCTTTGAAGTATCTCTCCTTTGAGACTTATTTGCTCGTTCTTTAATTAATTTATTCTTCAATTTCAATTCTTCTCTAGCAGCTCTTAGTTGCTTCTCTAATTTTGCTTTCCTACCTTATACGATGACTAAGTTGTGCGTAATAATATGCCATGTGCGTCTTTGTAAGCTTTGAAATTCGCTTGCTTTGTGCGTCTAGAAGTTCGCTTGTTTTGTGAATCTTTGTTAGCCTCTTGCTATTCGCAGGAACTATTAATTTCGCAGGTACTGAATTTTGCGAACTGATAACTGAGCTGATGGTGAGCTTCATCTGCTGCTTGACTAGGTAATTAATTCGCAAGTTTTCTTCACTGGTAACGGCGAGAAAGGACTTCTGTTGTTCTTTATCTTCTTTGAGTTGCGAGTAAAGATGAGAATTTGACGCAAATAGGAATCTTCTGTGTCTTTTCTTCGCTGGTGCATTCCCCTGGTTCTTTCCAAAATGCTGATCTCTCCTCGAACCATCATGGCTTTACCTATGTTGATGACGAGATGAATTTCACATGGCTAAACTTGTTTGCTATCCTGGGAGATGATTTGCTGCACACAAATTAACTAAACTCTTCTTCCATGGTTGGGCTTCGCTGCATCGAATTATTCCCCATCTTTGAAATTGCACTTCGCTAGAGCAATTTTGAGTATGTGAATTCCCCTTTCTTCTGCGAATATGGCTGTTATGATCCACCTTCTTCGTTAACTATCACAAGCAAGAGATAAACAAAAGAAAGGTCACATCAAAAATCTCAATGCTTAAGTTTTGCAGAAATTCAATACATGGGCTTGTAAATCCTGTTCGCTGATTTTTAACCGAATTTCGTTTTGAACCAATTTCTAAAGAGAAATCCAATTTTGATGAAGGATAGATTCTAGTTTTTGATGAAAAGTTTTTCTAAAATCATTTTAAAATCATCAGATCACAATTTTAACCCACATAATTTCTTAAAATCTCATGTGAACTTATAAAACAGGATATGGATTTTGAAAGTTTTTCCAAAATTTTTGCTATAAAACTCCCAGATCTAAACACTTAAGAGATTAAATCAGAGAAACTAAAAGTAAATCCATCCTCTTTAGAAGTGATTTTTGACGGAGCTTTGTTTGATTGTTGATGCAGTTTTGCTTGACATCTTCTCCAAATTTGTTTCTGATTTTCATCATCTCTGTCTCTTTATTTCTATGAGCTACCAATAGTACTTGTTGTCTGAAAATGTAAAACTCTTTTTGTAACTTCAATTTTTGCCCTTGAAACTTTTAGATACAGCTAATTTGTTTGAATCTCTTTCAATCTATCAAGCAGCTTATCCGCCCCTCCCTGTTTCTAGCGCCATTATGTAGTTGCAGGAAATCCTACAACACATCGCTCACAAGGTTTCACAATAATCAACACATTTCTGAAGATTAATAACGACACTATTTATTAATTGAATATAGAAATTTTACAAGAAGGAAATGAAATCAAGAACACAACACTGTTTGGATTTTCTCTCTCCTCAAATATTTCTCAACACTCCAAAATTATCTCTCCCTTCTCTCTCCTCGCCCTTTTCTTTATATAGGTATTTACATAGTAGATGACAGCTCATATTTCCCCTATTTTAGGATCCCGTGCTACGTTCTCTTAGGCTCTCTTTATAATTTTGCAGGCTCTCTCTCTATAATTTCGCGAGATCTGCTACATTCTATCAAGCTAAGAAAATAATTAAATCTCGCACACTAATAAAATGTGTTGTGCGATATTTGGATCCTATAGGAAGGATGATGTCGTCGTTGTAGCTCCTTACTTCTTCACATTCTTCAAGTCTTCACGTAATACTTGTAATGTCTCATATCCTAATACTTTCAAGCTAACCTATACGAAGTTTACTCTAGTAAATAATCAAGCAACTCTTTAAATGAGTTTTGGTTCACTAAAATATGACAACCAAACTTGACATACCAACGCTTGGTGGGTTCAACCGAGCTATGCTCTAACATTAACTTCTCGGTTTTTACAGTATGAACCTCGAGAGAGACCAAATCCCAAGTCATTGGTAGCAGCTCTAACTCATTTTCATAAGGAAACTGAGGTAAGATGTCTCTTTTTTCTTAATTTGCAAATCAGTTTGATATAAGACCACCTCTATGTTGTTTTAGCATACACACAAACAAAACTGTCTTTCATCTTCTCATGATGCGAGCAAGACAAAATTGCCACTCATGTGTTGTGTGTAAACTTTGAAGGTGTATTTATTTAATGAATTGTTCTGCAGATTCCTTTCATGTCTTGATGGGTATACCGTATGGTGCTACTTTCACGCCTCAATCACCTTTAGCCGAATCTTTCTCAAGAATTGTTTTTACTGCTGTTGATGGGTGAAAACTACTCCTGCAGAATTTGGTAATTTGGGGTGTGGATGAGGAATGAATCTAAACCTTCAACAAATGCACTGCGCGGTGAGTGCTTGTAGATTCGAGAGATCAATCTGTGCAAGTCCGGCCTAAACCAAGAAATGGCCGTTTC
Organism: Papaver armeniacum; assembly: GCA_023531295.1. Taxonomy (NCBI): domain Eukaryota; kingdom Viridiplantae; phylum Streptophyta; class Magnoliopsida; order Ranunculales; family Papaveraceae; genus Papaver; species Papaver armeniacum. The sequence goes on from JAJJWW010009183.1 coordinate 258,911, forward strand.
CGGACTTGTTTCGGTCACAAAGTGAAGGAGATGGGGTTGATCTTAGGGAGGAAGCGAAGAAGGTGTTGAGATTGTGAAGGTGTTGGCTTGCTTATGACTTGTAACAGAAAGATGATCGGGCTTGCGGTTGATGCAAGCAGGCTCTGGGTGTTCGAATACGATTTGTATTAACACTTGGTTTTTCTGTCTAAATACGAACTTGTGTTGTTCTCCGTTGTTCCCTTGTTGTTGGAAATAGGGAGGAGAACCTATTTATACAAGTCATTGAGCCTCATTCACGTTTCTCGTGGGAAGTGGAGGTAGTGGAATGATGGAGTAGTGGAGTTGTGTATCAGTAACACACGACCAGTCTTGCCCACTTTCCTGTTCATCTCTAACCATCCATGACTTCCTAACACGTTCTTGTGATGGCGCGTTGCACGCCGCACGCTGTAAACCGCCGGACCAATACCCAAAGATATGTATCCCCAGTTTGTGACATGATTGATGTGCGGAATGTGGATCGTGGATCCACGAAAGATAGCATGTAATCTTTGAATTGAATAACTACGTTATTCGAGAAAGTCGATACTTGTGAAGTATCGTGTGTATTTTATCAAGTCTCTGCATTATGGTGTGGTAAAGTGATGGGTAATGACTCCTCACTAACCAAATAACTCGACCAGGGTTGTATAACCAAGTTTGGTGAAGTCGGACGGATGAGATGATATTTGAGACACTTATCTCATACTAGTTGATGAAATTAGGGTTTTTAAAGAGGTGCGCGAGCATCACTCTTCAGCTTGGTCGAAACCAAGCATGGGAAGGGTTTTGAAGAGGACCGACCGGGCATGTGTGTATACAACACGCCGGTGTGCACGTCCATACTTCACTTTCCCAAGAAGGCGCGATCTAAGCCACTTAATTTGACCGGTAAAGTTGAGTGGTTGAGATCGATTTGCGATAGGAGTTTGGTGCCGCAAGGAGTCGCGCACCATACCCTTTTCCGGCGCGTTTTCCAAGACGACCTAGCTTGGTCGGTCTTGGCCGGTTGGTTTTGCGTGAAGATGGTAGGCTGATGTTCACGCCCATGTCTCACCGTCCCATGAAAACGTAATCTAAGCCACCCAATTCGTCCGGTGAAGTTGAGTGGTCGAGATCGATTTGCAATTTGGGAGGTGTAACCACGCATGTTTGAGCGGGCGTTTTGGATTGGCCAGGCATGATATGCCTTGGCGAGCCGCATGAGGAGGTAGATGGGCTCACGGTGGTCATCTTTGGTGTGACCGACCCTTGCTCAATCTAATGTTGTGACCCTCCATTCGTGCTAGGAGAAGATGGACGCGCGTGATGGCTTGAACCCTAATTTTGGCTTTCAAAGCCGCGCGACCATGCTATTTGGGCGTGACGAATTTGTTGTAACCAATCATGGTTGGTTTTGACCGATTGGTCAAGTGTATAGGCGGTCACATGGTGATTGTGTCGACATGCTCCGGGCCCTTTGAGTCTACATCTACACCATCCATCTATACCTGCGAAGATGGATGGTTGAGACCGTTTTGCGGCACATGTAATATGCCGCAAACCCTAATTTAGGGTTTTCCGCCCATAATGCTTGGTATGGACGGTTTCTTGGCAAGCCAAGGCCAATGGTCGACCATGCGGGGTGGTGTGTGTATTCCATACACGCTTGGGGTGATGGAATTGATGCGGGGTCATCCAATCATGCTTGTGGAGTTGGATGACCGCGATCGATCATATCAGCAAGGCCGTGGGTATTCCATACCATGCTTAGGGTGATGGAATTGATCTGTGGTCATCCAATCATGCTTGTGGAGTTGGATGGCGTGATCGATCATATCCGGCAAGCTAAGGCCGTGGGTATTCCATACCATGCTTAGGGTGATGGAATTGATCCGTGGTCATCCAATCATGCTTGTGGAGTTGGATGAGCGCGATCGAGATCATATCCGGAGGGCAGTGCAGTCAAGTGGGATGCTCAATCGGGCTAGTATAACACACCGAGAGGGCTCAATCGGGCTAGTATAACACACCAGAGAGGGCTCGGGCTAGTATAAAACACCGAGAATCAACACGTACGGGTATTTCGTACATGGTTTCATTATAGTGCTTGGAGGTTCGTGTTACTCGTAAGAGTAACATTCGATCGTCATGCCACGGCGATAATGATTCATTATAGTGCTTGGAGGTTCGTGTTACTCTGTAAGAGTAACACTCGATCGTCATGCCACACCGATAATGAGCACGGGAAATACAAGGCTGATATGAAACTCACGGGGAAGGGATTGTTGCTACATGCTCCAACTGGAGGAATTTCATGTATTCACGGGAATGGGATTGTTGCTACATGTTCCATTCTTGGTGAATTAAGTGAGGAGTATCCGTCACTTATAAATGGCTTTATCTTTTACAAGATGTCAGCGCATGATTTTCTGGTTACTCACAAATTTAACCTTAAACGAAAATCCACCATCAACAACTGCAGTTCATGAGATCTTGGAAAATACTGTGTACAAGGACGATGAAGAAATAGCGAATAAGGTTGGTGGCACATGCATAAACTCTCGAAAATTTTACTGGATTTGTTGTCTGGTTAGGTTTAGAATTAGATTGTTCGTTCTGTTATTTTCTTACTTTCATTTCCCCCATGTAATTCGGATCTCTTTTCAAATTTGGACCAACCAAATGCAGGACACCTTAAACTCAAAGAAGAAAGGTGACGTTGCTTACCGACGTAAAGAATTCAAAGTTGCAATTGAGTGCTATACATAGGTTACTAATTGTGAACTCATATGATATTTGTTTTATCGTGTATCATAGAGGGTTAGTGGTTTATCATATTCCAGGCAAACGAGTTTGCTAAACTTTGTGAAAAGGACGAAAGGCCTAAAAATTCTTGAAGGGCTAAAGGTACATGTACGTCCTTTTGTCTTGCATTATAGTGTTATTGCATTACCCCATGACCTCGCAGTGTATCTGGGTATTGATAGTTGCATTATAATAAAAAAAATTATGCTTTTATCCTACTTATCTGAGTTAGATCTTACACTAAGCTCATGTGGCTTCGTTTTATTGTTTATGTTAGAGCACTACTCGTTCGAAGTCGCAAGCATTTCTATCTCAAGCTTTGTTTGTCAAGTTTAGTTGATCAAAACTATAGTCTTGATTTCTAGTCTACTTATAGCTATGTCTCGGATTAGCATAGAATGTGTAGTTGAGCTTTACACTTCACGGCGTTCATCGATTGAAGACGAAGATCTACCGAGGAGAGCTTGGAGGAACTTTATCAAAAAAAAGGTATGTGGAGACTAAAACTTATCTATCACTCAGAAGTGGATTCTACTATATCTCCTAATGAGACTAAGTCGTATATCTATATAGACTTTTATATTATTATATTATATCTCCTAATGATATTTCGAGCTGAGTTTATCTCGCTTATATATTTCTGAAAATATATGTTGGAATCTTTTTGCTTAACTATGTTCATCATATTCTTGACGAGTTTAGTTAGAAACAATTTATTTGTTGGAAACTAAATATTAAGTCAAAAGATGATCGTGTGGAAATTGCCTTGAAACATCTTACATGATTTGTGTGAGACAATCATTTAATGTCGACTTGGAATGTTTCGTATTGATAATTTGATCACTTGAAAATTACTTGAAGCTAATAGTTTGTGTAAGACATCTATTGTCGTCTTCTAAGGATGTTTCAATGATTGAAATTGCGAGATGTCGCATTCTCTTATCTCAATTTTTTCAGTTGATATTCTTCAATCCTTTTAATCTAGGCTTCCTTCTCCAGTTGAAACATACTCTTAATTAAGTACAAATTTTTGGTCAAGAGATCCATTTTCTCTTCTGGGGAAGTTAGATTGTTTATCATGGAATAATCAGAACTCTTAGAGAGACAAGTGTGATTATCAGCAAAGTAAGTGAGAGAACTTTGAAAAGACGAGGGTACCCAAATACACCACAATCTTTAAAATATCCACTTATAAGTCCTCTTACAGAAAGTGATTGTCCATAGACAAAGTCGAGACAATACAACAAATCGGTATTCACACTTTGTGTGATCGTCTATGGATATGAGATCAAGACAATACAACAATCAAAGTGCGATTACTTGGCAATAGGTTCGGACTTAACCAAACTCTATAGCATCACTATCAAGTAATATGGAGTTAACGTTTGTGTATTTTACTTTTAATTATAATAAACAATTATAATTGCGGAAATAGAAAAGTAAAAGACACAACAAGAATTTGTTAACGAGGAAACCGCAAATGCATAAAAATGTCGGGACCAAGTCCAGAACTGAATACTCTCATAATTAAGCCGCTATACAAAATCTAAAACAAAACTTCGTATAGTTGAGACCATGCAACTAAACCTAGTTCACTTAGTTTCTTCAGTATCTCTGCACTTCCGACATTCAATAAGTGCATGCACTGGAACAATTCCTTTGGATCGTATTCTAAACAGTAAAGGAACAACAAATCAGTTTGGTAACAACTCTCTTGATTCTTTCAGATGAAGATATCTCAAGTCATATGCAAAGTCTCTTCTGTTTAATCAATATAGATTCCAACAAGAAACTATAAGGTGATGCCGATATTACGTAACTAATCAACCAAATAGATCCGATTCTAGTTGGATCCCAGCCGATCAAGGTTTGTGCACACCCAAAGATATTGATACCAAATAAGAAATCTTCTTTGTCTTCAAATCTTCTTTAATCTTCAATAAACACCTGCACAACACCACTTGAATCTCTTGTGATCAATCACGCACAGAACGGAGTCTGTTAACAATGGATTATCACAAGATGTCTTTATATCTACAAATAGTTCTAATGAGCCCGTCGACACTTCGATCTAGTTTGAGTGAATCTTATATCAGAAGAGACGATTCTCAAGAATAAAAAAATTAGGTGCAATCAATGTTTCAACAACCGTTAGTCAATCAAATCAATCGAAAACTAATAACACTGCAATTATCTAGCTTCCCACCAACTGTACTCATAGAGCTTTTTGATCCCACAGAAGTCTTTAAACGAGCGGTCGTAAGAGACTTCACCTAATTAGGATACTTTCCTCTCCGATTAGACGGCTCCACCAGAAACAACAAAAAGATGAAGTTTTCCTGTCTCTTAGGGTAGTTTGCTAGAAATGCAAACTTAGGTATTTATAGACCAAGGATGTTTGGACACCAAGAAATTTCCGAAACCGAAAATATTCTCAAGATATGCAATGAATAGCAAAATTGTTTTCCTAATTCCAATAAATGCTTGTCCAAAAAAATGCACATTACTAATTTTTATTCTCTAGAGATATGCATTTAACTGCTGGTAATTAAAGCATACAAAACCAAAAACCTTAATTAAAAGATTCTTAATTTATTTTGGCACAGGATCTCCTTGAGTACTAAGGAATATCTTTGAACAATAAATGATAAGAGTTATTGTACATTTTCAAAGTATGTTGACATCTTTTCACTGTAAATCCTTATTCATATTTACATGGATTTACATTCTTGGAATCGGTTATACCACACTTCCAAACAAGTTTAGAATTGGTTCCCTTGTATTCCAAGATAACTATGTGATTGATCAAATATCAAGTCACATACATGGGTTCAATCAGTTCTACCAATCACTAGGATCGGTTATACCTTAATATGGAAATACTTGTGATCGGTCACACAAGTTACCAGGACCGGTTACATCAGTTACCAAGATCGGTTACATCAATTACCAGGATCGATTACCATATACTCATGGAATTGCTTGTGATCGGTCACACCAGTTACCAGGATCGGTTACACCAATTACGAGGATCGGTTACACCAATTACCAGGACCGGTTACACCAATTACAAGGCTCGATTACACACACTCTTTGATCGGTCACACCAATTACTAGGATCAGTCACACCAATTATAAATATCGATCATACCATCTCATGGTGATTACTTAGGATCGGTTACACCAATTAAAACCAGTCATACCAAATCATAAGTCAGGCATTGGGATTAGTTATACCAAGATACAAAACAAAGTTACGATCGGTTCTACCATCTCACACATATTGGTAATCCAAATATTTGCAATGAATAGCCGTACCAATAAGCCTAATGATTTTCCTTTCGATTCATAAAACAAGTTCATGGATGTACTTCCTTGAACATTGTTTCCTAGGATGAAATCTTCACCATAACCCATTCACATAATCATAACAGTATATACAAGATTGTGTCGATGTCATATCTACGAAGTTCAAAAGATAAGCTTTATACTTCGTAGTATAATTCCCTAATACTATGATCATACAAATATGACCATGTCACATCACTAGTGTATCATACAATATGTAAAGTATATACAGCTTCACAGTTATGTTTTCAATATAGCATGACTTGAAAGATACGTTAGGAATGAAAGCAGTTCAAGTCAATATTACTAACATCAAGAGGAATGATGATGTTGTCGTTGTAGTTCGCTTCTTCTTCAAATTCTTCAAGTCTTTGGAGTAATACTTGTATGTCTCAAAATTCCTAGACTTTCTAGTCTAACCTAAACGAAGTTGACTCTAGTATACAATCAAACGACTTTAGATGAGTTTTGAGTCACTAAAATATGACAACCAAACTTGACATACCAACGCTTGATGGGTTCAATTGAGCTATGCTCTAACAATCTCCCCCTTTTTCAATTTTAGTGACAAAACTCTTATTACATATGGATAAACAAATTACAAGAATTCATTTTTCATACACTTGATTCCAAGTTTCAACAACACAATAACCTGCATATATTCAATTAATAAATGCCGTTGTTGACATTTGAATAACAAAGCTTATACTCCCCCTAAAGGCAAGATAGGTAGATATTCAATCTGAACATCTTTGTTATTCCCCTTTTGTAGTCAGAATTACTACACAGCAATATGATATGTTTCTCCCCCTTAGTCAATGCTTTACTCTTTCGTTAGATACAACGTTTAAGCATAATTATCCTTTCATTGGTTATTGCAAATCACTTGTTTACTCCATATATTTCTCCCTATTTTTGTCAAAAAATGACAAAGTTTCAAGCAAATAAAGGACAAACCGAAAGGATCTTACAAATCTAAAAGACTTGTAAACAACCTATAAGAGTTAAGCACGAAGGTTTCACATACCACTTTAGATAACCAATATTAAAACCGAAACTACAAGTAATTTAGTTTAAATATGTTATCAAGGAAACAATTGCCCGAAGCAATTTTCCCTAATAGTTTAACACATATACTAAGAAACTTAATTCCCTTGTTAAAACGATTGCAAACATATAATCGCTTGTTTCGATAAGACCAAAATAAAGATCAGAATTAACTTTATTTCTCTCATCGGGCTCTAATTATTCCGACAATAACTTAGACCTTTCTCTTTAGACAAGACAAACAGTAGGTTAGATAACTAGTTTTTCTTGTCAATGCATTCGATTAGACTTGAATAATTGAACCCTCCAATTTGATAAGTCTAACTAAGATCAAAATTAACTTAGTTTCTCTTATCCGGAATCGATTTGGACTAAACAAATGATCTTGTATTTCGTTAAGACATAAACAATACATTCATACCAAAATAAATTGACTTGCACAATTATTTTCTTAACCGGAAGCAATTGAAACAAACATAGACATTATAGCACCGCAATTGCACCGAATTTCACTAGTGGAAAATAAGATTTTTAAGTCTACAGGCCTTGTAAAAACGTCTTCCCATGGGCTTTCTTAAATAACGAGGCTCTCAATGGTAGTCTTTTTACAATTAAAAAAGCAGACAATAGAACATACTTCCTGTGGTAGATGTTTTATGAGAGGGTAATTTAGTAAATCAAAAGAGGTGCTAGGTGGATTTATAAAACAACTACGAAGCTCGGAGTTTTTTATGGGAACAAATATCAAGATAGCAACCATGCCTTGTTTCTCGAGTACCCTTATCTTCTGTCCATTTCTCACTTTCCTCTGCTATCTTCTCTTTATCGAACTGATGAACAAACTCTTGTATCTACTACAATCCAGTAAACCAAATTATTCTTTGTTCGTTGATGATTCTCTATAAACCCTTGCATCTACTACAGTCCAATGAACCAAATCGACCTCTTCTCCTAACAGATCTATTCTGGTCGTCGTCTTCTTTGAAGGAGAATGATAAACGAAACCCCTAATTTATTCTTCCATTATCTCATAAAACTCGGTTTATGATTGTCACAACCATCTAATATCTTTAATTGAATTTTGAGGGTTTTGCAGTGAACTACTTATCTTCAATTGGTCGTGTGGTAATGTGAATTATGTTGATATTATTGGAGGTGATCCCGGTGGTTATGTCGTAACAATTAAAATGATTTAAGGTATACACAGATTGTTACTTCATCTAATTTTAATTCTTCCAATAATATGTGGATCTGGGTTTGATAGATTCTAATTGTTTATAGTAGTCATTCAATTTTGGTTTGGGTTTTTCATTTTTTATCTCCTTTTCATTTATGGGTTTTAGTTGAATGGGTAGATTAGGATTTTGGGTGAAATAGCATGTTTTATGTGACAAAAATTATATTCTAAATATTTTTTTAATGGAATTTTTGTTTATTTCTTTTTATGTTGGGTTGGGTTGTAGATCATGAGTTAAACACAGGATGAAATATGGAAGGGTTGAAGCTTGATGTATTTAAGAATTGTAGATTTATTGGTTAAATCCAACTTTGACTATGAGGTCGATTATCCTAATAGCTATCACTGAAAAATAGATGATGATCATCTTCAGAAAATATGTGTTTGTATGTATGATGATTTTCAATGCAAAAATGGGAAGAATGCTAGCCCAGATTGACCTTAGATTTATACTCTGTGAAGCTTGTCTATTGAGAATATTTACCCTGTTGAGCCAGGACTATTTTTACAGGAGAAGACAAATAAATGAACCATGCCTAAAGGGAGGCCCTTATTGAGTTACTTAACTGATATCTCAAATTATTATTTTTTGTTTTTTTATGTTCCTTCATCAATGTTATAATGCTCAATTGTCCAAATTGTAGGTGGTTGGTAAGAAGTTTGTTGAGGACTGAGGTAAAGGGACCTTCAAGTTACAGTAGGAGGTGACAATCAATGAGTCATTGTAATTTCTCAGACCTTGGGTTCCTTGATTATTTACTATTTTTTTGGTTATGCTATTTATGAGCTGAAGTAGTGATGATTGATCAAGTTATTATTGTAGAATCTTCTGTTGTGATGGGTAATGTTGTAAGGGAGGATAAGGCTACTCTAATATATACCTTTTTGCATGCTAGTTGTGTTTCTAGCAAATTTCCATTAACATTAATCACTGTATAGAAAAATTACAACTACTACATTCACGTGCTATTTGATGCAATTTCATTCGGCACTTGCATTTGCAGTCACTTTATTCTAACTCACTCACGTGCAATTTGAGCGATCAGCATGGAATATTCATTAGATACATGATACTTCGTGATCACCTTTAGTGATGTTCCGGGGATGCTTTTCCTAGTTATGTTGCCATGCCAGTGTACCTAATTTCAAGACTCCAATGATGCATTGATATCAATTAGCCTATTAGGACCTTTGTGTCAGTTCCTAGTATTTAGCAATTGAAAGAAATATTCATTGGTTCCTACTTCCCATGTAATTTGTTATAAACATGACACTTTGTCGATCTTGGTGTTATATGGCTTGTTATTTGGTACTTAATTGGTTTTTTTTTATCCCATAGATTTGAATACCACCTTTCCAGAAATTGGTGAAAGAGCACTATATGGAGAGCTACATCCAATTCTTCTGTTTGGAGGGATGGAGGTGGCTCTAGTTTCAGTCGTACAATTAAACTTCACAATTACCAGATTTATTCCTTAGCCACAAAAAGAAGACATTGACTCTAATTTGACTGAGAAAAATTATTCTTCAATGCAGGGGATATCGAGTCTATGCCATTTATCGCACTTTGTTGCTCATTTTGATACTTCGGTAGGTAAGAATGAACCTCACTTGCTTTAGTTCTACCAGTTGTGCTCAGTTGTTTCTCCACTTGCGTTAGCTAAAGTTTAATACTTCTGTGATGGTTGGGAAACAGTTGTTGATGTCAAACGGGTGGGAGCACGAGATAAGAAGTATGTATGCTAGATCATAGTGTTACTTGTAATAAAGTGTGGCAGACCTATCTCCTTTTTTAGTGCCTTTAAAAAAATTATATTTATTTGTAGTAGCAGGAAATCCCACACTACACCCCTTACTCAATTTTGCTTAATTAATCCATTGAAAGATGTAAGATCAAGAATATTTATTGATTGAATCCATGAAATGTTTACACAGGAAAATAAAATTACACTTAGAAATTAAAACACTCTTAAACTTTCTCTCTCCTATTGACTTGCTTAACCATTCCAAAAAGATCTCTCTCACAACAGATTCACTCAGCCCTTTATATAGGGTAATACATAGTGTATGACAGCTAAGCTATCCTTTATTTTCGGAAATGTCCCGCGAAGTGTCGCAGATGCACAAACATTCGTTCTCGCGACACTTATTAACCCTCGCCAGGTTTCATGTCTTCTTTATGTTTTGCTTGTCGTTATTCATTGCGTCGTTTATTTTAGCTCCTGCGACTTCTTCGCGATGCTGTCGTTTATTAATCCCCATGAGCCTTGTTTGTTGCGATATTATGATCCTACATCTTGCCTCTTTTTCCTTGAATATTGCTTAACAAGCGATCTTTAAGGAAAAATCTATTGTGGTAGCGATCTTTGATCTTTGTTGATGAAGGAACGAGCGAAAGAATACTTTCCTCGAAAAGTACGTACTTGCCTCTATTCTTTGGCGAAGTTCCGAAGCTTCTTTGAGATATATACGAAGTATCGTCTCTTGTCTCTCCTCATATTTCCTCTGCGAAGGGGAGAGTATCATGAGAGTGATTCTTTTGATTTGCCGCGACTGCTTATCTTTATCTGTCTCAGTTTTGTACTTTTACACGGATTTTGATTATTAATGTCTTTTCTTGACACGTCTCTTTCAACCGCTTATTCTTGACCGCTCATGTCTCTTCTCGCATTAAATGACCTCGTTTTTCTCGAGGATCTTTTTCCTTATATATAGTTTTCCTTTCCTCTCCTTTTCATTCTTTAGCTTCTCTCTGCAACTTTTCTTTGATTCTCTCCTTCCGCAATTTACGCTTCTGCTACTGCAAATCTTTTCTTCGTCCTTTCTAACGTTGATCCTAATCTCCAAATTCCCATCCATTCCCATACTGATAATGGCTTTCATTAGTCGTGCATACAAATCTTCTTTTGATGAAGTTCAACAGAAGTTGCTCGAGAAGGGTTTCACTCTATCAACCATTCCCGATCAAGAATCTTCATCTATTCTTTCTGCAAAGTTATTTTCTGATCATCACTGTGATGATCAAAAGATTATAATCTCGCTAGGTCAGCTTCTCGCGGGACTTCCTATTCCCTTATACAACCCTGAGATGCCTTTATTTTATGAAATCTTAGCCCATGAAAAATTCTCTCGGGCTGTTTATCAATTGAGTGGCGATTGCATTCGCCTAATGCTTGAGTTCGCGAATCGTGGTCTTTGGCAAAGGATCTTTATACCCTACTCTTGTTAGACACCCCGATTTCGCAGACTTGGAAATAGGCTATTTGAGAAGTACACTGTAGAGAACTTTTTGAAAATTATTCGGTGATAAAGATGAGGAATGCGAAATCTCATTTTGGGCATTCTTTGAAAAAGAAGGATAATGTCCCGAGGATAAATTGCTCATGCAAGATATTGACTGGCACTCGGGCAATAATACTACTCCTCGCCACTCCAAAGATGAGAAGTGGTAGGTTGTACCCTTGATTTTAAGTGGCCCTTATATCGCGGGCTCGCATATTCTTCCTGCGAGTCTCGCAGGATATCATCCTTGGGAATTCAAATGGCCTGATAAGGCAAAAGAGGTATGTTTCCCACTTCAAATCTTGCCTTTGCGACTTTCTTTTTGTATTTGCTAAGTTTGTGAAATTTTTCAGATTGCCAAATTGAGAAGAAGCTACAAGGATAATCCGTTGGAAAGTACTCTGACGATACTTCGATCGCTTACGGGTGAAGTAAGAAACATTTCCTTTGTCATTTGAAACAATATTGTTGCCTCTATTTCTTATCTTTAACCGTATGCGGAGGTTGGAGTTGAAGAAACTATAGCCGCGAAGATTAAAAGTGAGGGCAAAACCGTCGTTCGCAAAAATAAATCTTCTGCTCCATTAACTAAGAAGCGAAAGATTCAATCTTCTTCTCGCCTTAACTCAAACTCCGAATCTTCTGATGAAGATGACCATGATTCGAATCTCTCTCTTGCTAAAGAGACTCTTTGGCCGGTTCTCCATGGATCGGTTATCTAGCATCTTCTCGGACTCTTTCCAAGGAATGGGAGATGCTCCCCTAGCTTCCCTTTGCGGGACTCTCGCAAATGTGTGTAATGCTACTTTACTAGAGGGCAATGATTCTTTCAATGGAGCCTCTAGAATCGTATCTCCTGACTTCTTGAACGCACTTGGGTCTTTGGTATGCATGCAGTCATATTTCCCTGTTAATTTTAAGTTTTTAAATATATATATATATTAATGATTTTTCTATCTTCTTTTATAGGTTGGAAGAACTTCTTTCGTAGTTGCCTCAGATCTCGAGAGAAGACGCAACAATCTTGAAAAGAAGAATTCACAATTGAACAAGAAGATTCGAGAGTTAGAAATTGAAGCTGCGTCATCTCGCGATAAAGACGAGAGAATTCAAAAGTTAAATACCGAACTTGACTCCCAAAGGGATAGGGTTTCCACTCTTCAGAACGCTAATCAGCAACTTTATGGTATAAAATTTTACTTCCTTTTATTATTTCTATTTTATCGGTCGCATATTGCTACCTAACTTATTACCTTCGCATATGTATATAATCTCTCCGATGAGGCTATTCTTCTCCATACATTTCTGAACCTATGGATAATGACCTTCTTCTCGCTCACCTCAATCAATCTCTAAGTAGTTCCCCAAATAAAACTAACCTCCTTTCATTAAAGGATCTTCAATCCAAATATTATCTTTTAGAGATCGAACACGAGATCTAGTTTAAATTTAACTAATCGCTTTAAACGAATGTACCTTGATTAGAAGAAAATCAAGACTTTAAGGAAGAAAATTAGTGATCTCATAGATGAGAACGATCGCATTACTAACGAGAGGTGCACGGGCGTTAGCGAGAATTCCACAAATCTCTTCTTGGTGTGCAAGTTGAGCGAGATGAACTCCTTCATGAGAATACCATGCTTAAGCAAAATGAGAAGAGCAAGTTCGTTCTCTTCTTGTTATTAATAGTGATGATGAATTAAGCTGGGCTGCGAAAGTTTTAGATAATGCCGGGAATAACCTAGGTGTTGATGTTAGTCTTCATGCCGAGCATACTTCCTTGATTAAAGATATGATATCCGATAGAGAAGGTTACTTATTATACCTTACCGCTTCTTACTTATGTAATATTGCTTGTAAATTATTAACTTGTTGTTACTTATTTGCGAGAATGCGAGAAGAGGCTTAGGGTTAGAATCGAGAGAGCTTGAATCGAAAAAGAACAACTCGCCAGGGAATTTTCAAATGAGAATTGAAGAACTCGAAACTAAAAAAAAACATTTCGCAAAGAGTCTCTCCCTTCGCGACAATAAATATTCCAAGTTGAAGAAACAATTTCTAACGACGGTGGAGAACTTTAATAATGATCTTTGTTCGTTTTCGCAATAGAGCCATGGAGTATGTTTGTAAGGACCACAATATCCCTCTGCATTCATATCCCGGCTTCTTGAAAAGGTTCCCGAGAATGCACTGCTGTCTCGGACGTTTCGATAGTGAGGCTAGCGAAGAAGAAAATTTAGCGATGAGAATAATATGATTGAAGAATCGGATGAAGGAGAAGAATCACCAAAGAGATAACTCTTTTTGTTTTCTTTCATTTTTGTAATATCTGTACATTTCTGTATCTTTGTTATGGTGTACTTCTTGGATTTTCCCCCCTGAATTCAACCTTCACTCCCCTTTTTTGGTAGTTCTTCCTTGTAATATAATTGGCTAACATTATTGATGTATAACTCTTTCGTCAGAAGATGAATAACACTATTCCATCTTTTCCATTCCCATACTTGCCTCTGTTATTTATCTTCAGATGGAAGATTTTAGCTGTCTTCATGTATTTGGTTGGATAATAATTTCATTGTTATGGAAATGTATTGTTGCGACAAGGTCGCAAGTATCTTCATAGATCAAGAATTCTTCTTGCCTTGCCTTATTTTCATAAATGTATTTTATCTATTCTCATTGCGACAAGGTCGCAAGCCGCCCTTACATTTTCAATCAAGGGCCCATTGACCCTGCCTTATCATTTTTGTGTGGTCTTCCGAGTTAGACCTCCCTAATTAGAGGTCTTCCCTGCCACCTTTCATTGCGACAAAATCGCGGGACGTCTTTACACTTGCATGTAAAGACCCATTGATCTTGCCTTATCATTTTCCGAGTATTTTTGCCTCTGCGGGATGTTTTAGTTGCGACAATATGACAGGCCTAGATATCCTTGCGAACATAAAGCCCCATGACATTGCCGTCGTGCGACGAAATCGGAGGACGTCGGTACACTTTCGTGTAAAGACCCATTGATCTCGCCTTACCCTCGCGTTAGTATTATTGCCTCTGCGGGATCATTGCACAAATATGACAAGCCTAAATTTCCTTGCGAAAACATAGCCTTATGACATTTGCGTCTGTTTGACACTCCCCTAATGGAGAGCGTCGCCCTTATCATCTCCCGGTTGCCCCTTCAAGGAGGCGAAACATCGGCCATACAAGACTAGCTCCTCCCATCCGGTCTTAACAACAACCAATTGTTTTCATGACCTCTTATCCCTTATACCTATATGGTTTATGGTTACGAGACTGCACCCTAAGTGGAGTTTTCTTCGGGCGAGTGCAACATATGCCAAGACTTGCCAAGAATGGCCAGGGTAGGTTCATCCATCCGGGCACTCGGCTCAACCGTGTACCTCGGCGCCTTGAGCATACACTGACTCCTTGGAAGAGACCCTCGGTCGCCCAACAGGGTATAACCTTATATATATAGTTGGGAATCCAAGGTACCTCTCCCGGATAGGCTTTCATGGGCCCCAAATTTTCATGACTCGGAGGCTTCGGGAGCGGTGTAACCTTCCCCTGAGCCATGTCGAGAGATACCCCCTTATATGACGCACTTTAGGTCTTACATTTGCCTCTTACGAAATGTTATTCGCGAACTAGGGTGTACGCCATAAAGGTTCGTCCCATTCTTTTACTCATTCATATTTGTTAAATCATTCAATCATTCATGTTTCATTATTTGTTGATATTTGTTTACGAAGTATTCGCATAGTTCTGTTTCATTTGTTGTATTTCACTTTTCTTTCTTAATCGAATTCTCATTTACTCTTGGCTGCGAGATTCTCGCACATCATTACTTCAGCTGCTACTTTGCATCCTGCTTTTATTGATTATTCACTTCTTATGCCTTTTGTTCCTCATATCTTTTGCTTCTTTATTATCATAATATTGGCCTGTCTCCAGGCATTCACCTCATGAGATATGTTCGGTCCTCACTTCTATAGCATCTACCATTAGTTTTTCCTTTCTCTGTTCATTTCTCACATGTTGCTTCCAACCCTTTCTTTTGGCATTTCTTTCTTCGCAGCTTTCTACATCGACCTCATGACATTGTTGCGACTCCTTCCAATCTCCCTGTATAATACCAATGCCGTTTGGATGTGGAAATTTTATACATTGATGATATGTTGACGCGACTCCCAAGATTTTATGAAGCCATGGCCTCCCAATCAGTGCATTATACGGGGATTCCACATCAACCACACAGAATAAAACATTAGTTGATAATCCTTGTAGAGGTATTCTCATGTGAACCTCTCCCTTTGGCTTGTTTGCGGTGCCATTAAAGCCATATATCTTGTATGTTGAGGGATCAAATCCTCATCCTTTCTCCCATCGTCTTATAAGTATGGTAAAAAGAATATTCACCGAACTTCCGGTATCGATTAGGATTCGGTTGATCGCTTGACAAGCCACGCTTCATCATCTTCTCCATCAACTGGTTTTGGGTTAATCTCTAGTTTCACAACCAACGGGCTATCATGTGTTTCTCTTCCTTTTGGCACTTCATCTGCGAGAGAAAGAAATAGTCTTCACTGCCACTTTTCTAATCTGCGTCGTTCTCGCTTGGGACTCATTATTTCTTTATCATTAGCATCTCTCGCAAAGACTCTCCGAGCACGTTGTCATGAAAATCTTCGATGGTGCGATAGGAGTGGGCGATAGAGTTGCAATTCAAATTTTTAGCTTTTGTCCGATTTCTATCACGAATGTTTCCTTTCCTTTCGCCGACACATTACGTGCATCTCTCGGTGGTGGTGGTAATGTCCGGCTGCTTCTTCTCCCTTTAGAAAGTGATTGACTTCCCCCGGTCAATCATCCACGAGAATAATTCTTTTTATGTTTCTACAATCGTTTGTTTGATGCCCATGGAAGGCGATGGTAAGAACAAAACTCATGACTTCTATCGCACGGCGGTGGTTCCATTCCCACGTTCAGGTCTTTGGTACATTTTCCATCACAAGTATAGCTTCCCGGATCTTTTCCACACTAGCGTTCGGTGGTGGCATCTTAATCTCTTCCCATACTATTCTGCGACTTCTCGCCCTCCACGGTTGTTTTGCCTTTGTCCACCATAAGTTTCTTGCACATGATCTAACCTCTGAATCTTATTATTCTTCATTACGGTTGTAGTAGTTCCTTTCTCGCTCAAACTCTTCTTGATCGTGGCTTCCCATGGCTACTATCTTTCTTTGTCCCTCATCGGCTTTCCTTGCTTTCTTGTCCTTGCGAAGTGCTCGCCTTTTTGTATTTATGAATTGAGGCAACAAGCTTGCGTTCGCGACATTAGAGCTTGTGTTCGCGATTTGGATAAGAATTCATTTCATTCTGTCTTTCTTCTAAGGCAATATATTCTTCCTGTAATTCTTCATGATTCTGCCATCGTGATTGTATTTTTGATTCTAAAAATTTGAATGTATAACAAGTTGGTCGTGAAGAGAGCATTCACAAATGAGAGTATGAGATATCTTTCCTCAACCCGATCCTGCCATTTCGCTACACATGGTCCTCCATCTTATTGTCAATTGCCTTAAGCTCTCGCCAACCCTTTGTTTCAACCCGAATACATCTTCAATACAGTCGCGAAGAGTTGTTACTTATGTATGCTCCCAGGAATGTGGCTTGTAAATGGTTAAATGATGTGATTGTGTTCCTTGGCAGACCTTCAAACCATTTTAGTGCTTCTCTATTAAGCTTGATGCGAAATATTTGCACGAGTATGGCATCATGATTCTCCCATTGTAACATACATCTCATATAAGCCTTAATATGTTTGTACGCACAGGTTGTTCCATCAAAGATGTTGGTTAATGCAGGTAGATTGCACTTAGGAGGTATTCCTCCCATCTGTACTTCTAGCGTGAAGGGATTCTTCGCAGCTTCTGCGATGGCTTCGTCCAATTGTTTCCTTCCTCCTTCCCTTCTATTATTCAGTAATCCTCTCATCTCAGCCAGTTCTCTTAAGATTTGTTCATTTGCCTCAGAATTTGTTTCTACTGGTCTTTTTAGCTCTGCCTCTCTCCTTCTTCTCTCGTGCCTATTTTGACCTTCCTGCTCGCTATTTTCTCCTCTTCTTTCCCTGCGACGCTCTTCTTCGTTTCTTTCGTCAATTCGCACGCCATTATATCGGTTGTTCTCTCTTCTTGGCTGTCTCTCAGCTCTCATCTGCACCCTCTCATATTCTTCATTAATATTTCTATTGGTACGATTTTGTTCCCTTCTTCTTTCGCGGTTGTCATGGTTATTCTGCCGGATTGCCTCTTCCATCTCTTGATTTTCCATTTCTGCTCTTATCCTTTCTCTCTCGCGAGCTAGCCGCGCTTGTTCAATGTAGTGTCTCTCAATGTCATCCTTGATCTCTCGGTTTCTTCTCAATTCTTCTCTCCCGTGCAAGATTATTCTCCCTTCAGCAGCTGGGTCATTCGGCCCTTGGAGTTGCTTGTTTCCTTGATTTTCCCTATTCCGCTCATTTTGAAGATTTTCGGGCTGAGGAATATAACGATCTTCCATTTCCCCTCTTCTCTCGCCATGCTCTGTACTTGGATTTTGTGTTTCTTTCTCGGTACTTTCTGTTGGTAAAACTCTCCTTCTTTCTTCCCTATTCGATCTTGAACTTGATCTCACGCTACTTCTTGATCTCCTATTTTGCAACCTCATATTTTCCATCCTCAATTCATGATTCTGTCTTGTCAAGTTTGCTCGTTCCTCTGCCTCTAGCCGTCTCTCTTCGTGTATTGTTTGTCTCAATCTTTGTAATCTGCGATTTCTTCGTTTCCCGGATTCATTTCTCCATTCGTTCCTTGCTCTCCTTGTCCATTGTTCACCAGTGCTTGCTCCTCTTCCCTCTCGTCTTGTAATCAGACCTCCAAGTATGTACACTTACTCTATCATAATCCATGCGTTTGCTCTTTTTGGGAGATCGGTGGCTGGTTTTGATCTTCTCCATCGTTTCTCATATTCATCCTTGACGATTCTCTGTTTCATTCCTCCTTTCTCCAGCCAAGTCTCCCACTTCTTCTTACAATCGTTGGTTGCCCTTGTACATTTCTTCTTCTAGCCATTTTTCTTTTTCAATGAATTCTTGAGTATCTTCTCCAAACCTTTTCTCTGTTAATCCAAATTCTTTCCAATTTCTACGTCAATCACTGCTCGTCCCTGTTTCTAGCGCATATGTAGTAGCAGAAATCCCACACTACACCCCTTACTCAATTTTGCTTAATTAATCCATTGAAAGATGTAAGATCAAGAATATTTATTGATTGAATCCATGAAATGTTTACACGGGGAAAATAAAATTACACTTAGAAATTAAAACACTCTTAAACTTTCTCTCTCCTATTGACTTGCTTAACCATTCCAAAAGATCTCTCTCACAATGATTCACTCGGCCCTTTATATAGGGTAGTACATAGTGTATGATGACTAAGCTATCCTTTATTTTCGGAAATGTCCCGCGAAGTGTCGCAGATGCACAAACATTCGTTCTCGCGACACTTCTTAACCCTCGCCAGGTTTCATGTCTTCTTTATGTTTTGCTTGTCGTTATTCATTGCGTCGTTTATTTTAGCTCCCGCGACTTCTTCGCGATGCTGTCGTTTATTAATCCCGCGAGCCTTGTTTGTTGCGATATTATGATCCTACATTATTGATCTATAGAATGCGTGCTAGCTCTGGTGTGTGATTTTTATGATGACTGGGATTAGGTATTTCAATCTCACGGGGCCCAATTATTTTAAATGTATTATTGATTTACATTTATAACTTATTTGTGTCATGAAATCTTCTGATTCACGCTTTTTAACTTTAACCTTCTCTTTTATTTGCAGATACAACATCAATTAGTTGGCATCTAATCATGTGGCTCAAAGATTCAATGTTTTTGATACCAATGAAGTTGACACTGAAATTGTAATGATATTCGGTATCCTAAATGGCGTGTCTATTGGACTTCTCAACTTAAGTCTTGGGTTCAATTACATTGTATTCTACCAGGTTAACTATTTTGATTTATATTATGATCATTTTTGAGAAAATTTAGGATCTGATTAGTTTAGTTTGGTTTCAGTATTGAAAATTTAATCCAGATGAAATGACTTTTCTGTGCAGATGACAAAACTTGCAATAATACCCTTTACAGTATTGTTGGAAACCCTGTCCTTAACAAGGTGAGTTTGTGTTGAGGTTGTCTGGAGATTTAAAAAAACATAGTTTAATCTTTTTTCCAAGTTAGTATAGGAAATTGCATTTGTTTTGTCAAACTCTGTCTCGACCATAGACTGTCAAACTTTATACTTACGTAATCCTCGCATAGTAATTAACCCAAGATGTTTGTCTAAGTTCATGGGTGACAACTGACAAGGTATACATTGGCTCCAATTATTTTCTTACGTTTGTTTTAAGAACCCGCACTTGTAATTTCTTTACATAAAGGATCTTCGAGTAGTTGAAAATGCATAATGAATCAATAGTTGGTGGATATTTTACTTGTAAACACTTCTAGTTGAAACCGTAGAATGAATCAAGTTGTTCAGAATACTTAAAAGAATGAATCAAGCTGTCTTGTAATCCCTTAGCATAACCTAGCATCTCTTGTATTAGTCTTACACAATCCTTATATTAGTCTTAAGAGTTTATAAGCAGTGACTAATTCCTTTTGGGATGATTACTGATAAGTGTTTAAATGCATTGCTGCAGGTTCAAGCTGATGTTGCCGTTGCATGTTCTTGTGGAATTCCAAGACAAATTTTTATACCATATATGTTCACTTGATTGCTTCCTTTTATTTACGAGCTTATTGAATAACAACATAAGCAGGTATCGTTGTGTATACCACACTTGTGTAGGTCAAGTTATGTTTGGTGAATGAATTGAACATTGCTTTTTATATCATATTTGAATAGTCCTTTCGTATCATGTTGAAATCAGTTTGTAAACTAATTCCCAAGCTTATTCTGCTGCAGGTATGCGGTTCTGAGTTGGGCGGATCATTCATCTTCAGTTGCACTTATCTTTAAGAAAACTTAGAAAATGTATATATTGGTGTTAATTAAGGTTTTGTTTACAATTTTTTGGAGATTCTGAACCTAAGTGTCAACTAAAATCAGCTATGGTCAGTGTGTTATACAAATACAAATAATGGGTTCAACTTTTAATTGAATGCGTAAATGTTTTCAAATTAAGAATTCATGTTGTATTTGAATTTATTTGAATGAAAATTCAATTTTAGTTTTTCGTTCACTGTAAATATATTTGATTCCAGTTCAAGATTCAGCTGAATCAGTTCTGGATTCAGCCGAATCCATTATTATTCTTTTATAAAATATGATCCAGTAAAATGACTGCTTCTACCGATACTATTATTAGACTGTTGAAGGGAGAGTAATTCAGAAGATTGTAAGGCTCCCAGGAGCAGTCCTTTTGGGAATCAAGACTACAATGTTAGGGCTCCCGTAAGCAGTCCTTTTTCATGGTTTTAAGTGCTTTTTTGGCAGACTTTTTTTTTTGCATTTTCCACTAGTGAATTTCGTTAAGCAAAAACACTTGATACCCAACAATAAAGAAGATACCAAACAATAAGCCAAATAAATTGACACATTTTTTCTTAACCGGAAACAATTGAATCATACACACACACATCCATACATAGTAACGGAACATATCAATTGCACCGAATTTTTGTTCAGCAAAAGCAGAATATATGCAATATAAACAGGCTTTTCTTAAACAGGAAAACGATTAACTAAAAAATTCGTTACCTCAGATTCCGCATCTTCTTCTCCCTAGAAGATATATCATTAAGCGCAAATTCAAGTTAGAACTCTCCCCCAGTGTGTTTTCGTCCTCTCGCAAGAACAAAAGAACAACAACAAAAGCAACCTTTACCAGAGAAAGGTTGAAACGGTTTTAACTAATGCGTGCCAATAACAAAAGTTGAAAACCCGAAACACATATGTCTATGCTAAACACAACTCATGTAAACATAAATTGATTCAACATATTGTGACTTTCACATATGAGTTTCAATCGGAACACCTTATGATCCTTTGATAAAGCCTACCAACATGGGCTAGAACTTAATCCCGTTAAATCAAAAATCCACGCAAACCATAAGGGTTACATCATATGAGATCGAATATTAAGGTTATGAAAACCGAAATCAGATATCCCATAAACCGAATACACATAGAAAATATATATAAAGATTCATTCACAGGCTATGTAATTGGTAACTATCACAAGAAAAATTATAAAGAAATAATTTTATTCATAAATAATGATAGTTTTATTCAAAAATAGACCTTATACAATAATTGAAGCAAATCAAAAGATTGATGTTTATTTTTTTCGTAGATAAGAAAGTAGACTACTCATTATTTTTCAGTTTCTCATCAGATTCTTGCTCAGAGTCTTGGTCTTCTTCGCATTTTAAGAACTTAGCATTGATCTCTAAGATTCCTTTTAAGATTTTGGATCATTTCGAGCGGCAAAGGCTAATTGTTTCTGAATACAGTTTAATTGTCTTCCAAGACGTAAAATATGAACCAAGATGTCTCCATTGCTATAGATTTGAGCAGTTGAAACAATAGTTCCTCTTTCCTTTCGAGTTTTACTCATTTGCACGATAATTCTCGAGAAACCTGTTTTAGTGATTATCTCATCTCCAAAATTATCCCCATTGTGTTTTCACACATGCTGGTGATGAGACAGGGAAATCCAAAATTTCTCTGGGACGATGTGGCATTGATGGATTGTAAGATTTTGATCATTTGATTTATAATCATTCCACATATATCAATTTTCTTATCACCTTCAAGAAGGTAGTATACAAACTCAGCAAATTCCTTGTCCCATTGTGATGTATCTCTTGTACAAGCAAAGAGAGTTGCTATAGCAAGTTAACCGAAAACCCTTAAGTAAAAGGGTATTTCTCTGGTTAGCATTCTTCCATTCTTCTAGCCAACAGATTTTCCAGTGATACGTTTTGAAATTTTATCGTGCTCAATTTTAAAACTAGAGATCAAATGATTCCCTCTCACATTGCAATTGATGATCTTTAATATCACCTTTCTGACGACATGGTGAAACGTGTATCCAACAAGAGTGCTAAACGTAAGATTCTCATGATTAATATTATGAATATTAGCATAGAATATTCTTACTATATCATGTGAAAATTTTCAAACCAAAACAAATTTCCTAGTTTCGGTCTTGAACAAACTTCACACATTTGCTTTCTGAAACATCGGGATCGAACCTCTTCTCAACAGTGAAATTTACTCCTTTTAAAGTTTGATATTTCTCAAAACATGTATTATTCACAAAGATTGTGAGTTCATGTTTGTCTTTGATCAAGTGAGGGTACTTGATTTTCTCAATATCACCGGAAAGGAATAAATGGATTCAATTCTAGTTTGTCAGTTTCGGGCATTTTTTCTCTTGACTTCCACTTTCTCATATTTTCAAGTTTTGAAAAATATGAAAAACCCTAGTTTCGTTAGAACAACTTCTCCCAAGATGTTTGTGAAAACACCACAAAATAATATTCTTTTATAGGGAGTGAAGATAACTACTTTCGGAAATAACCAGTTTTAGGAAATCCTTCAAAGATCGGAAACCTTATTTTGTGGGGAAACAAATCCGATTTCGCAACTAGGTCTTTCTTTAGGAAAACCGAATTTTGTTGGACCGGATCTATATTATGGATAAATGCTATATTTATGTCCAAGTGTTTGTTAACTCCGTATTTACCAAAATATAATTTTTGAAATTCATTCAAGAATTCTCCAGTAGAGTTTACAAAAGCAACATTGAACATAACAAGATAAAAAATATCTTTAGAATCATGAATCCAGTAATACTTTAAAAGATCAATTGCTTCATTAAACAGTTGTGGGGTGTATGAAGTAATCCATTGTAAATAAAATTATTAACTGAAAAATCATTCTTTGCATTAATACAAAGATCCCAAAATCGCATCCTAATCAGCGACACATTGACAGTCTTAGATCTGAAAATATGTACAAACATATTTGGGTAACCAATCCAAAATATATTTAAGATCCCAGATTTTTCAAGAACAAAATAGTCATGGTTCATACATAGAAAAATCTTATGTGGAATCTTGTGCATTTTCAAGATAAAACACGTCACATAGAATAATGTATCATTGTTACTAAACCGGTTAGTATTCAATACCTGAGATACAATTCTATGATAACTGACGGATTATGTAAGTCATTCAAGACATACATAGACTTAATCCCAATTCCTAACAAATTTAGGAGCAAGAGTATTATAAAATTCATTTGTGTCTTCCACCAAGAGTCTTTGAAGTAGTCAAATCCTGCTACTACGTTAACTAAATCAACCATTGGATTCAATTATTATAGATTTAATCGCACCAAACACAGATTATTAGATCTTTTCGTGTTTTCCTTCTATGATACCAATCGAAAAGACGAGGGTACCCAAATACACCACAGTCTTCTATTTATCCACTAATAAGTCCTCTTACTGAAAGTGATCGTCAATGGACAAAGTCGAGACAATGCAACAAATCGGTATTCACACTTTGTGTGATTGTCTATGGATATGAGATCGAGACAA
This sequence comes from Papaver armeniacum, assembly GCA_023531295.1. NCBI lineage: Eukaryota > Viridiplantae > Streptophyta > Magnoliopsida > Ranunculales > Papaveraceae > Papaver > Papaver armeniacum. The sequence continues at coordinate 283,287 of JAJJWW010009183.1, forward strand.
TACGGCAACCAAAGTGTGATACTTGTTAATAGGTTCGGACTTAACCAAACTCTATAGGATCACTATCAAGTATATCGGAGTTAACGTTTGTGTATTTTACTTTTAATTATAATAAAATAATTATAATTGTGGAAATAGAAAAGTAAAAGACACGGAAAGATTTTGTTAACGAGGAAACTGCAAATGCAGAAAAACCCCGGGACCTAGTCCAGAATTGAATACTCTCAGAATTAAGCCGTTATACAACATCTAAACCAACTTTGTATAGTTGAGACCAAGCAACTACCCCTAGTTCACTTAGTTTCCTCAGTATCCTTGCGCTTCCGACTTCTATGAGTGCACGCACTGGAACAATTCCTTTGGATCATATTCCAAACAATAAAGGAAAAACAAATATGTTTGGTAACAACTCTTTCGATTCTTTCAAGATAAAGATTCTCAAGATATGCAATGAATAACAAAAAATTCGGTTTTCCTAATTCCAATAAATGCTTGTCCAAATTTTCTGAAATCTCTCAATAGAAAATTTTCAATTAGTAAATGCACATTACTAATTTTTATTCTTTAGAGATATGCATTTAACTACTGGTAATTAAAGCATATAAAACCAAAAACCTTAATTAAAAGATTCTCAATTTATTTCGGCACAGGATCTCCTTGAGTACTAAGGAATATATTTGAACAATAAATTATAAGAGTTACTTTACGTGTTCAAAGTATGTTGACATCTTTTCACTGTAAATCCTTATTCATATTTACATGGATTTACATTCTAGGAATCGGTTATATCACACTTCCAAACAAGTTTAGAATTGGTTCACCTGTATTCCAAGATCACTATGTGATTGATCAAATATCAAATCACATACATGGGTTCAATAGGTTCTGCCAATCACTAGGATCGGTTATACCTTAATATGGAAATACTTGTGATCGGTCACACAAGTTACCAGGACTGGTTATATCAGTTACTATGATCGTTTACATCAATTACCAGGACCGGTTACCATATACTCATGGTATTGCTTGTGATCGGTCAAACCAGTTACCAGGATCGGTTACACTAATTACCAGGATCTGTTACACCAATTACCAGGACCGGTTACACCAATTACAAGGATCGATTACACACAATCTGTGATCGGTGACACCAATTACTAGGATTGGTCACACCAATTACAAATATCGATCATACCATCTCATGGTGATTACTTAGGATTGGTTACTCCAATTAATAAAAACCAGTCATACCAAATCATAAGCCAGGCATTGTGATTAGTTATACCAAGATACATAACAAAGTTACGATCGGTTCTACCATCTCACACATATTGGTAATCCAAATATTTGCAATGAATAGACGTACCAATAAGCCTAATGATTTCCCTTTCGATTCATAAAACAAGTTCATGAATGTACTTCCTTTAAACGAATATAAAACATTGTTTCCTATGATGAAATCTTCACCATAACCAATTCACATAATCATAACAATATATACAAGATTATGTCGATGTCATATCTACGAAGTTCAAAAGATAAGCTTTATACTTTGCATTTTAATTCCATAATATTATGATCATACAAATATGAACATGTCACATCACTAGAGTATCATACAATATGTACAAGTATATACAGACCATGATTATATTTTCAATATAGCACGACTTGAAAGATACGTTAGGAATGAAAGCGATTCATGTCAATATTACAAACCTCGAGAGGAAGGATGATGTTGTCGTTGTAGTTCGCTTCTTTTTCACATTTTTCAAGTCTTTGGAGTAATACTTGTATGTCTAAACATTCTTAGACTTTCTAGTCTAACCTAAACGAAGTTGACTCTAGTATACAATTAAGCGACTTTAGATGAGCTTTGAGTCACTAAAATATGACAACCAAGCTTGACATACCAACGCTTGGTGGGTTTAACCGAACTATGCTCTAACGTAACTTTTGAAAAATTCTGCAGTATTGATCTTTCCCTGATCCACTTTTATGTGAAAGTACTGTATGGATCCGTAAGTTTTCTTATATTGAGCATTTCCGATTAAATTAATCAATAAGGTCTCTTGTGGTAAATTTATTCGAGTTTTCTGGATACAAATCCATGTGGCTTGTTAATGTCCAAATAAATCCTTCTTTTCTTGTAAAAGTAAGGTCGTTCTTGTTGTTCTTTCGGGAATGACATATTGTGGGGGAGAGTTCTTAATTGAACTTGTGCTTGATTGCCAAATCTTTGTGGGGAGTACGACTGTGGAATATTGTAGGAGTTATCTTGTATCTTTATAAACTTCTTGATGAATACACTAAGTTTCGACTATGTGAAATCATCGAAACAAAGTTGATATGTTCTCTTCTATGCATGAATTATCTCTTTGAGAATTTCATTATGATCTCGTAGTTTTCATACATTTGCCAATTTATATTGACAAAAAAGGGGAGAATTATTTTGTAGTTCACACTACATACATATGGTTTACGGATCATTATGTAAGGGGAGTGGTTTTCATTGTGTGATGAAGTATTGACTAAGGGGGAGTGATACATATCACCATAGTACTGTTGTCAAAGTTGTGATGCAATTGGACTTTGATATTGTGTAATAATACTATGACACTGTATAACAATAAGAAAACAACTCTTTGATTATTGTTACGGCTACGGATCTTCAACAACAATGATACTGAGTTGAAAACGTTCACAATCGCTGGAGTACTTGGAGTTGCGAAGAATTCAAGGAATGTTGAAGAGCCAAAGAAATCAAGCATGATGGATGAGAAGCTACAAAAGTTTATTTATTTTGTAATCCATATGTATCGATAGTTTTGTCACTAAAATTTACAAAGGGGGTGTTTGTTAGAGCACTGCTCGGTCGAACTCGCAAGCGTTACTATCTCAAGCTTGTTTGTAAAGTTTAGTTTATCAAAACTATTGTCTTGATTTCTAGTCTACTTATTATACCTATGTCTCGGATTAGGATAGAATGTGTAGTTGAGCTTTAGACTTCACGGCGTTCATCGATTGAAGACAAAGATCTACTGAGGGGAGCTTGGAGGATCTTCGTCAACAATGAGACTTCACGTCGTTCTTGGAGACTAAAACTTTCCTATTACTCAGAAGTCTATTCTATTCTATCTCCTAATGAGACTAAGTCGTATATCTATATAGACTTTTATATTATACACATTTGATATTTCGAGCTGAGTTTATCTCGCTTATATATTTCTCGAAATATGTGCTGGAAGCTTTTTGCTTTAACAATGTTCATCATATTCTTGACGAGTTTAGTTGGAAATAATTTATTTGTTGGAAACTAAATATTAAGTCAAAAGATGATCATGTAGAAATTTCCTTGAAACATCTTACATGATTTGTGTGAGACAATCATTTGATGTCGAATTGGAATGTTTCGTATTGATCATTCGATCACTTAAAAATTACTTGAAGCTAATAGTTTGTGTGATACATCTATTGTTGTCTTCTAAGGATGTTTTAATGATTGAAATGGGAGTTTAGAACAAATAACTTTGTCTGGATACAACTGATAGGGTGTAGAATACATCATATTTACTATCTATTGTTTATGCTTTCTTTGCTATTTTTCTTGTAAATTATGTATTTTACGCTTGTTTTGAGTTTTATAGCTACTATGAAGTCGCACGAAAGAAAAGAAGAAGAAATCACCCAATTTGAGTAAAAAGGGCAAAATTGTCATTTCATGGGCGATCACTATCTGGAGCCCAGTCAAGGTTAAGGGGCAACTCTTTTTGGAGGAGTACTAAATACAGCCAGCTGTGGTTAAGGGGTTACCATTTGAGTAGCCCTTATCAGGGGTGACCGGGTGTCATTATCCGACCATATCCTAAAACTAAATCGAGAGAGAGAACTTTTTCATCTCATTCATATCATTTTCTCTAAAATTGAGAGAAGAAAGTAGTAGCAGCTGCTGCTATATCACCTGAAGTTCACTGCCGAGAGACCAAATCGAGATTCAGTAAATCGAGAAGAAGATTTAGGGAGAGATTTGAGAGGAATTAATGGGTTTGTTGGTTGATAAACCGAGAGAGAGAGAAGCAGATCGAAACCCAGAGAAGAAATCAGACCGAGAAGAGGAATGAGGGATTGAGACGTTGCTGCTCTCTGAGTTCGAATGAGAAGATGTAGAGATGGGTTTCTGGAAATGATCGAGAAATGGAAGAAGGAACCGATAAAGCTGCGATTAAATTCAAGATGGGTTTATGAGTGGATTCGAAGAACAGTTGATGTCGCTGTTGTTGGTTGTATGATGGTGAGTTTCATGGGTTGGTGGTACTGTTGAAGATGGATTTATGGTTAAAATAGAAGAATGGAATCGAAGGATTAGTTGGTGCAACGAAGATTTTTATATGGTTTTCACTGAATTTGTTGGTGTAAAACTTGGGTTTGATTCGAATTGTTGATTGTGCCGCTATGATGTCGAGAATATAGAAATTGGAGATAGAATCAATCGCTGCTGATAGAGATTGAGACGGACAAGATGATGATGTTGAATGGGTATGAGATATGTTGCGAATCTGAATTTCAGATGAATGGATGCCGTAGCTGGTAGATGAGAAGTGCTGCTGACTGTAATTGTGACTCAAACAAGAAGAAGATGCAGAAATTGAGCTCCTGTAAGAATAGATGGTGTTGGTGTTTGACGAAGAGTATAATTGGAGTTCTCTGGTCCAAAAAATTGGGCCGAGTTGAAGATCGAGAGGGGAGAGCTGATAAAGAAGTGGGTGTTGGTGCTCAATGAAGCTACAACAGATGATATTGCAGCCGGATTTGGGGGATGAAGCAGGGAGGTGATGCTGCTATGCAACGATGGGTTCTGGTAATGAAGACAGAGCAGAATTGGTGCCGCTGTTGATTCGAGCAAGACATGAAATTGATGAAGTTGTGGATTGCAAACTGTTAGATGTATGTTAGGATATGAAATTGTGCAGGAATTGAAGACAGATCGGCCTGAAATTGGCCTGAGAAAGCCCTGAAACAAACGAAACTCGGCTAGGTTTTACATTTGCGGCCCGAGTTAACTCGGTGAACCCGATGACCGATCCCGGCCTAACTCAATCGAGTAAGATCCCGGTAAGACCGAGTCGGATCTTTGAATCGTCTAACTGATCTTCCTTCCCTTGACCTAGTTGACTAACGAGAACACCGTTAGGTCGGCGGTTAAATCGTAACGGAATCGACGGAATATTACATTAAATGACGAGAACTCATGTGGCCGTGGTGACTTTTTATGGACGAATTCCGGTGATCCCAGTAAATTTCCGGCGGACCAAAATTACAGATTTTTGTGTGGATTCTTCTCATGGGTGTGAAGACTTGGGTTTGGAATTGGATGGAGAATGTGGCTCAAATTTGGAAAGAGAAGATGGAAGATTTGAGAAAGACTTGAACTTGGAAATTGAATTGCTAAAGGAAAGGGGGTTCTATTCCTTGGAAGATTTGGAGAGCATTGAAGCCTATAAATAGAGAAGTTCTCTATACACTTTTACACTTCTCTACACACACAACACTTGTGTTTTTTGCTTGTTTTTCAAAATTCATCTTTTTAATTATTTGTGTGAACTTGAAAAATTCTCCTTTTAATTATTTGTGTGAATTTCAAAAGCATGAGTAGCTAATTTTCTTATTGATTGAGGATGAATTCCTAGTTCTTAATATATGATTTGAGTTTTTGTTTTTCAATTCTATCTTGAAGTTTTTCACATGATTATCGTTTGTTTTTACTAATAGGAATGTTTATACATTCATGGTTGATTGATAGATTGTTTGGGTGTGCAACTAAATTGATTTGTTAATTGATCTAAAGCTAGTGAAAGTTATGGGATAAGTAATCGTTTCTTGACTTTTTACATAAGTAGCAAACACGAGACCTTGCGGAGGGATTCCGTGGAGCAACTGTATGTGAAAACAACGTTAGCAAGTAGACCTTGATCTAAGAGTCTAACTACTAATATCAACCTAATAAATTCATAAATCTTAATGCGTTTATTTAAATTACATCTTGAGTGATCTACTACTAGGTGGTTTGGTAAATAGAATCCGGTAGTCGAGAACTTCCGTATCCGGTGATACAAGGGATTTAGGGTTTAGCACGATCTAGGCTGCTTTACCTACGGTTGGTGATAATTTGTGACTAATAACAAGTAGAAAAGAACATAACTTGATTCATTATTTTGCAACGAAGACGGATTCCTTGATCTAACTTCTCTTATTGATTTCAACTTTATCTTTGAATTGCTTTGTTAATTTTCTTTGCTTTATAACCCCTCTTTTGTGACAATTTTTACAACTAAGAATCTCTTGCCCCTCGTGGGAACGAACTTGACTACACTATATTACTTGTTAATTAGGTGGAAAAATATTAATTAATTTGTTGTGGTTACGACACGCATCAAATTTTAGGCGCCATGACTTAGGAGCAGCGGACGATTTTAGTTGTTTTTATTTTTCTTTTTGGTTTATTCTTGCTTTGTTAGATTCTATACCGTATCTAACTTAGTTTTTGAGAATCTTGTTTCAGGTGTTATACCTTTGGAGAATGCTTAAAAAGGGCAGAACGAGTCCAATACGTCTTCGATCCGGCACTCAACTAAAGGATTTCATTCGCGCGGTTAACACTCCACTTCCTCCTTCTTCATCAAGTGAGTTCACAGATTCGGACAAAGAAGAAGAAGCAATGGCTGATCGTACACTCAAGGACCTAGCTTCTCACAGGCTTGATACACAACAATGGTGTATCCAAACTAACTCAACCTTCGAGATCAAGCCGGGGTTGATTAGAGAGTTACCAAAGTTCCATGGCATGGTGAATGAAGACCCAAACAAACATCTTATGGACTTCTATACCATAGTTATGGCCATGCTTCCACCGGAGACTAATGCGGATGGAGCAATGTTGAAAGCTTTCCCGTTTTCTTTAGCGGGCAATTCTAAGGAATGGTTATATTATTTGCCTTCCGGAAATATCACAACATGGAATGGGATGAAGAAACTTTTCCTCAAGAGATATTTTCCCGCATCAAAAGCTACTCAAATTCGCAAGGAGATTTGTGGGTTGAAGTAACATGTGGGAGAGTCGTTGTATGAATGTTGGGAGCGATACAAGAGGTTGGTGGCAAGCTGTCCACACCATCAATTCAGCGATGTTATGATACTCCAATACTTCTCGAAGCTCTCCACCCAAGTGATAGGTCTCTTCTTGGCCGCGGGTGGTGGTGCACTAGTGAACAAGACGGTGACCCAAGCTACCGAGTTGATTGAAAGTATGGCTGCAAACTCGCAATAATTCTACACAAGAGATGAACCAATGGTTAGGCGAGTGCATGAAGTTAGTGATTCATCCTCACATCTTGATCAAAGGATGGGTAACATGGATAAAATAATTCAAAGGATGGTCGCGGTTATTATTCCGGATGATGAGACCGAACAAGTAAATGCTTTATATCCAAATCAAAGGCCGAGGTACGATCCATACTCGAATACTTACAATCCCGGTTGGAAGGATCATCCTAACTTTAGTTATGCAAACAAGCAAGCGGAGGCTCCTAATCCATATGCGCAACAAGGCGGTTTCCAACAATCATGCTTCCAACCTCAACAACAATTCCAACCACAACAAGTCAAGGAGAAAGATTCTTCAATTGATGACAAGCTCAATGCATTGATGCAAGGTATGCAAGGTATCACCACTTTGGTTCAACAACAACAATAAAAGACCGATTCGGCAACCAAGACTTTGGAAATTCAAGTGGGGCAATTAGCGACCGATGTGAACCTATTGAAAGCTCAAGCGTCCACAAAGCTTCCTTCACAACCATTTGTTAATCCAAGAGAGAGCGTTAATGCGATTACTTTGAGGAGTGGGAAACAAGTGGAGCAACCAAATCAACAAGATAAGGTGTATGATGAGAAAGAGGAAATTGAAACCGCACCAAAGGAGAATACATCCCCAACCAACCAACCCGAGGAGACGGTTCCTACTTTCACAACTCCACCCCGTTTCCTAGCCGATTTGCTAAATCGAAGAAAGACTTGGAATACAAGGATATTTGGGACATCCTTAAGAAAGTACAAGTCAATATTCCACTCATTGAAGCTATTCGTCAAATTCCTCGTTGTGCAAAGTTCTTAAAGGAGTTGTGCATGAAGAAGAAAAGGTTAAAAGGGAATGAAGTCATGAGTGTGGGGAGAATGCTTCGGCGTTAATTCTCAAGAAACTCCCACCAAAATTAAAGGACCCCGGTAGTTTCACTATACCTTTCATAATTGGTAAAACAAGGTTTACTCGAGCTTTACTAGATTTGGGAACATCGGTTAATGTTATGCCTTCCTCAATTTATGATTCTTTGAATCTTGGTCCTCTTAAGGAGACCGGGGTAGTTCTTTAACTTGCTAACCAATCTAATGTTTACCCGAAAGGGATTGTTGAGAATGTTTTGGTGCAGGTTAATGAGCTTGTATTTCCGGCCTATTTCTATGTCTTAGACATGAATGATGAGAATTCTTCCAAGTCTACACCTTTGTTATTGGGTAGACCATTCTTAAGCACCGCCGAAACGAAGATTGATGTCCAAAATGGCACCTTGACTATGGAGTTTGATGGTACACTCATCCACTTCAATATCTTTGGAACAATGAGATGCCCTAGTGATGTGAAGTCATGTTTACCCGTGAAAGAGATTGATGCGGGCTAATGAATCACGCAAGAGCTAAGTCGGGCCGTCGACTTTAAAACAAGCGCTTAATGGGAGGCAACCCATAGGTTTTGTATTTCTTATCCTTTTGCTTTTTATTTTTATTTTTGTTATTTCTTTTTCTTGTTCCTTATCATGTTAAAACTTCCCACCTTGACTTTACTAGGACGATTCAATTACATTGAGGACAATGTAAGGTTTAAGTGTGTGGGAGTGGTTAAGCATGTATCAAAAAAAAAAAAAAAAAAAAAAAAAAAAAAAAAAAAGAAACACTTCAACTGTTAGAGATTTTAGAGTCACTAGCATACTTCTAGGTATGTTTACATAGAGAATTCTGACCGACATAATTGAACTTGGAAGTGATAGGGAACTACATTCGGATTTCTTACTTGTTAGAGTGTTAAATAATGGATTTAATCATGCCGGTGATGCAAATTTGGTGCAGGGAGAAATGCATTATTAGAGTTGTTGATCAATCATTAGTGGAGACTACCCGTATTTATATCATGTGAGGCACTGGCCAGAAATTTTTTCCATCCAACAAAAGAGCTTTCTTTTGAGTGCGTGTCACCGTACGTTAATTCCGGGTAGAATGGTGAGCTACCCAACCTCCCACCAATAGAAGCACTACTCTTTGATCTCTTGAGTGCTAATTTTGTCAATCATGAGGGTGACGTCTATAAATGAAAGCCTCCTTCTTGTAGTTCGATTTGCAGTTAGCACCATTCTCTCTCAACAACGGCTCCATAGAAACACCATCATCATCAACAAGGAGCGACATCAAAATCCACAATGAAAGTTGAAGAAGTTCAAGGTTTACAAGCAACAAAACGAGAAAAGAGCAAATTTCAAATTCAAGGAAAGCAACATACAAAGAGCAGATTTTTACATATATGTTGAGGACTTACAATACAATGAGGTAATTATATATCCAAGTATAAAGACTTATTCACAGGAGCGAAGAAAATCAAAAGGTGACAATTGTTGAAATTTATGATTTCGAGACGATACAAGTTGTGAAGAATCAAGCGGTAAAATACTTCTCCCACGGCCACGGTTTGTTTTTCACTTTGTTTTGTATTTTATTTCTCTTGTCTTCATAAAAATAAGAAGAAAAAAATTAATAATAATAAAAAAAAAAAAAGAAAAAAAAATGATGAGACAAGAGAAAAATTTATCATTGTTTTTATTTAATAAAGCCGTGGGGAAGGAAAATCTATAAGGAAGTTTCAAGCGACAAGGATTGAAGGTAAGAGTTACAAATTGTTAAGGATTTATGAAATTCAAGAGTTTATCATAAATAGTTGAAACCGAAGACGAAGACCAAGAAGATAAAGACGAGGAGCGGAAGACGTTTCTATTGGATCTTAGTGAGAGTGGTGTTATCATAATTAGCGATCGGATGTGAAGGTGAGTAAGTAATCTCATCCTCGATAATAGTGGTTGATTTCCTTTCTTAGAGATCGTCAGAAAAATGGTTTTTCAAAATGTTAAAATATGTGGGTTTTTAAAATATCGGAAGTTGTCCTTCCCACCATTCAACGTGTGTAGGAATTCTCTCTTCATTCCAACCCGCACACATGTGAGACCCATAAAAAGCCGCCTTTTTGAGTGCAATTATCATAAAATCCTTTTTGGTGAGGCAAAAGTCGAGGCGAAACGCTTATTGATCGCTTCTCAAACACGCGTTCTCTCATTATGGTGTGGTTATTTCTCACTCAACAATTAAGAATGAGAATATGTTCTTTAGTATTTCTAACTTCTTATTACTAGCATGCAGAAACTCTATGTCCTCATAACTCTTTGGATGCTTGGGACGCTGGAAGGCTTTGAAGTTGTAAGTTTTAGTTTGATTTGCTGGAAGACTAGCAAAGTCTAAGTGTGGGGGAATTAGATAGGGTGTAGAATACTTCCTATTTACTATCTATTGTTTATGCTTTCTTTGCTATTTTTCTTGTAAATTATGTATTTTACGCTTGTTTTGAGTTTTATAGCTACTATGAAGTCGCACGAACGAAAAGAAGAATAAATCACCCAATTTTAGTAAAAAGGGAAAAATTGTCATTTCATGGGCGACCATTATCTGGAGCCCAGTCAAGGTTAAGGGGCAACTCTTTTTGGAGGAGTACTAAATACTGACCATTTGTGGTTAAGGGGTTACCATTTGAGTATCCCTTATCGGGGTGACCAGTGTCATTATCCGGCCTTATCCTAAAACTAAATCGAGAGAGAGAACTTTTTCATCTCATTCATATCATTTTCTCGAAATTGAGAGAAGAAAGTAGCATTTCTTTGCTATATCACCCGAAGTTCACTGCCGAGAGACCAAATAGAGATTCAGTAAATCGAGATGAAGATTTAAGGAGAGATTGGAGAGGAATTAATGGGTTTGTTGGTTGATAAACCGAGAGAGAGAGAGAAGTTGATCGAAACCTAGAGAAGAAATCAGACCGAGAAGAGGAATGAGGAATTGAGACGTTGCTGCTCTCTGAGTTCGACTGAGAAGATGTAGAGATGGGTTTCTGGAAATGATCGAGAACTGGAATAAGGAACCGATGGAGCTGCCATTAAATTCAAGATGGGTTTGTGAGTGGATTCGAAGAACAGTTGATGTATTTGTTGTTGGTTGTATGATGGTGAGTTTCATGGGTTGGTGGTACTTTTGTTGAAGATGGATTTATGGTTAAAATAGAAGAATGGAATCGAAGGATTAGTTGGTGCAACGAAGATTTTTATTGGGTTTTCACTTGAATTTGTTAGTGTAAAACTTGGGTTTGATTCGAATTGTTGATTGTCTTTTGTGATGTCGAGAATATAGAAATTGGAGATGGAATCAATCGCTTTGATAGAGATTGAGACGGACAAGATGATGATATTGAATGGGTATGAGATCATTGTGAATCGAATTTGGATGAATGGATGTCGTAGCCGGTAGATAAGAAGTCTTCTTGATTGTAATTGTGACTCGAGAGAAGAAGAAGATGCGTAAATTTAGCTCTGGAAGAATTGATGGTGTTGGTGTTTGTGAAGAGTATAATTGGAGTTCTCGGTCCAAAAATTGGGCGAGTTGAAGATCGAGAGGGGAGAGCTGATAGAGAAGTGGGTGTTGGTGCTCAATGAAGCTACAACGAGATGATATTGCAGCCAATTTGGGGATGAAGCGGGGAGGTGATCTTGTTTGTGCAACGATGGGTTCAGTAATGAAGACAAGGCGGAACTGATGCCATTGTTGATTAGAGCAAGACATGAAATTGATGAAGTTGTGGATTGAAAACTGTTAGATGTATGTTAGGATATGAAATTGTGCAGGAATTGAAGACAGATCGGCCTGAAATTGGCCTGAGAAAGCCCTGAAACAAACGAAACTCGGCCGGTTTTCCTTTGCAGCGAGTTAACTCAGTGAACCCGATAACCGATCCAGCCTAACTCAACTGAGTAAGATCCAGTAAGACCGAGTAAGATGCTGACTCGTCTAACTGATCTTCCTTCCCATTGACCTAGTTGACTAACAGAATACCGTTAGGTCAGCGGTTAACTGTAACGGAATCTGACGGAATATTCTGTTAACAGCGACAAAACTCAAGTGACCCGTGGGTGACTTTTTTTCGGCGGATTCCGGTGATCCCGATAGAATTTCCGTGGACCAAAATTACTGATTTTTGTGTGGATTCTTCTCATGGCTGTGAAGACTTGGGTTTGGAATTGGATGGAGAATGTGGCTCAAATTTGGAAAGAGAAGATGCAAGATTTGAGAAAGACTTGAACTTGGAAATTGAATTGCTAAACGAAAGGGGGTTCTATTCCTTGGAAGATTTGGAGAGCATTGAAGCCTATAAATAGAGAAGTTCTCTATACACTTTTACACTTCTCTACACACACAACACTTGTGTTTTTTGCTTGTTTTTCAAAATTCTTCTTTTTAATTATTTGTGTGAACTTGAAAAATTCTCCTTTTAATTATTTATTTGAATTTCAAAAGCATGAGTAGCTAATTTTCTTATTGATTGAGGATGAATTCTTAGTTCTTAATATATGATTTGAGTTTTTGTTTTTCAATTCTATCTTGAAGTTTTCACATGATTATCGTTTGTTTTTACTAATAGGAATGTTTATACATTCATGGTTGATTGATAGATTGTTTGGGTGGCCAACTAGATTGATTTGTTAATTGATCTAAAGCTAGTGAAAGTTAGGGGATAAGTAATCGTTTCTTGACTTTTTACATAAGTAGCAAACACGAGACCTTGCGGAGGGATTCCGTGGAGCAATTGTGTGTGAAAACAACGTTAGCAAGTAGACCTTGATCTAAGAGTCTAACTACTAATATCAACCTAATCAATTTATAAATCTTAATGCGTTTATTTAAATTACATCTTGAGTGATCTACTACTAGGTGGTTTGGTAAATAGAATCCTAAAAGTCGAGAACTTCCGTATCCAGTGATACAAGGGATTTAGGGGTTTAGCACCGATCTATTTGCTTTACCTACGGTTGGTGAAAATTTGAGACTAATAACAAGTAGAAAAGAACATAACTTGATTCATTATTTTGCAACGAAGAAGGATTCCTTTATCTAACTTCTCTTATTGATTTTAACTTTATCTTTGAATTGCTTTGTTAATTTTCTTTGCTTTATAACCCCCTTTTGTGACAATTTTTATAACTAAGAATCTCTTGCTCCTCTTGGGAACGAACTTGACTACACTATATTACTTGTTAATTAGGTGGAAAAATATTAATTAATTTGTTGTGGTTACGACACGCATCAACAACATAGTATGCGTACATAGTATGCAAACTATTTTGATATGATTCAGGTTCGGGAACCTTGTTTGCGTACCTAGTATGCGAACGGTTTTAATTGTAAAGTCCGGGAACCTTGTTAGCATACCTAGTATGCAAACGTTTCTACCTGAGTTAGGTCCGGGACAGCTGTTTGCGTACCCGTTTGCAAACGGCTGGACAATATCAAAGTCCTGAAGCTATAGTTTGCGTACCTGGTTTGCAAACTTAGTAGGTAAGTTCTAAAATCGGTTATGTATGATTCTCATATTCATGAACTTAAATATTTATGAATTAAGGAATGCAATCTTTGCAAACCGTGGCTTAATATTCATGAATTGATTCTTATATAAGTACTTTGTACGATTACGAATCAATCCGATTTTGATTCAATTGGTTCATATATATTTCTATGAGATAGTGAACAATTGAACAACTCTATTTGAAACAAAATTAGATTCATTTGATTATCTTTCGTGTTTGATTGATCATCATATTTGATCTAGAAGTGTTAGATGAATGTGGTTAAGACAAAAGTGTTCGTATAGCTAACTTCGGTTAACTGTTATTGATCCAACTCAATATACATGTTTAGGTACGGTTAACCATATCTAAATGAAGGTATATTTCATTTGTGTGTAACACGCTAAGACCATGATTTTAAGCAAACTTAGCTTGAATCTTAAATCAGGTTTTTATCTAACGGTGAATATTGAATGCTTTGTTACTAAGATATCTTAGCTTTGATTGAAAGCAAACCTTGATTTGAAAGATATAAGGAAGAACTCTAGCAACTGTAAAACATAATCCCTGCACTTTCCTGTGACCTAGTTGCGACTAGAGTCGATTCTCCTTTAACCTAGGTTTTTCCAAAATCATATTAGGTTAACGACTTGAAGACTTCATTTGGGATTCGTGAAGCCAGATCCAACTATTTTCTCTTTAGTTGCGTATTCTGATCTTACCTTTTCTATCATATTGAGTATTATCTTCTCTAATATTTGCTCGAGATTTATCTCAGATAGGTAAGATATAAAAGTAATCACAAAGTTCTTCGTGTCAGACTTTGTGGTTCCGTAATAACTTCTTCTACCACCATATAGTTAAGTTATTGTGAGGTAATTGATATTTCTAGGCGGCTCTTCGGGAGTATAAGACCGGATTATCAATTGGTTCATGTTCACCTTGATTTATCATAAGACGGAATAAAACTTCATAGCTACTTCTGTGGGAGACAGATTTATCTATCAGAATAGACTTATTTATGGGAGACAGATTTGTTTATAAGTCTTCGATTTTGGGTCGCAGCAACTCTTAGTTGTAGGTGAGATAAGCTAAGGGAATCAAGTGCGCAGAATCCGGCGTAGTTCTATAGGTGTAAGGAACGCGACTGTACCTTAATCGGTGTGAGACTTGGTTAGGGATCAACTACATTCCAATCCTAAGTTAACTTGTAGTAGGCTAGTGTCTGTAGAGGCTTAATACAGTGTGGTGTTCAAAGCTGGACAATATCCCGGGGTTTTTCTGCATTTGCGGTTTCCTCGTTAACAAAATTTCTGGTGTCTGTGTTATTTATTTTTTGCATTATATTTTTATACAATTGAAATATCATAGGTTGTGCATTGTTCAATCAATTGGTAAATCCGACCTTTGTTTGTTGGATATAAATTGATTGACACTTGGGCATTGGTCTTTGGTATCGTACAAGTATTTCTCATATCAATCAAGCTCATAGATTTCTATCTGTTTGATTTGCTGATTGATTTGAGAAAATGAGATATAACTCTTTGATATCTTTCTTGGTTGAGCTCGCTTTATAAGCTGGTGCTCTCGAAATAATATCAGAGTTAGTCCATACAGATTTCCAAACGAATTATTGGGTGTGGTTGTTATACCCCCGCTTTTTCAGTTTGGAAAATTTTTGATTTTGTTTTGTTGATATTAAAGACATAGAAGATTATATTGGACATTTTGTATGGCTCATACATGTATAACTATGAATACTCAGATGGCGGTCACATTAGTGTGTATGTCTTCATGATTTATATTCAGATAACAAACTTCGAATTGATCATTTGTGGTGTTTGTGCAATAATTACTCAATGTGTCTTACCTTTTCTCTTAATCTTCACCAGGAAACAACGATGCATTCTAAAAAATATGGGACGTAATGAAACTTGGTACTCCTGGTTTGAGTGAACATTTCTGATGTAAAGGATCCGAGTCTTGGTACTCCTGGTTTGGGTAAACTTCTCCCACCTTGTTTTGATATAAAGGATTTGTGTTTTGGTGCCCCCTTATTTGAGTTAAACAAGTAGACAGAAATGTGTAATTTTTCTAATAGTTTCTGGTTCAGAAATGAATTTGATTCAGAGAGCAACGAAATGTGTAGTTTTTCCATTAGCGTTTTGGATTTTGTTTATATCAGTTTTGGATTTGAATAACATGTGCAGAAATGGAATGTAAATATAATGTTTGTATAAGGTAAATTTGGGTTCAAAACTTAGAGGAAAGATCACTGGTTTCTCTATATAATCTTCTAAAACCCTGTATTTAGATCTCAACTTTTGAAAACCTTGAGTACTTTGCATAGGGTATAGATGACTATTTAGAAGAAGAAAAAAAGGATTGTTCCTAAAGATCACACAGTTCATTGCAGAAAAGTTGTGATCTATAGATTACCCCATTAGATCGGATGGGCAAAGATCACAGACAGCTAATAGTTAGATCTGTTAGTGCAACCGCAGTGGGCGACTAAACCCATTTATTTGGTAAAAGAACCAGACGTAGCGGGACGGACCATCGACCAAATCCCAGAATAAACCCAAATTCCAGACTATATCTGGTCGGGACCAAAGACTAAACCCAAATATAGTCGAGCATTGATATAATGTTCGCCCCAAAACCAGGCGAACTTAAAGTTTACGCCCCACACCAGGCGGGGATAAAGTTTACGCCCTATTTATTTTTATTTTTTTTCAGACGGGCGAACATAAAGTTTACGCCCCACACCAGGCGAACTTATAATTTACGCCCCACCAAATTTAGTCTTCTACATTTGTGTCACAAAGACGGACTAAACCCAAAATTTGGTCTTTTTTCCCTCTTTGGTCTTTGGTTATACTCGCACCACCTTTGCAGTTGCTCTTAGGACACCAACCTTACAACTCACTTGTTACTTTTTCATGGCTTACTCTGTTTCCTATTCAATTTCCTTAATTAGTTTAGTTCTAGAAGTTCTATTCTTAGATAGTTATTAGTTGCTTTAATTAGGACTGCCTTGTTTAAGAAGTCATAGTAGTTATAAATACTCGAAACTCTGTGTTCTGGAAGGCATTGAATACTAATTAATCAGTTTAATTACTCTCTTGTTAATAACTTTGTTCTTACTTTTCTCTGCTTTTGTTCATATAATTCACGTTATTCTATTACTTTGGTTTCGAACCCTAATATCCGGTATCAGAGCAGGTTAGGTTTTCACTCAAAACTCAACAAATTTTTTTTTTTACGATGACAATCAATGAAGAAGTTAATGCTCTTTCTGGGACTATTGACAAGTTAACAAACAAGGTTAATGAATTTATGGAAGCCATGGCTGATGCTTATGAAGACCAAGAGAAGACTTCCGCTACTACAATGGAGTCTTTGCTTACAAAGTTACAGAACTCCAATAGGACAAATATCGATGTGCTAATGGAAACTAATAGGAAAAATATGGCTACTTTAATGCAGACTAATAAGCAAGACATGGTTGTGCTTGCTGAAACCATGAATAGAAATATGGCATCACTTCTTTTGGCTCGTTTTCCTCTTAATTCTCCTCCACCTGGTTTCAATAGTATTACTGGTAATGGTCACAATGGTGGTATAACTGGTAATGGTCACAATGGTGTTGCAAAAATTCGAGCACCATCCATGAATATGAAATTTCCTCCGTTTGAAGGCAAAGATCCTGCTGGTTGGATCTTTCAAGCTGACCAATACTTTAGCTTGTATCATATAGCTGAAGCACTTAAGATTTCCATTGCTACTGCACACTTTAATGGAGAATCCATTGCATGGTACCGATGGGTCAAGGATAGAATTGGCAATCCATCATGGCCAGAATTTTGTACTGCTATTCGTGCAATATTTACTGATGAGAAGTTTATTAATCCTCGGATGGCTTTGACAAAATTGAATCAAAAAGGTACGGTAAGTGAATTGATTATTGAGTTCGAAAGTATCCTTAAATTTTGTTACTGATCTTCCTGAATCATATCTTATCGATCTCTTTATTAATGCTTTGAAAAGTGACATTGTTGTTGTTGTGTATACTTTTGAGCCATCTACTTTATCTAACACTTTTCGAAAATCTATCAAACAAGAAGAAGTAATGCTTGCAGCTTCTTCTTCTAAGCCAAGTAGATTTGCACAGTTTAGAAAATCTACAAACTCAACTCCACCTCAGCTTAAGACAACTACTCTTCCTCCTGGTGCTACTAGATTAAGTTTGGAAGAACTTAATGACAGAAAATCAAAAGGACTCTGTTTTAACTGTGATAAGATGTTTACACCTGGTCACTTGTGTGAAAAGTATAGATTATTATGTCTTGAAATTGCTTCATGTGGTACAACTATGGAGATTACCAATTCTTAGAACAGTGAACACTATTCTGATAACATTGCACCTATCTCAGATGATGTTCAACTAGAAACTACACCCGCTATTTCTTATCATGCACTTGTTGGTCTCCTATCCCAAAATCAATGAGAATTAATGGACATGTTAAGGGTCAATCCATCACTATTCTTATAGATTCTGGCTCAACTCACAATTTTCTTCATCCAACAATAGCTAGAAGATGTGGTTATTCTTCTCAAATTCAACCTATTTCTATGAAGGTTATGGTGGGTAATGGTGGTTTTCTAACAACTCAAGGCTTTTGCACTGCTGTACCAATTAAATTACAAGATTACCAGGGTACTACTGATTTGTTTCTTTTAGATGTGAGTAGGTGTGATGCAGTTCTTGGAGTTCAATGGTTACAATCATTGGGTGATATTCTTTGGGATTTTAAGAAACTACATATGAAATTTCATACTTCCGACAAGGATTATTTATTAGTTGGAGATAATTCAGCTTCAAGAATGCTTTTGGATAGTTTTTCTATAGAGAAGTTGCTTATTAAAGAACAACATGGAGTCATGCTTTAACTATCTCAAGTTTCTTCAGATTCTTCAACTACTCATGAGGTACCATCTGCAATTTCAACTTTATTATTACAATTTGCTGATATATTCGGTACTCCTTCATCCCTATCACCAACACGTTCTCATGATCATCGTATTACTTTACTGCCAAATACTCCTCCAGTCAATGTGAGACCTTATAGATATCCACATTTTCAAAAAGAGAAGATTGAGAAGATTGTTTCTGAGCTTAAAGATGCAGGTTTTATTCGTCCTAGAAATAGTTCTTCTTCATCTCCAGTTTTGTTAGTACGTAAAAAGGATGACAGTTAGCGCATGTGTGTTGAATATGGAGCACTAAACAAAGTTGCTATAAATGATAGATTTCCTATTCCAGTAGTGGATGAATTACTTGATGAGTTATGTGATGGGATTTTCTTCTCAAAATTGGACATGCGCTCAGCTTATAATCTACTTCGATTACATGGTCCTGATATACATAAATCAGCTTTTAGAACACATGATGGCCATTATGAATTTTTGGTCATGCCACTTGGTTTGTCAAATGCTCCTGCAACATTTCAAAGCTTGATGAATGATATATTCCGTCCTTTTCTTCGAAAAAATTTTTTGGTATTCTTCGACGACATATTGGTTTATAGCAAACCTTTATCTGAACATGCTAAACATTTGGAGTTTGTATTTAAAGTGTTACGATCACATCAGTTGTTTATTAAAGAATCAAAATGTGAATTTGCAAAGACATCTATTGGTTATCTTGGTCATGTGGTTTTAGCTAAGGGAATTGCAGTCAACAATGACAAATTTTCTATTATTAAGAATTGGCCAATTCCAACTACGATTAAAGATTTGCGTGGATTCTTGGGTTTGGCAGGCTATTACCGTAAGTTTGTCAAAAATTATGGCAATATAAGTGCTCCATAACACAGTTGTTAAAACATAATTCCTTCATATGGACTGATACAGTTACAAAGGCATTTGACATGTTAAAATTGGCTCTAACAACTACTCCTGTTTTAGCTTTGCCAGATTTTACCAAACCATTTTACTTAGAGCGTGATGCTTCTGGTAATGGTTTAGGAGTTGTCTTAATGCAAGAACAAAGGCCCATTGCCTTTTTCAGTAAACCAGTATCTGGTAAAAACCTTAACTTATCAATTTATGATAAAGAAATGCTTGCTATAGTATCTGGAGTTCAGAAGTGGCGTCCTTATCTACTTGGTCGATATTTCAAAGTCTATACAGATCATAGGAGTCTTAAGTACTTTCTTGAACAGAGATTATCTTCAATAGAAAAACAAAAGTGGTTGTCCAAGTTACTTGGTTATGATTATAAGATACTTTACAGAAGTGGTACAACAAACCAAGCTGCTGATGCTTTATCGCGTATAGTTGATTCTCAATTATTGGTTATTTCTACTCCTATATTCTATGGAATTGATGAAATTGTCAAAGAGTGTCATGATGATGCTTACTTAAGCACTCTTATTGACAATTTAAAGACTAATGCAGCTTATAAACCTCATTATTCCTACATTGCTGGAATTCTTCGTTACAAGAATCGCATTGTAGTGGTATGTACTTCTAAATGGTGTTCTAAATTACTATGTGAATATCATTCTTCTCCAATTGGTGGTCATTCAGGATTTCTAGGAACATACAAAAGACTACAGCTAAATTTTTACTGGAAAGGTATGAAATCTTCAGTAAAAGAATATATTAGACAATGCGATACTTGTCAGCGCAACAAATATGAAGCTATTGCACCTCCAGGGTTGTTACAATCATTATCAATTCCTACTGATGTTTGGATGGATATTTCCATGGATTTTGTTGATGGATTTCCAGTTTCGAATCGAAAAAGTTCTATCCTGGTGGTGGTTGATCGATTAACTAAATATGCACACTTTATAGCTTTGTCTCACCCTTACACTGCTGCTAAGATTGTGGACATTTTTGTGCGTGAGATTGTATGCTTACATGGAATGCCAAAGACAATAGTCAGTGATAGAGGTCCTATTTTTATGAGTAACTTTTGGGAAGCTTTCTTCTCTCTACAAGATACTCAGCTTTGCCGCAGTTCAGCATATCATCCTGAAACAGATGGACAGACAGAAGTAACAAATAAAACTCTAGAATGTTATTTGCGCTGTTTTGCAGGAGTTAAGCCCAAAGATTGGACAAATTGGTTACCATGGGCAGAGTTGTGGTATAATACAACTTACCATTATTCAATCAAAATGACTCTTTATCAAGCACTTTATAGTAGGATTCCACCAACAATTTCAACTTATCTTCCTGGAACTACAATGGTGCATACAGTGGATGAATGTTTACAAGCTCGAGATCACATATTACATATTCTCAAAGCCAATTTAATGGATGCTCAGACGAGAATGAAGACATATGCTGATACTCACAGAACTGAACGTACTTTTCAAGTTGGTGATTTTGTTTTTCTGAGATTGCAGCCATATCGTCAAACCATAGTACTCAATCAATCTTATTCAAAACTCTCTCCAAGATTTTATGGTCCATTTTGTGTTCTTGAGAAGATTGGGTCAGTTGCTTATCGTTTGGAATTACCAGCTACTAGCAAGATTCATCCAGTATTTCATGTTTCACAATTGAAACTGAAATTGGGATCTTCAGTTGAAGTGAGTACTTCTATACCAACAATTGTAGATTATACAGAATGGGACCCTGAGGAAGTTTTAAAACGGAAGATGTATAAGAAGAACAATGCTGCTAGCACTAAATGGCTTGTTAAGTGGAAAGATCATTCCATTGAGGAAGCAACTTGGGAAGATGCGGATGATCTTCTTCTTCAATTTCCAGACTTTGAGGCTTGAGGACAAGCCATTTTACAGGCGTGGTGGGATGTTAAGACACCAACCTTACAACTCACTTGTTTCTCTTTTCATGGCTTACTCTGTTTACTATTCAGTTTCCTTAATTAGTTTAGTTCTAGAAGTTCTATTCTTAGATAGTTATTAGTTGCTTTAATTAGGACTGCCTTGTTTAAGAAGTCATAGTAGTTATAAAATACTCGAAACTCTGTGTTCTTGAAGGCATTGAATACAACTTAATCAGTTTAATTACTCTCTTGTTAATAACTTTGTTCATACTTTTCTCTGCTTTTATTCATATAATTCACATTATTCATTACTTTGGTTTCGAACCCTAATAAGATCACAGTTTTTTAGGATGATCCATGGTTGTTTTTGTTGTAGTGAGTTTTGAAATGTTGAACGATTATAAAAGTGTTTTTCTGCTATGTGTGTGCGGTATTGTGTAAAAAAAAGCGGTTCAATTTTTGGTAAGGTATAATTAAACGTTAAAAAAAGCTTATAAAAAATAGGAATTAAATTGTGGTAAAATATTAGCCAGAAAGTTATCCCAAGTTATACCGGCCAAGTCCTAAACTAATTTTTATGGGGTTCCCCAACTGATTTTTATGTGCGCTTGAAAAAGGCCCCAAGCCCCCAACTGAATTTAGAGGTGAGCATGGGCCGGTATGGACCGGTTTTTACCTCATTCACATCCAATCCAATTCACTACGGATTTCAAATTTGGCATCCGCATCTAATTCAACATCCAATGGATGCACAGAAGAACGGATTGGGTGCGGAAAATCCAATGGATTTATGTTAGTTAAAATTTATAATGGAAAAATAAAGCCAATATAGATGACTTCTTATAGAACATACACATTTTATATATGTATATAAATATAGAAGTGCATGGACAACACTCCAAGCAAACACCTTAAAAATTCCAAAACTTTCTATACATTTTCTAGAAACTATATAAATGCCCTTAATCTAACGGATATGGATGTCCAACGGATTTTTAAGGTTGCATCCAGGCCCAATCCGTAATCCATTGGATTTCAAAAGTCTCATCCGCGTCCAACCCATTGGCGAACGGTCCGGGCATCCATCCGCAAAAATACGGTTGGTCCCGGTTAAATCCGCCGATTACGGGTAAAACGCTCACCAGTGAACTGATTAACAAGGGCAGAAACAATGACAGGCCCAATTTAGGACAGAACATGAGCAAAATTTTACAAGAATAAAAAAGATAAGTTAATCTAGCTTATGCTGATGGACGAGTGGACGAGCAAATAGTCACAGACACGGCAAGAAATTTAAACAGTCGACGGAGGTTTACACATTGTATTCCAGCATGTGATTACCAACTCGCCACTTCAAAGACAGAACCAACGCGTCTTAGCTATCTCTCGTAAATGTGGACTTTACTTTTTTTCTTGCAGGTGTTGAAAGTTACAGTGTTCCGTTCTCCTCACAATTTGATCACTTTGAATGTTGGGACCAAATTTCCTCATTTGATCTACCACCACGGAAAGTTTTGAGCCTTAGCTATTGATTTGCATTTTGGCATGTGCCTTGACAGAGCAAAGCACAGTTGAAGCCCGGCGTGCGTTAAAGATTATTCCCTTCAGGGGCAGAAACACAGGTTGATTAAACCTGGCGGTAGCGTAGTGTTTTACCCTTTGCTAAAATCAAAACTCCCAGTTTAGTCCACCAAGCCCGGGATTTTAGTCCACCGATAGTCCACCAAGCCTAGCATTTTAGCCACCAATGGAATTTGAATCAATAGATTCAAATACGCAGAACCTGTATGTAGGTGCAAATAATCCACAGAGCTAGGTGGAACCATCCTGGCTAAGGGCGCACCGAGAAAAACAAACGCTAGAAGTATTGAATCACCCCACCAGATCTGGTCGCGAGGAAAGAGGAGCGGGGACAGCTCGAAAAGCCGACATAAGGGAGAAAAGCTCTGATGTGACACCCATCGAGTTCGTAGACAATTAATGCCCTCACAAGGTTGGTGAAGAGATAAGAGAAGCTCGTCCAAAGCAAGACTCGGCCAAGAGTCTAAAGGGCGACACCGATCACCTCCACCAAACGAACGACATCGGGTGATAACACCACTCGGCTAGATGACTAGGCTCGAGCAAAAGGAAAGATCGACCGAAGCATCAGCAAGTCGTCCGAGAAGAACATCCAGGAAGCTACACCAGACCCAACACTGTAATATCGATGTATCATCACCTGCAACTATAAATAGAGATCGTGTAGAAAGGAAAAAGGGAGAGACAATTAGGAAGTAAGGAAGAGGAGTGATAGAGTATTGTTGAGTATATTTCATCCTTGTAATCTTGTGTGAAGCAATAAGATCATCCCTTAACCCCGTGGACGTAGGTAATCATGCCGAACCACGTACATCTTGCGTTCTTCTATGTTTTTTGTTGATTTACTTCTTAGTATAGATCTTTGGTGTAAAAGTTCTAATGAGGCTATGGCAATGCCGATGCTGCCAGGGTACAATGCAATTCGAAGCAATAGATTCGCAAAACCTGTAAAAGTTTTTGATAATTCATATACTACTTCATTAGAACGTATTCCAATGATGCATCATCCGGTTAACAAACACGATGAAGGGTAAACTAACTAGTTAGCGCAAGGGGTCTTTCAAAAGGTATTCTTAATACTAAGCATTATATGGTCGACAGCGTGGCTTGCACTATTCAAACTGCAGAGTCTGTTCTTTTTTCGCATGACTGGTAGAAAGGTGATCCAATGCTAAAGTATGAGTACCCAGCTTTATACAAAAACTCTAGGAACAAATGGAACCAATTGATGTATATTATCTTCGCTGGATGGCAACAGTCCCTGAAGTTCGCAACTACCCTGAACAATAAGCAGTGACGGAGCCAGACTTTTTCCCAACTGGGGGCAAATTCTTATGGTAAAATTATGTACATACTGGCTGGTATGCGGCCGGAGGCCACCCGATTTTTTTTGGCATTTTTATTTATTTTTTTAGTACTAACTAAATGAAAATCAAATCATAAAATATACTAATTTAGATCGCTTTTTTGTTTTTACGTCACACATTTGATTTATTTGTATTGATTTCATGTGAATTTTATAATTTTTACCCATTAAAAATAAATTTTCAATTTTATAGAGCATATTTACCCCCACAAAACATGTAAATTACAAAATTTATAAGCCTATATTTGTGGGATTTCAGAATCAAGTGGGGTCGACTGACCCCATTTGTCCCTACATCCCTCCGTCCCTGACAATAAGAAAGTTGCGATAACATACGCTTTCTTCTACAACAGCTTGCTATGTGTCCTGCCTGCATTTAAATTCTTGATATAGGAAGCATTTAGGAATTCTTCGTCGACTAGTACAACGCAGCAAGATCCAGCAATTAATGTTCCTATAAACTATAAATTTATGTAAGTTCTGTTCACCGGAGTCGGAGTCTATTGAACACATTTTTGTGTATAGCTGTTTTGCTCAAGTAGTACGGTGTTTCCCTCTCACGCTGAGTTGGTTTGGCAAACCCCCTCATTTCGAAAACCTGGTTCCAGTAAAAGAAGGTGGTTCTATTGATTCCGTGAAGGATTTTGATCTGAAGTTCTGAACTGAATAAATTTGTGTAGGATAAGACACACTGTAGCAAAACTACTGGATGAATCAATCAAATCAACAAACACCAATTACATTATAACATCAAAAGTATTAAAACTCAGTTCATTTCACTTCTACATTAAACTTTTTTTCCCTTAATTAACCTACATTTTTGTCACACCCACTTACACTTTGTTTACAAATTTTCTCAACTCTACTAGCATTCATCACAACCTTCTTTAAGATCCTCAAGTTGAGATCTACGGTTAAGATTCAATACACGAGATATCTTGCCTTCTGCACACACAATCATCTTCACCGGTACACCACAAATCTCTTCAAGCCTCTTTAGATTTTGACACGTGGCTACCAATTTACCACTAGAAAATTTCAAAGCTAACCAAAATGAACAAGCAATTGCAACCCTAAACGGTAAAAACTTCAAGTTCTCTAGACATACACGTAATGCATGCAGAGCTAAGGGTATAATTTTACAGTAATTTTTCATCCCCAGCTTTTTACACCAGTTGACTAAAATGCCCTCGACCTTTGAGTCAACTTTGGTTAAGCTCATTTTCCTGTCTTCTCTTCTCACTAGTTCTTCACCGTTTAAATTCATCGGAAAGCTTGCATTCTCACCTGAAAAAGACACCGGGATGCTCGATATGTCACTGCCAGAAATGTCCGTCACCGAACTTGAACACGTAACCTTTGGTGAGATAAGTTTTCGGTTTAAATCGATCTTCTTGATGTTTCTCTTCTTCTTCTTCTTGTTTTGATTGTATGATTCAGCAGCAGAGACGCAATCCAAAGAAGAAGATGAAGAAGAGTCGATATCTACATGAGAATCTAACAAGGATGTCGATGATGAACAAGATGAACAGGTGTAGGGTTTGAATATGGGATAAAACTGAATACCAGAGATGATATTCCCATCATATTCTTTACATTTAGAACATATTGTACGACGAATATGACGAGCTACTAAGAAGTT
This sequence comes from Papaver armeniacum, assembly GCA_023531295.1. Lineage (NCBI taxonomy): Eukaryota > Viridiplantae > Streptophyta > Magnoliopsida > Ranunculales > Papaveraceae > Papaver > Papaver armeniacum. The sequence goes on from JAJJWW010009183.1 coordinate 309,440, forward strand.
AGCTTCGTGAACGTTGGAATCACAGCTCAGACATAGATAAGCAGAATCTGATTCACAATATAGTTTCGCTTCTCCATTACAGAGTTCACATAACCTTTTTATTGCCATCTTTAATATGATCTCAGTTCAAAACTCGAATATTTGCAAACTAAAATGATCTGGGAAATGAAGAAAGTGTATAAATATTTATAAGAGTATTGTGTGGTGGTTTGGTGGTGGATGGAAATGGAGACAAGTGAATAATGATTGGTATTTGTGGGAGTTTTTTGTGTGGTTTTAAGTTTGCGGTGTGTTATTAGAAATTTTTTGAAGGAGAATTAAGAAGAGAAAGAGAATATTGATTGGTGATGGGAAGGGACGGTGATAGGAGGAGGAGAGACAAGAAGAAGACGTTCGTATTCAATCAAGTAATATATAAAAATATATATATATTGGGGTGTGGCTCAACTTAACTTGTTTCTTGGCCACAAAAACCTTGTATCTCACAAATTATAATATTGTTTTGGAATTATTAAAGTCATTAATTTTTTTTTAGTTTCAGTCTTGGTTCTGTTATAACCACTACTTTCTGTTTGATATTTTCTTTAAGAATTACTTTTTTTTTTTTTTTTTTTTAAATTCGAGCATAGCCCCACGTTAACACAGTAAATGACGTTGTGGTAGTTCAACACTTCAACTTGAAACAAGCAATGCTAAAAGTTACCCAGAAAAAAGTGGAAGAAACGTCGAGTATAAACAGATGCACACTGAGTCATTGATCCAACCATTACCACACATTTAGAGGAATGAAAAGAAATATTAGACACCTCTTTTTCTGAGCATATAGTTACCCAAAGATTTTGGAGAAATGCTATATTAATATATTTACGTGGGGTTAATTAATTATTTTACTTATATGCAGTTTTATTATCTGTGAGGTGGCTATAACAAAATATCCTATCTTCGATCTGATCTGCATTCATTATAAACAATGGTTAGACATCAACTAGGCTCTCATGATAGACATCATTCAGGCTCATGATCGCATAACGGATTGGCCACTGAAGATTATCATAAACAACACGCCGGTGTCACTGGAGTATAGTAACATTGGTAAAGTCACTGGGTGATGATACTAGTGATCGGAGTTCAAAACTCGCCAGCACCATATTCTTTACCGATCCAAAAAAAATTATCATAAACAACGCATGGATATCTTAAACACGTTGCTTCAAGCTTGTTGCAACATTTTTCTCACAACTAGGTATCACCAGCTCAACATAAGAACATAATGAACGGATTCAGAAATGAAATTATCATCTTAATCCTGTATAATGGAATTTTGTGCCAGAAAATCTGAACTACAAATGAGAATTTGGTGCTTAGCGAGTTTTGAACTCAGATCATTAATATCATCACCCGCTGACTTTATCAGTATAATACAGTTGTAACTTAGTTTTATTATTATATATGTATTTGTTTTCCATCAAAACATCAATGCTTGTGCTCGTTTCATATGTGATTTCGGATATTAAACGGTTCTTAGCGACTTACAGTTCTCTGCATAACCAGTCCAACCACTTAGATGTCATCTGCATGACAACATTATATTCATTTTGTGGTTTAAGACAAATGACAGATGGCTTTTTTAACCACATTGTTTAGTACACTACGGCACTTAAAACAATTTGTCATGTTTTAAGCATCAAACAAAAATGAAATATTATGTGCAAAGAAAGAAAAAGGGGATTGAGGATATCCCCAACATTGCTAATAGGGTACCAAATTGCTTGGGAATGTACCAATTCCTTACCAATATATATTTTGTCTTATATGTATTTTGGTACACTTCCAATCAATTTAATATCCCTATTAGCTGCCTTTAAATCCCTACATGCTACATGCATGTGGTAGCTAGATTGGGTCCCATATATATCTTCATTCTTTGAGTTCTCATTCCACCAACTGAAAACTGTGGGGTCCACATACCCCTCTACATTTTCAACACGTGGATAAACTACACCGCAAATCCGTCCTTCGTTAACGCGTCAACATACTCGGCCAGGAGTTCGATCTTTTTCAATATCAAATTTACGAATCTGCCACCAGCCGTTTGAAATCGCAAAACAGTTGTTATTTTACGATTTTGCCATTTGGTCTTCTGATTGAGTAAAAGCATTGCATGCAAGATCGTCCATACACTTAGGGGGATGTGGGTCCCACATTGTTATGGTACAGTAAAGATCTTTGTGGATGGTAACATAATAACCACAAGAAAATCAGTAACCTCTGTGGATGGACGGGTAAAAGGAGCCACGTGTTGTCTGATGAGTGGTAAATTGTGGTTTGCAAAGAGAGAGAGAAAGATCTAGGGCAGTGACGTTACAACAAACAAATAGTTACAGTAAGTGCATCTCTAGCTGAGTGACAGGTAGTGCGTCTTTCGTACAGAGGTTTTGCTTCCTGATTTTCGCAACACAAACCGTAGTTGTGGAGACACGTTCGATCTTTGAAATTCACAGATCAAAAAAGATGATTAATGAATGAACCGTCATATTCAAGCCTGCTGCGAAGGAATTTCACTATTACCTAAAAGTTAAAACAAAGGAATTTTTACTATTGAAGAAAAACTGAATGTCCTTTCAGGCAAACATCTTAAGAAAAACCCATCAGCGACAAAACCCCAATTCGAAAACTAATTAAACCAGAATTAGGCAAATGTCACCGACCACACGAAAATGTGCCGCGAAGTATCGAAATGGAAAAACGATCTATGTTCATTTGCATGGTCTGCTTAGATAGACAGCTAAAAAGCCCCCCTTCATAAGACTAATAGCCGCCGTTACCCTATTCATGAGAGTACGGAAGTGTAAAATGTGCTGGTATGTCACATACGTCTGGGCATGCCTAAGATAACGTCGTGTGTTGTGGCGTGTTTTTCCAAGATTGCTAATAGGGGTACTGAATTTTTTGGGGGTGTACCGATTTACACATAAGATAAAAAAAGCTATTACCTTTGGGTTGGTACACCCCCAGGCAAATTGGCACCCATTAGCATCCTTGTGTTTTTCTAGTCAAAAGTTAATAGTAGCACAACATGTAAATGACTGCGTTGTGTCATGTCGAGATACTTATTCCATGTTTTCCAAAATTAATACTTCCCGGACATTTGTGCATCGACTAATTTAATGAATTTTGAAATTATAATAAAATTAGCAAAACCAACTAAAATTTTGTATCATGACATTGCAGAATTTTCGATATGGTATTTATTAAAACAATAAAGGTATGAATTTTCGATATGGTATTACTAAAACAATAAAGGTATGAATAGTTCTTAATGAAGAGAAGATGTCGCTGGACAATCTCTCTAATTTCATTTCTATTATTTCTTCATTTCAATTCTCATTACAGAATGACTCAAGACTACTTATCAGACATAACTGGTGACTCAATAATCGGTGACCAACGTACATATTAACTGTCACCTGCCAGTATCATATGTACACATAACACAAGCACACAAATTACTTTTACACAATTTTGGCACACACACACAACTCTATTCTCTAACACCACCCACCTTGCCCCCCATCCCCCGCAAGTCTAGTGTCGACGAAGGAGAAGAGACACTGAGCTTGGACCTCGGAATGGGATTAGAAGATAATCCCTTAGTAAAAATGTCTACAATCTTCTCTTGAGTTGGAAGAAATCTCACATTAAAAGATTTAGTTACAACAAGTTCCCTGACATAGTTTCAATGTGCTTCATACTGCTAAGAATAACGGGGTTAGTTGTTAGATAAGTTGCGCCCATGCTATCACACCACAACACTGGAGTTCTAGGAGAAGTAAAATGCAGTCCAGCTAACAAAGACCGAACCCAAACAAGTTATGAAGTTGCATCATCTAAATATCTATACTCAACCTCTGTGCTAGACCTGAAAACAATCTTTTGCTTTCTTGAGCACCAGGATATCAAGTTAGGACCCAGAAAGGCAGCCATCCCACTAGTGATCTTCTGTCAAGCATGTCACCTACCCAATCTACATATGAAAAGCATGTAACTACAGAGAATTAGATATTTTAATTACAAACTATAAGACAGCGTACCCTGAAGATATCTTAATGTTCTCTTCATTGGAGACCAATTAGCTTCAGTTGGTGCATGCATAAACTGGCTCTATTGACTGCAAAGAAATGCCAGGCCTAGTGATAGTTGCATATTGTAGGTCCCCAATTGTACTTCTGTAAAGAACAGGATTATCAAAACTAGCAGTGGCAGCATCAGAAGTAAGAGTAGAACAAGGCTTTGCAGAGAGCATTTTGGTCTTAGTGAGCAGAGCCATGATATACAGTTTTTGAGATAAGAGAACACGTGCAGAGTTACTAGAAGCTTGAATACCCAAAAAGAAATGTAACTCTCCCAAGTCCTTAATGTTAGAGCACTGCTCGGTCAAACTCGCATGCGTTGCTATCTCAAGCATGTTTGTAAATATTAGTGATCAAAACTATATGTCTTGATTTCTAGTTTACTTATGAATAAGTCTCGATCTAGGATAGTTAAGTGTAGTTGAGCTCTAGACTCCATGGCGATCATCTTCCGAAGACAAAGACTACCCGAGGAACAAGTGGAACTTCATCCGACAAAAAGGTATGGGGAGACTTGAACTTATCTGTCACTCAAAAGTCTATTCTATCTCCTACTCTTGAGACAATAGTCGTATAAGTATGATAATTTTCATACATACACATTTGCTATTTCGAGACGAGATTACTAGCCTATATTTTTCTCGAAATATGTGTTGGTGAGCTTTCGCTTTAACCATTTTCATCTTTACCCGTGACGAAAGTCATGATGACGTTTCAATCTTGAAAATAGCTTTGATGACGATAGTCGTGAATAACGATTGTTATAACATTATAGAAGAATGTTTCAATGATTGAAATGTAGAGTTGAGATTACTAACTATGGATATAAGCATATATAGTGTGTTCGCACATTAGTGTATAAATCCATGTGCTGGAAACCAAGTACGTGCATATGTGTGCATGCGGTATTGGTGAAGGAGACAGGTTGAGTACGCGTACATGCGAAAGTTTTCATACCGAAAATTTCTGATGAGTTTGTAAGTTTGCAAACTAGTAAACCAGTCACCTTAGGTACGCATACCTGTACGCGTACCCACGGAAGTTTTCGAACCGAAAATTTCTGTTGAGTTTGTAAACTCAAATCCGGTAGCTAAGGTACGCATACCCGTACGCGTACCCAAGATGGTTATTTCTCAAATCGGTAGTTCATGAGCTTAAAATAATAAATTATAAGGAATGCAATCTTTGCAAACCGTGGCTATGTTGTTCATGAATTGATTCAAGTGGACCGAACCGATTTTGCTTCAATTGTGTCTATGAATAAAGACCTAAGCAATTGAAAAACTCTTGAACTAGTTCTTATGAGTCATTTGAACTAGTTATGAGAAAGATGAATATGGTTAATATGAAAGTGCTTATATTGCTAACCATTGGTTAACTATTTGTGAACCAACTAAGTGTACACGTTTAGGTACGGTTACTCAAACCTAAATGAATACATTTCATTTGTGTGTGACAAGCTAAGTTTCGATCTAAAGGTTGAAAGATATTAGCTTGGTTGAATCAGGTTTTTCATCTAACGGTGAATATTGAATTCTTTGTTACCAAGGTAACTTAGATTGCAAACCCTGATTTGAAAACTATATAAGGGGAACTCTAGCAACTGGAAAAACTAATCCCCACACCTCATGTGTGATACTAGTTGGTTTTGCTAGAGTCGATTCTCCTTTAACCTTAGGTTTCTTCTCGAGACCCTGTAGGTTAACGACTGAAAGACTTCATTGGGATTGTGAAGCCAAAAGAAACTACTTCTCTTATAGTTGAGCGATCTGATCTTGCCATTTTCTATCGTACGAGTTCAATTGAATAATTGACTTGAGATTATATCTCTGATAGGGCAAGATAAAAAGAAATCACAAACATCTTCGTCTCATCGTTTGTGATTCCGCAATATCTTGTTTCGCTACCATACGATTTAGATTATTGTGAGGTGATTAATAATACTATGCTGTTCTTTGGGAATATAAGTCCGGGTTATCAATTAGTTTATGTTCACCTTGATTTATCAAAAGACAGAACAAAAACTTATAGGTTTATTTTTGGTAGACAGATTTATCTATTATCGTAGACTTTTCTGTGTGATACAGATTTTTTTATTGAAGTCTTCGACTTTGGGTCGTAGTAACTCTTAGTTGTGGGTGAGATCAGTTAAGGGAATCAAGTGCGTAGTATCCTGCTGGGATCAGAGACGTAAGGAGCGGAACTGTACCTTGAATCAGTGTGAGATTGATTAGGGTTCAACTACAGTCCATACTGAAGTTAGTTTGTAGTAGGCTAGTGTTTGTAGCGGCTTAATACTGTGTGGTGTTCAATTTGGAATAGGTCCTGGGGTTTTTCTGCATTTGCGGTTTCCTCGTTAACAAAACTTCTGGTGTCTGTGTTATTTCTATTCCGCATTATATTTCGTTATATAATTGAAATATCACAGGTTGTGCGTTAAGATCAATCAATTAGAATATCTAACCTTCGGTTGTTGATTTACATTGATTGACACTTGGATATTGGTCTTTGGTACCATCCAAGTTTATCTCTCTAGTATTTGATAAAGACTCGTAGATTTCCATTTGCTTGAGTAAAGATCAAATCGAGAGATAGAGATATTAACTCCTTGATATACTTTTTATTAAGATTGAGTCTGACTATCTAGTTGATTCACTTAAAAGTATATTAGAGTTAGTCCATACAGATTGCTAATCGAAATATTCGGTGAGGTTGTTGTACCCCCGCTTTTTCACTTAATAGCAAATTCTCTACCCAAATCACCAATTAGGCCATCAATAATAGAAGGAGAACTGCCAGTCACTAATATATCATCCACATATATGAGAAAATACACCACATCAAGTAGGAGTGACTCTAAAGAATAGTGAAGTGCCATTTTTAGAGGATTGAAATCCACAACTCAATAAGAATTGGCTAAGTCTTTCAAACCAAGCCATGGGCGCTTGTTTGAGTCCATACATAGATTTTTGCAACTTGCTTACATGATGAGGAACTAGTAAAGTAATTGTCGGGAGGATGTTGAGGAGAGTTTGATTGTTGAGATAGATTTGCAGAAGCAACGGTGAGATCAATTGCATATTCATCATTAACTCGACATTCTTGAGAAAGTAAAAGTTTTAAAAGCTCAGATGAAGTAATTGGATTCTCACTTTTCAATTGTTAAGTGCAGATAGAGGTTTTGAAAGCATTGAATTCAGATGGCAATCCCAGAAAGATATGGAAAACTAGATCCTTATCTGAGATTTCTCTATCGATTTGAGCTAGTTGATGTGAAATTAAGCGTTCCTTGTTAAAGTACACAAGCATCAAATCTGAACTCTTCTTTAACGAGACAAGATCTTTTTCAAGTTGCAGTAGACGTGATCCTGTGGTAGCATTGTAATTGTGTTCCAAACGAATCCAGATTTCATGAGAAAAAGTGCAATCAACGACCTGTGAATGAATTTCTTCATTGCAAGCGGTGAATAACCAGGATAACACGCTAGATCTTGATAAATTCATTTTCAGGATCTGACTTAACAAATGAAGGAAAGACTAAAATTGCAGCACCAGCAGGAGAATTACGTCGATAATACTTAGCAGGACACTGGAATGATCCATCAACAACCGAAATAGATTGTAGTTACGAAGAAGAGGTACGATTTGAGATTTCCATAAAGAATAATTTGAGATTGATAATTTTGATAAAGGTTTAAAGGTTAATGATATGTGTTTAGAGGATTCCGCCATTGAAGTAAAAGATTGAATAGATTTGAAGGTTGAATTTAGGATTTTTCAGGTGTCTGATACCATATTGAAGAGAAGACGTCTCTGGACAATCTCTCTAATTTCATTTATATTTTATCTTCATTTCAATTCTTATTATAGATTACAAAGGACTCAATACTATTTATCAGACATAATTGTTGACTCACACAGTCGGTGAGCAACGTACATATTAACTGTCACCTTCCAGTCCCACATGTACACATAACACAAGCACAAAAATCACTTGTACACAGTTTTGGCACACACAAACAACTTAATTCTTTAACAGTTCTGCATTATAATAGATATATTATGTAATGATCTCACTCTCCATTGGTAATGTCTCCATTTGGCCATTGTGGTCATCCAGCACCACTGTGAATATCCAGCAGCAGCCTCTCAGAAGGTCACTTATGTTCCGGATTGTTTGAAATTTGAGTACGCTTAGCTACAAAGTTCTCTTCGAATTCCGAAACAAATTATTCTGAAAAGACCTCGATATTGATTGAAGGTATATCATTAGGTATATTCAATCATCCAATCAGTGTCGAATATTGATGTTACAATCTTACCCAATTAAACTGGAGTCGTCCCTGGCTCCGAATATATGAAATGGTACATGAAATATGTGTTATGTTGGGATGTACGCTAAATGTGTCGTACTTTTATGTTGTATTGTGTACAATGACAACACGTGCTTATACATGCCACTTGTTATGATAATATTGTGAAATACTGTTGCATAATACTACAAGAAACAATTATAGTATGCTAGATCGTCTGTTGTGTTATGGTATGCTCAAGTTTTAGTGAATTATGTTACGATATAAATATGTCAGTACAACACAATTAATGACGTGTATGATAAATTCCATTGCATAAACGTGACGTGTATTCCTTTGTGGATTTTAATACTTCACCATATTATCAACTTAATAAATTCCTCCTAGTTAATTAGTAATCTAAATTCTGTTTTTCTTTTTTCTTTTTTCCGTTTTTTTAGGTCTGAAAAATTAAACAAGACTAGAGGATTAAACCTTTAGAGATTGAAAACTCAAAGCGAAAACCTGAAAAACTCAAAAGAATCACTCAGAATCTTTAGATGCACCCTTAGAATTCAAGAATCCTTTCTTCAATGTGCTCTTGGTAGTAGTACTGCCTTAATTGCATATGTCTCTTCTTCTTAACCAAATTCTTGGCTAAATTCGATCTTTTTCTTCTTTCTGTTTGTCCATTTGATCATCCCAACTTATAATATCTTGAGACTTAATTTCTTATAGCAAGTTGATATTTTGCTCTTTTTCTTTGACTAACTCTCACAATAGGTTGCATCATATCAGTTATAATCTTTCGCATATTCTGTACATCATATTTAATCAATTTTTATAACCTTGTTTAAATAATTGAATATTATGTCTAGACTAAGTTTTCTTCCATAAATTTTTCAACAACTTCCTTAAAACTAATTAGTTGTGGCTTCAGTTATCTGATAAGCCGGAGCAAGCCCTAAATTATAACCTTTAAAACTATTTATTGTAACCTTATCACCTACAGCGCTTTCATCCTACTGATGCATAATTTTATCCCCAGTCATGTCTCTTGTTAGAGCACTATTCGGTTAAACCCACAAGGTTTGCTATCTCAAGCTTGTTGTCAATATTAGTTGATCAAAACTATATCTTGATTTCTAGTCTACTAAGTCAAATCTCGAACTAGGTATAGAAGTTGGTAATTGAGTATCAGACATCATCCTCGATGACTGAAGATCGGCGAAGATATTTGGAGAACTTCATCAATAACGTATCTGAAGACTAAACCATTATATCTACTCACATGCATCACTATTCTATCTATATGAGACTATGTCGTATGACTTCTAGTAGATTTATTGCAAATAAGAAATTTCGAGTCAAGCTTGTATTGTTAAACATCTCGAAATATGATTCAAGCGTTGTATGTTCAAAGGTCCTTAATAATATTAATTCGAAACAATTTACTATTCAATAATTAATTACGTGGATCAACTGAAAATTGTCCAAGCAATGATTTTATCATTTGGGAATGTTTCAAACATCAAAAGATAAAAATTCAGAACTTATGTTATTTCGACTCAAGGTAGGTTGGCGAACCAGTTCGCAAACCATGGATATCTGAGTTTCTGGAATACAGGAAGGTTGGCGAACCAGTTCGCAGACCGCAAGTTGATAACGGGATAGTTCACGAACTGTGGCGATCTGAATTTTGTATATTGGTGAAACAAGTTAAAAGTTAGCTAACCCAGTTCACGAACTGTGTCCATCTGAGTTCACGATCCAAGTAGGGTTGGAAAACACGGTTCACTAACCGTTGCACCCTGACTCGTGAACTATGCCTTACGCTTCACGAACAATTTCACCAACGGTCCTAGTAAACTTTAGCAGATGCTCAGAGACTTATTTTTTTTAAATATGTTTAGCATTGTTATGACTCTCATAAACACCTCTAAGACATCATTTATCACTAAACACTTGTGTATGGGGATCACGATTAAATTCAAATGAAATTGAAATTGCTTTAGTTCATAAGGCATATTTGCCAAAGAACGGTCATTGTACATGGTTCCGTAACCGGATTAATGTGTATATTCTTCTACGTATGTTTCGAGACTAATTCTCACATGCTTACTTGAAACCCTAATTATAGTTTCATCTAAACAAAGAGGGTATTTGCTTGAATCTCAAGTTATCTTAGCTTGAATTAAATCTAGGCAACCCCCAGTCCTGAACATCTATTAATCGAGATGCTCTTTCAACCGGGAAATTCAATCCCTGACATTTTGTGTCCTAGTTGATAGCTAGAGTCGTCCTTTATTGACCTAGATTTCCTCTGATAAATATAATCAGGTTTACGACTTAAAGATTTGACTTGGGTATTCGTGAAGCCAGGTCCGACTATCTTTATCTTGATAGTTCGTATATCCTGATCTTTATTTTCTATTATCGAGGTTCTCGTAATCTCTTTCAGGCAAGATAGATAATAATAACAAAGTTATCTTCGTCTCAAACTTTGTGGTTCCTCAAGATAGATATCTAAAAACTTCCTTTAATTGATTAGTTCAAGATTGTTCTTGAGAGGTGGTTAAAGATACATGCTTCTTAGATAACCAAGTATAGTGTTCCGGATTGTGAGGTTTTCTAGCTTTGTCTATTGCAAACAGATTTCCAAGCCTTGTTATTTGATCTAAAGGGAAATCAAATAGGCTTATCTATTAGAGGCAAATTGGTATTAAAAGTCCTCACTTAGGTTGAAGCAACTCTTAGCCCGTAAAGGACGTCAGTTAAGGGATTCAATTGTGTGTAGACCCTTGCGAGGTTCAAGAGACGTAAGGAGCGCGACTGTAACTGAATCACTTTGATTCGATCTCGACTACATTCCAGTATGAAGTCTTATAGTAGGCTAGTGTCTGTAGTGGCTGAATACAATTTGGTATTCAAATATGGACCCCGAGGCTTTTTTGCTATTGTGGTTTCCTAGTTCACATAACTTCTAGTGTCTTGTGTTTTTCCTTTTCCGCATTATATAATTTATCTTCATAATAGGATTTACACTAGTAAAACGCATTCAATCTTAGTAGATACGTCCATATTAATTGTGATCGATTACGAAGCTTATTCTTGTAGAATTCATATCTTGAAAGATGGATAACAAGTTTCATACTTGGAAGAATTCCAATTGGATTATTTGGATACGGATAGATTGATTTTGGATATTGATTTTTGGGATTCTCCTAGTACTCTTCTTAACAATCAGGTTCACGAACTTCATTGTCTAGACTTTCTGATTGAGAAGAGTTGGAGATATAAACTCTATATAATATTGGTAAGGATCATTAAGCTGGTCTACTTGAAATTGTATTAGGTTTTGTCCATACAAGTTTCCGAACGAAAAAGTTGGTGGTGTACTTGGTACCCTCTCCTTTTCATCTTTAATTCTAACTTGCTTGACCCTTCATTCTTTCCTGAGCTTCTTCAAGTTCCATCTCCAACATCATCTTCTTTTTTGTAAGGTATCTTTCTTCATTCACATCCTTTAACTTTATTGCATATACACATCCATGCATCCGGAAATTTAGGTCATTTTTGAATTTCAACATGTTTCCAGAATCTCCTTTGACCAGTATTAACACATATTTGAGCATGAACATGTTTAGAAAAATCATTATCAACTAGAACATTATCAAAATAGTTATATTCATGTTTTAATGTTCGTTTACTCTATGTTTTTCTACGGCTTTACAGATTGATGGAAGAATCTTTTCATACCAAAACTGTCAGGTGCTCAAGCAATTTCACCCATACAAACATATGCGTAGTTGTTTTTTTACTATTATCAAGGCCAATATCTTGGTAACAATTACAAGTACGTCATGGTTGTTTGTTGATAAACCATGGACCTTCACCCCCACCCACCAAATTATTTTCTTGTCCTTTTCTTTTGACAGCTTGATAGTAAAGAATCCTATGCTTCTACGATCTAGTCGACTAGGAGTTTATTCACATATTTAAGGTACGATAGTCAAGTTTTTCTTGTTAAAAAGTTTTTTTCCCTTCTAAAAACTAAAAAATAAAATTGTTTTTATTTATGGATGATGATATTTTGAAAACCCAATATAATCATCAAGAATCTTAACTGATCTTGCAATTTGAAACACGAAAATCACTCATTCACATGTAATGTTATTAGATGGATCCCATGTCATTCATATGGACTCATTATTTCCAAAGGGTTCATCGTTACCCTCCATTTGAGATTATTATTTTCGGGTTATTCAAATAGGCATATAGCCAAAATGATTTCATAACGTAAAACATATGTGATAAAATTACAAAATCCATCAACCTGAATATTGAAGTAACTTAATCTTCATGGAGCATATGCATGTAAAAACAATTACTCTCTCATATAAGTTGTATAGTCGGGATTTTGTTTTATGGCAAAGTAACAGGGTGGCGCATGCTTTGGATTTTATTAAGGTTATTCCCGTCAGTGGTTTAAATCAAAGTCTAGGACCTCGACAATTTAGGTTCGTGTTAAGTTATAGATTGGGCATACCTCTTTTCAGGGAAGATAGTACATGCTCAAGTTGTAACAAAAAGATGGATATTTTCGGAGACCATGCTTTGCATTGCGCTAATGATGTCGGTATCAAATTCCACCACGACCTTGCGAGGGATGTATTTGCTGACATTTGTTACAAGGCTGGTGTACATGCGAGGAAGGAGTTAGAGCTTGGTTTTTTATCAGATAACGATACTTCCTTGAGACCCGCGGATATTCTTGTTCACGGTTGGGAGAATGGTCAGGATGTCTGTTTTGATGTTATTGTTGTTTCACCATTCACTAGCGGGGGAGTTCGTACTTTATACCCGCTCAAGCCATATCTAGAGCTACTACGCATAAACGCAATAAATATCTAGACAAGTTGAAAAGGCGAGGGTACCCAAATATAGCTCAAGCTAAAACTTTTCCTAACTATAAGTCCTTTCTCCGAAAGTGATTTTCTATGGACTGAGTCGAGACAATGCAATAATCGGTTCACACTTCGTGTGATCGTCTATGGATACGAGATCGAGATAATACAACAACGAAGTATGTTTACTTGATAAAAGGTTTGGACTTAACCAAACACAATAGGATTGTTATCAAGTAAATAGGAATTAACGTTTGTGTTTACTATAAATTATAATAACAACAATTATAATTGCGGAAATAAAAGTAAATGACACAGCAAGATTTTGTTAACGAGGAAACCGCAAATGCAGAAAAACCCCGGGATCTTGACCAGAATTGAATACTCACAGGATTAAGCTGCTACACAAAATTAAACCAACTTCGTATAGTTGAGACCAAGCAACTAAACCTATAGTTCACCTAGTTCCGTCTGTATTCCCACGCCTCCAACTTATGAATAAGTCACGTACTTGGAACAATTCCTTTGGTTCGTATTCCAAACAGTAAATGAACAACAAATATGTTTGGTACCAACTCTCTTCAACCAAGTGATATGAGTTCGACAAAGGCTCTTCTATTTATCTCAATAAACTCCTTCGTCGGGTTCTTAGATCTATCTTATTCTCAACTACCGAAGTAATTTTTAAGATTTTGCAATCAATACTTTTAATCACAAAGAATTGTATTGATACCGATCTACACAACTAATCAATCCAATCTACCACAAGGATAAACCGATTATAGTTGGATCCTCTTATATGGAAACAAGTATTGTGCACACCAAAGATTATGAACCCCAAATCAGAAATCTTCAATATCTTCTCTATCTTCAAATCTTCTTAGATCTTCAATAAACACCTGCACACAACAACTTGAATCTCTTGTGATCAATCACGCTAATTCCCACACCTCCAACTTATGAATAAGTCACGTAACGCTCTTCTATTTATCTCAATAAACTCCTTCATCGGGTTCTTAGATCTATCTTATTCTCAACTACCAAGTAATTGTTAAGAGATTATAGTTGGATCCTCTTATACGGAAACAAGTATTGTGCACACCAAAGATTATGAACCCCAAATCGCATGAATCTTCAATATCTTCTCTATCTTCAAATCTTCTTAGATCTTCAATAAAATGGATTATCACGTTAACAATGGATTATCACAAGATCGTCTTTAGAACTACAAAGTCTAAAGATCCTAAAAACTTCGATCTAGTTTGAGTAAATCTTATATCGATGAGATAGTTGAAGAGAAGATTCTCAAGCATAAACAAACTAGGTGCAATCAAAGTTCAACCACCGTTAGTCAATCAAATCAATCGAAAACACAAGATAAACCACAATTATCTAGTTTCCCACCAACTGTACTAATAGAGCTTCTCAATCCCAAAGAAGACTTTAAACTAAGCGGCCGTAAGAGATTTTTCCTAATTAGGTTACTCTCCTTTCTGAATAGGCGGCTACACCAGTAACAACACAACTGAGGAAGTTTGCTGTCACGAAGGATTAGTTTGTTAGAAATGCAAACTTCAAGTATCTATAGACAATGAAGTTTGGACACCAAGGAATTTCCAAAACCAAAAATATTCTCAAGATATGCAATACTATATTCCAAATTCGGTTTCCATAATTCCTGGAAATGCTATGTCCAAAATATTGAACGAAAATCTCTTTGGAAAATATCCAACTAGTAAATACACATTACGAATTCTCATTTTCCTAAAATAAAATTAAAAATCTTAAATAAAATATTCTTAACTTATTTATGTTTCGATCCTGGGATTTTCTTCCTTTAGCTATTAAGGAATAACTTTGAACAATAAAAGATAACCATTATTGATTTAGGTGAATAACTTTAAAGGTCTCACATGATTTAGGATTTTGTCAGAGTCTATCTTAGTTTCTGACAAGAAGATTATATATGAATTATGATATTGGTTTAAGTCCTTAATATGATTCCTAGTGTTTTTATTTGCAAACCCATTACAATTCCAACTAATGATTTTCATCTTTGAAAAATTGTTGTAAACATAATCTAATTTGAAAAAGTGAGTAGTTTTAACTATAAAAATTAAAGGGAAATTAATTAAATTGCACAAAATAAAATTTTGGTAAGAGTTTTGTAATACCTGAGACTCCTTCAATGTTTCAGCAGTTTGTGTTGCTCCAGTTATGACCATTTGAGTTGGCTGAATGTCTGTGTTACTTTGAGAGGA
Organism: Papaver armeniacum; assembly: GCA_023531295.1. NCBI lineage: Eukaryota > Viridiplantae > Streptophyta > Magnoliopsida > Ranunculales > Papaveraceae > Papaver > Papaver armeniacum. The sequence continues at coordinate 325,030 of JAJJWW010009183.1, forward strand.
ATTAACTGGTGGTGAAAACTTTCCTGTAGATTCAACATCAGAAGTCCTGTGTCTTTTGCCTAGCCTGTTATCTTCACCATATTCTGTAGTAACCTTCTTCAATAGAAAATCCATATTGATTGTTTCACCATCTTTAGGTGGAACAAAAAAAGTAGTCTTAGCAAACTTCTTTGGAGTCTTCTTAGGAATAGGAGCAACATTAGAGCTTATGGCAGTTATATTTTTCCGGAGATTATTCGCCTTCCCAAAAATATAAGGCTTTTCATGTGCTTTCTTAAGATAATTTGCCGCATCCTTGCACCATTTCTTGTTATGGTTAATGACGTAACACTCTGGACAGATGCTTATGGGTTTCCTCTCATAAAATAATTTTTGCCAGTGCGTAACTGATGCATTAGTGATTGTCTTCACTCCTCTTCTCATTGGCATCGAAAGATCAACATTCACACAGACTTTGACAGGTTCATTGCCTATTGGCATAGCATCGTTTGGTTGAATCCCAGTGACTTCTCCCATTAGTTCACCCATTTTTTTTACTGAGTGAACATTCATATGCTCTGGTAATAAGAACTTAAGTTGCAGCCAAAATTGCTGGAAACCCCGGTGTTTCTCAGTATATACCATATCTGGGATATAGTCATGAACCACCAGTAAATGCTTATTGACACTCCAGGGCCTCTCTTCAATGACTCTATTCAGCATATCCCATTTGCAGAACTTGAAAATCATGAGATTTGGTTCGATCTCAACGATTCTTAATTCCTCCTCAGTTATGAATGGCCAAGTAAACTTAATAAATTTCTCAACTGTATCATAACCCATCCTTCCTTCTATGATTATTTTCCCGATTGCACTTGCTTCCCAATTAGAAGTCTCCTCTTCATTTTGATTATCCTGCTGAAAAACCACCACTTCATTTGTATCACCCAAGTCCAGAGTTGCTTGTTTGAATTTGTTCACAAGATCACCCACTTGATTTGAGTTTTCTCCTTCCATATTGCAACTAGAATTGGTATAGGTTTTTTCTGAATGTTGAAGAAAGAGTTTTAAATGACTTGATAGAGGAAAATTAGGGTTCAATTGAGATATATGATGAATATTCTCATAACTTTATATGCTATTTTTATGGTAACAATTTTTTTGAGATTTTGTGTTGAAATGGTAAGCATAATAGTTGGCTAGTAACCAAGAGAGAAAAAGAAGGAAACAAATTTTCCTTTTAGTGCTGACTTTTTGAAATTTGAAATTACCGATGCCGGCAGAGACGTGGGATGAATTTTGAATCTGATTTCCTGAGTTAACTCGGTGCCAAGTTTTCCACCACAAAAAAACAGATATTCCATGGAAAGTAACACAGACAATTCTTATCAGCAAAATCTTGTTAACCAACTCTGCAAAAGCTTGAATCATAGCACAAAAAAAGGTAAACGCCAGTAGAGCAAACGCTATTAAGGCAAAAGCCATTAGAGCTTAGACAATCTGCTGCATACACATGAAGGAGAAACAGAGAGATTAGTTATCCATAACTCAAAGTTTCCAATATCAATGTAAATCAAAAAACGGATAAAACTTGAAAGAAGATAGAAAAGTAGCTAAATCATTTAAAAAACAGACAGCTAGTTTCAATTTTCAAAATTGCAGAGATTAGATAAAGTGAAATCGGATGTTTAAAATATTAAAAATCATAAGTTTTGATGATGTTTTCAAAAGCTGAGTTGACTTAAACCCATCGCCCGATATTTTTTTGCATTCCAGCTATCTATCTATCTATTGGTCTTCTTGGTTTTGTAAGTCCTCTTTCATACTTACAACCTTGAAACCGATTTGCCACACTTCCAAACAAGTTTAGAATTGGTTCATCTGACTTTCAAGAACTATGTGATTGATCAAGAACACTCAATCACAAATCATGGGTTTAACGGTTCTACCAAAATAAGTCTCGGTTCTACCTCCATGTGAGTATTGTGCATAGTCACACTAGTTTTCCAAAATTCGGATGACTAGGTACTAGGATCGGTTCCCCACATATATATGGTATCTAACTTATATGTGTTTCACATGTCCATAGGATCGGTTCCCCTTTATGCGAAAAACTTGTTGCACCTCATACAAGGATCGATTCCCCTTTGTGATGTGTTGCACCTCTTACTAGGATCGGTTCCCCTTTACCCAGAGTCGGTCATACACAAATCACAAACTCGATCATACCATCTCAGGTAATTACTTAAGATCGGTTTCACTAATAAAAGTCATACCAATACATAAGTCAGGCCTTTGTGAATAGTTTTACCAAGAACATAAACAAGTCATGAGCGGTTATACTAAATCATAGATATTGGTTGTTCACAAGATATGTAATGAATAATAATACCAATAACGCCTGGCGATTTCCTTTTCGATTCATAAACAAGTTTATGAACTTACTTCCTTAAAACACATGTAAAAACATTGTTTCCTAGGATGAAATCCTCACCTCATACCCATACATAATCACAATAGCATTCAAACGATTATGTCGATGTCTTATCTACAAAGTTTAATGGTTAAGCAATAAACCTTGTATTGTATTCCTTAATACTATGTCTATCTAGAGTGTTCATGCTTGTGCAGTTTTGTTTTCAATATGCACGACTTGAAAGATACGTTAGGGAATGAAACAGTTCAAGTCAAATATCACTAACCTCAAGTGGAAGGATGATGTTGTCGTTGTAGCTTCTTACTTCTTCAAGTCTTCGCAATACTTGTAATGTCTCATATCCTAATACTTTCAAGCTAACCTATACTTTCAAATATCACTAACCAAACTTGACATACCAACGCTTGGTGGGTTCAACCGAACTATGCTCTAACAATCTCCCCCTTTGTCAATTTTAGTGATAAAACTCTTACAATCATATGGATAAACAAATTACAAGAATTCATTACACATACGCTTAAATCTCGAATCCAACAGCACAATAACCTGTATACATTCAATTCTTAAATGACGTTGTTGACATTATAATAACAAAGCTAATACTCCCCCTAAAGGTGATATAGGTAGATTTTATCAATCCGCACGTCTTTGTTATACCAATTAATATGATATGCTACTCCCCCTTAGTCTATGCTTTTCCTCTTTCGTTAGATAAACGTTTAAGCACCAATGTCCTTTCCCTTAGTGATACCAATCAATATAAAATCAATGCCAGTATCACTTGTTTACTCCATATATTTCTCCCCCTTTTTGTCATAAAATGACAAAGAAACGAAAAAAATAAAGGACAAACCGAAAGGATCTTACAAATCTCAAAATAGACTTGCAAACCTATAGAGTTAAGCACGAGGGTGCCACACACCATTTTTGATAACCAATATCAAAACCGAAACTACAAAGTAATTTTGTTTTGATATTTTACCAAGTAAATAATTGCCCTAAGCAATTTTCCCAATTTAGTTTAGCAAACTAAAAATCAACTAAGCACCTTAGTTCCTTTGCTAAACCGATTGTACAAATAAAACCGCTTTGTTCGATAAGACCAAAATAAAGATAACTCTATTTTTCTCATCAGGTTCTAATTATCCATATAACTTAGACCTTTAAATTTTAAACAAGACAAGTACTAGGTTAGTTAACTAGTATTTCTTGTTAAGGCATTTGATTAGACTTGAATAACCGAAACCTCCACTTTGATAAGTCTAACTAAAATCAAAATAAACTTAGTTTCTCTTATCCGGAATCGAATTGGACTAAACAATCCATCCCATAAACCTTTTCTTTCGTTAAGCCATAAACAATTCATACAAACCAAAATAAATCAACTTGCATAATTATTCACCTCAACCGGAAGCAATTGAAACAACATAGACATTAAAGCACCGCAATTTCACCGAAATTTTGTAAGCCTAAACAATTGATACCACACAATAAAGCAAGATAACAATAGTTTTTCTTAACCGGAACCAATTGAATCACACACACATCCATACACTCATAATGGAATAAAACATCAATTGTACCGAAATTTTGTTAAGCAAAAGCAATAATTATATATGAAATAACATCAGGCTTTTCTTAAACAGGAAAACAATTAACTAACAAGATTGTTACCTCCAATTTCGCATCCTCTTCTCCAATATGTTTGCATCTTCTTCCAGGGATAATTGATATCGAAATATCATTATGTTGTCATCCTTATGCAAAACAAAAGAATAACAACAACCAACCTTTACCAGAGAAAGGTTGAAAACCGGTTTTTAATTATTGCAAGCAAAAGTTGAAAACCACCGAAACACATATGCTTTTATGCAAACCAAAACCGATTCAACATATTGTGACTTTTTCACATATTTTTTCTATCAAAACCCCTCATGATCATTTGATAAAGCCTACCAACATGGGCTAGAACTTAATCCTGCTAAATCAAAAAGTCACCCAAACCATAAGGGTTCACAACATTATGAGATCAAATATCAAGGTAATAAAACCGAAATCAAACATCCCATAAACATCCATAGCAATAATAAAGCATTCAAGCACAGGCTATGTAAATCAAAAACTATCACAAGAAAAATTATAAATCAAATGATTTTATTCATAATAGACTTGATACAAAAACTAATGTCTATTTTTCCTTTTTAACTTAATAATTGGGAAGAACATTCCTTGGGATCAAGTTCTTTTTGTCGCTCTTCTTCAATTTTTGATTCTTGATCCCAAAACTCTGATTCATATTTTTGAATTCCTTTAAGAGTTTCTGTATCTTTTCGAGCAGCAAAGCCCAGCTGTTTCTGAAAACAATCAAGTTGTTTACCAAGATTTTCAAGATGAACAAGAAGAGACTTTTTGTAGGACTTTGGTGAAATTCTTAACACCCATTTTATTACTGGATTGTCTTCCAATCATTTGACCTATAGTCTTATTAGACACAGTCGTAATGCTTCTCATATCATTTATTTCATCTCCTGAGATGAATTTACAAATCTCTGTAATTATAAAGGGAAAGCCTATATGCCTCTTTATTCCTGAGGAAGCTATAGAATCTGAGATTTTTATCATTTGACTGACGATGATTCCACAGATATCAATTTGAGGGTCTCCTTTCAGCAGAAAATAGATGAATTCTGCAAAATCCTTATCCCAAACTGACTTATCTCTTGTACTTACAAATAGGGTAGCTAAAGCAAGTTTACTGAATACCCTTAGGTGGAAGGGTACATCTTTTGTTGGTAATCTACCATTTTCCCATTCTGTTGATCTTCCGGTGAGATTTGTTGAAATGGTATCATGTTCAATTTCAACTCCAGTAATCAAGTGACTACATTCCTCATTGTAATTAATAGCATTAGATATTGTCTTACGATCAACATAGTAGATTCCTTGACCAACAAGAGTAACAAAGGAAAGTTTCTTATGATCAATATTATGAATATTTGCATAAAAAACTCTTACCATATCAGGTGAATATTTTTCAAAATCAAAAAGTTTTCCCCAGTTTCGATCTTGAAAAAACTTCACATAATCCTTATCTTTGACATCTGAATCAAGTTTCTTTTCAGTGGTAAAATCCATTCTCTTGAGAATTTCGTATTTTCTGAAACAAGAGATGTCAACAAAACTAGCTAAATCATGCTTGTTATCAATATTGTTAGGAAATCTGATTTTATCAATATCTTCAATTTTGATCCGATTATTAGCGGATTTGGTTCTTGATTTCCTTTTTCTCATACTTGCGAAAATATGAAAAACCCTAGTTACGGTTTTGACCAATCTTCCCCAATATGTTTGAACACATAGCAAGAGGTTATATTTTATAGGAAGACATGATATCAAAAACCGAAAATAACTAGTTTTAGGAAATACTCTCAAAATCGGAAACTGGGACTTGTGGGGAAACAATTTCGATTTTATATCCAGGTCTTTCTTTTGGAAAACCGGTTTTTCATGGTATGGATCTTTATTTCGGATTGATTCCATGTTTTTGTCCAAAAACCTGTTTACTCTTTTATTACCAGAGAGTGGCAATATCACTTGAAATTTATTCAAGAATTTACTAGAGTATACAGAGATAAATTTGAACAAGATATGATATTTGTTAAAAATACCATCAGAATCATAAACCTTGTGATGTTTCAAAAGATCACTTGCTTCATTAAAACAGTTGTGAGGTGTATGAAGCAAACCATTGTTAATAGAATCATTAACTGAAAACTCATTCCTTGTAGGATCACATATTTTCCAAAACCGCATCCTAGAAAGCGAAACATTGACAGTCTTTGATCTGAAAATGTACATGTATATACTTTGGTAGGCCATCCAAAATATATTTAATATTCCCGACTTTGCCAGAACACAATAGCCGATGTTCATAAATTTTTTGAGCAGAATCTTATGCATTTTCAAGATACGACTTGTCTCATAGGCCATTGTATCATTGTTACTTACTATAATGATATACAATCCTATGATACCCAAAGGATTATGTAAGTCACTCAAGACATACATAAGCATAATTCCTAACAGGTTTAGGAATAAGAGTATTACATACTTCATACGTATTTTCCACCACGATCTTTTAAAGTAGTCAAATCCTGTCATTATGTTAACTGAATCGATCATTAGATTCAATTTCTTATAGGTTGGATCGCACCAAACACAGATTGTTAGATCTTTTCGTGTTTGCCTGCTTTGATACCAATTGAAAAGGCGGGGGTACCCAAATATACCTCAAGCTAAAACTTTTCCTACCTATAAGTCCTTTCTCCGAAAGTGATTGTCTATGGACTGAGTCGAGACAATGCAACTAATCGGTTCACACTTCGTGTGATCGTCTATTGATACGAGATCGAGACAATACAACAACGAAGTATGTTTACTTGATAAAAGGTTCGGACTTAACCAAACACAATAGGATTGTTATCAAGTAAATATGATTGAGGAGGTTGAAGAATTATATCACAAACCATGACGCTAATTATAAGATAGGCGGTACTCTTTTTTATAGAATAGGTTTAGCTATCCAGAAGGGTGTCGGTGCGCAGCTTGTTGCCAGGCTACCCACCAACTTATTGTAATCGACTGTTTTTTGCAGCTTGTTTTATATAGTTGTATAGCCGAAAAACCCAAATATAAAAAAAAAAGGAAAAAACCTAGGATCCGTAAATTTCGGAGCAACTAGACTCATCAAACTACTTTTGATGATACACATACAACATTAATTAAAGAGGGAGGATCCCCTCACACTTTTATTATCACACTATCTCACACGTTGGGCGTCATTTTGCGAATAAAAACCAAACCGTAATGGATTTGAAGCTAATATTTTAGGGATATGTTCCTCTTACCAAGTTCTATATCCCTACCAAAAATGAGCACATTCCGAAATATGAAACCTCATAATCTACCGGTCTTAATTTTGACGGTCAGAAATCCGTTGATTTTCAACGGCTCATTTTCAAAGTAGTAGATGGTGGTGTTTTATATTTCAGAATGTGCTCATTTTTGGTAGGGATATAGAACTTGGTAAGAGGAACATATCCCCAAAATTTTAGCTTCAAAAACGTTACGGTCTGGTTTTTGTTCACAAAAATAACGCTCAATATGTGAGATAGTGTGATAATAAAAGTGTGAGGGATCCCTCCTCTTAATTAAAACATTAATAAGGGCATATATGTTTAACATAATTTTGGATATGAACTCCACGTATCTACTTGACAAGTAAATCTCAATTCGGCCGAGGATAACTCCGACAGAAGGAGTGATACTTATGATGTTGTCCACCCGTAAAAAAAAATAGACTCATATAAAGTTTGGATCGAATATCAAATAGACAAAGTAAAGTGGATTGAATTTCAATACTTCTTTTTTCTGAAATATGAGAGATCTAACTTGCAATGTCATCCATAAAACTAATTCTTGGTCCCATTTGAACATTTCAAAAACATGTCAAGTTGAGTGGTGCAGCAGAGCCTAGGGTTAGACGTCAACTAAAGAAGATATTTATTAGAAACTGCAGACCGAATCAATTTCTTTCATTGTGTTTAACCACACAAAATCATAATGGCCTTAAAATGGCGCCACGCGGATATGACAGATTCTGTTGTGAAATACCAGGTTTAAATGGCGCCACGTAAGATCGTCGTGTCAGTTGGTTGATGAGTGGTTCGAAAAAGAATAAAGTAGGGATTCCTTGTTCAAGATGTGTGAGCAGGTCTTTCTTCAAAAGGACAGAAATGTCAAAAGGAATTCAACTGAAACCCTCACACAAAGTCAGTAAAATCGGTTTCTAACCACAGCGTTGATTGTCCGCTTACAAATGGTTGAGAGTGGTCGCGGGTTCAAACTTCAATTCATACATATTATAGCTATCTTTCGGATAAAAAAATATTCAGATACCAGAATCCAAAAACTATTTTCAGATTTCGGAGTTTCCGAATCCATTGACACTCTTACTAGTGCAACATTGTTTCTAGAAACAGTGGTGCACTGGCAGCACTTGCCCATTTATCCTTAGAGCAGATTAATCACTAAAGGCAAATGCAACCTCCAAGAGCCTGTCCATAAACATGCATTAGCATGATGCCTTTTTTCTATGAGCAAACAGGTTCAGTTTTACATCCTGTGTGCATTACCCTCATAATGGCTTTTACCCGTTTACAAGACAAGAACAAATTCATAATTCGCCAGTTCAACTGTTTTGGTTTTACATACATAAGGAATGCTCAAGAGATTCCAATGGCCAAAAAAACAACAGAAATGTTGCACAATACACGAAAACACCAATCCCAACCATTACCGGATTGGGGTATTTGAACTATTCCATATACAACAAGGTATAGAACTCAAAAATATATCTATCAACAATATACACCATTTTTGATTAGACTGTAAAAAGTAACAAAACATTCATCTGTCTCTCTCTAAATTTTTCTTTCTATAATGATGATCGTGAAGATGGTGGCATGACTTATTGAATGCAACGCAGGCACACTGTGATTCAATATTGACCAAAAAAATAAAGAACACAGAAACAGTGACAAAACTGAAGCTGCCTGGTTGAGCTAAATAATCAATCAACATGAACTCTGACGCTAATCTAACAAAGAATTGGTATGTTTCCTACAAATAAGTATACGGTCCGCTAGGGTTTTTAGGGGAAATCATGATCCTCCAAGTTGTACTGAAGAGACCATTTGGATTGTCCCAACTGCAAAAGAGTATAGAGTCAAGAGTCAATAAGTCGCACTGTTCATTTTATATGTTCTATCGGAAAATGGATAATTGAGTTTCTTAGTTAGTTCATGATAATAATTGAGTTTCTTGGTTAGTTCATGATAAAGAGGCATTCACTTACCATGTAAGACTTTTGTCAGACTATCCAAGCTGCGAGCAGAGAATGCACAACAAACCAATATAAGATAATTCCAACCCGTAAAGCAGGTTGTCTCATCAACGCCCGATCACATGAAACCCTGATCATCATTAAACGAAGAAAAGAAGTCTTTTAGGGAGAATTTCTAACAAACTTTTAAACGAAGACGAAATATAGGATTCATCATTACCACAACCCATCCACCATGTCAGATACAGGTCGGGTGAATCTTGGAACAATTCTTGAAGTAGTAAGCGACTTGAAACCATGAACTGCACAACATAAAGGGAAAAATGGTATAACAGTTCTCAGTAATTCACTCATTCAGTGATTCGGGTAATGAAACTACCAAAAACAGAAGGAACAAGAAAGCTTGCCTTTATCATCATCGTCATCAATTAAAGCACTGGCTTCTTGATCCATATCTATGGCTATGGCAACCTGATCACTGTTTCCTTTACGTAAACTACGCACATGTGATGGAACTAAGGCCCCAGCAACCCCCCTTTTGTTTATCTGCAGTAACACACGCAGGTTAAGTACCCAGTTAGCGAATTCAGTTATCAGTGCAGAAGCCTTTAAGTTCTGGATTTGTTTTTAACTCCTGACTGTATATATATATATAACGCAACAACCATGATTTTAACGGAGATCGAGATAAAAATCTGAAACATAATCAGTCACTAAAGCTAAACGTTGAGCAATACCCATTTGAGGATAGACCACAACCCAAGAGAACGAATCCAACATAGTTCACAAAAAGGTTTACTCAAAGCAAGTGTAGAAAAAGAAATATTAAAATCACACGTACCGTTGGTTCAACTTCCACGATCTCTGAGGAAGTCATGTGAGGTGTTTCTCCAGGACCTCTAGCACCTTGAAGTGAAGCCAATTGCAATTCCTTTTCATGTAACGAGCTTTCAAGGGCTTCCCTTCTATGTTGCAGCTCTTCCACCTTAGTCCTTTCTACTTGCAAAAGAGCTTCTTTGCTTTGAGCCATTACCCGAAGATCCTCTACTTCAGACACAACAGATGTAATCTCTTTCTCAAAAACCTCTTTACAAGCCTGAATTTGACCATTCCACTCCTTATCATCAAATTTCAAATCCACCCCAAGACGTGAGACCAACAGATTCAACCATGTGAACAACTCATGCATTTCATTTGAATTTCTCGTACTGCTCTCATGTGATGTAGCTAAAACATCACTGGTGCACCTAGTGACCTCTTGTCGCAGAAATGAGATCTCTTCGTCCCGCGATTGTACTTGGGATTGAAGATTTTCAACCTCAGAGACAAGACTCTCCGAAAGTTGACGAAGCTCTTCAAATTTGCTTACTGTGGTGGAAAGTTTAGCCATGGTCTTGCCACGAGAAGCTTCGAGGTGTTCCAAAGCAAGATTCTTTTGTTGTAAAAGCTTTTCCAACTCCTCATTCCTATTCGTCAATTCTTCCATCTGAGACTCTTCCTCGTCAAGTGCTTGCATAAGTGCCTCATTTTCTGCGCAATTCACCAAATACAAAGTTCAAATACTAAGGTGTAAGACAGAATATGTAGACACTAATTATTAAAGAGACTGGCAAATTTGAGAAACGGCATAACTTACCCTGTTCTTTTTTAGTGATATCACCATTCAATGAATTGATCCTATCATGCAACTCTTTGGAGGAGGTTTCCACATCTTGTAGCTCCTTCAGTCTTGATTCGAGCGCAATTTGCTCTCTCTGCAGTTTTTCCACCTGTTTCTCCAAATTATGAACCTGGGTTTTTGAAGATTCAAGATCTATCAAGTATTTATTTGCAATAGCTTCAGCTTCCTTGATTTGATTAACTAGCTCGGTGCATATCTGGTTTCCTTGCACGTCTTTCTCCTGCAGTGCATTCTGTAAATTTGAGATGGTGGTTTTCAGTTCTTTTTGGCTGTTCTCTACTGTCCCTAACTCGAAACTAGTTAATTCCTTCACAGCCAACAATAAGGTATCAGCCATAGTCCTAATACGCTCTTCCGTAAATGGAGCATTTTTGTCAACAGACTCTCGACCATCGATGGATATCGGAAGTTTCAAGTCCACCCCACGTACTCCAGAAGGCAAACCATTTCCACCAATATGTGCATTACAATTCTCAATTTCCAAAATTGAATTGTTACATGCTTCATACAACAATTTGAAGTTTTCACGCATCGAAATGATATTGGTATCTTTTTCCTTGGCCGCGGATTCTAGATTACTGATATTACTCCTCATCAATTCAAAAGAATCTTTCTGCAAACCTATGTCTCTGTAAACAGACTCCATGACCTTAAAGAGGCCCTTTGCTTGTTGATCAGAAGACATGGAGTGTTTGTATAATCTTTCGCTCAGATCATCAATTTCTCTTATGCAATCTTGCAAACCATAGCCAACGATACCGAACACTTCAATTACTCTACTGTCATCAGAAAGTTCTTCCAATGAGCCAGTAGCAGGAAACTTCACCTAATAAAACACGCCCAAACAAGAGTAAATCATCATACAAAGGAAACAAAATCCTAGCAGTTTATGGGATACAAAAATTTCAAAATCAAATCCACGGCATACAAATAAAACCTAAAATTACCTCATTCACCGAGTTCTTTGATAACACACAACAAGGAGCAGTAAAAGGAAGTTGATGTTCCACTTTTGTTCCGTCCTGTTGGAGGAAAGCTTGAAAACCTGTCCCCAAACTTCGTAGAAGCTCCGAATCCATCGCGAAAAAATTGACCAGCAGATCAGTAAAACCAAAACACCCTTTTTTAAGCTGATCAATTCCAGTTTTTAACTTCATGATTTCCATAAGTTCTTTCTTTCTTTCTTCTGTGCGAACAGTAGTGAACTTTTCAAGACGTGAAAGAGCTTCAACTCTAGCATTATTTACTAAGTCTCTTTCGTTGGCAAGATCCAAAAATGCAGCTTCTGCCTGTGCTAAATCCTCCTGGAGATTATCAGCTCTTTCCTGAACCTCATTCAGTTCTGCAGCAAGTAGCTCAGCTGCTCTTCTGGATTTCTTCGACTCATTCTCAGAAGAGGCTACTGCAGCCTGTAATTCATAACATACTTTCCCAATCCTTTCCAGCTTATGAACTGGGTCACTAACATTCGAACCATCGCCGACATCAACAGAATTCACAACATCACATAATCGAGTCAAGGTCTGCCTACTATCCAACAAATTCTGCTCCGTCTCTGCCACACGATTCTTTAAGAATAGACTCTCACGTTCTAAAGCTTCTACTTTCTCTGGGTACACAGATAAATCCCGAATTTTTTGCTCATACGATACAAGACCATCTTCCCGCTGGTTCAGCTCACCTTTCAATCGCTCAACCTCAGTGTTCAATACATCAATATTTTGTTTCAAACTATCACGCTGTTGCACCAATGCTTTTCCTTTTCGGACTGCAACATTTAATTTCTCTCTTGCAGCACCCACCTTCTGCTCCTCTTGATTAAATCTAACTTGCAGATCATCATTTCTTTTACCCAAGGATTCAAATTCCACAATCAAAGACTGATATTTTTCAAGAATCTTATCTTTCTCTTCTTTGACTTCCGCCAGATTAACCAAAGCCTCCTCGAGCTGTTCCTTCAGAAGCATAGTGTCCTTCTCTTTGGAATTCAAGACATCTTTGAAACTCCGCTCACCAAATGTATCCTCTGGACCACTGTCTCTATCTGTATCTTGAAACACATGTTTCCTGGGAGAGAGAGCCATGTAGTTGTCAATAAGTTTCCTCAGAGATCCTTCTAAGCGGTCGGTCTTGGTACAAGAATCAGCCCCTTCTGGTTCTGGACTACCTTCCTGCAATGCCTCGCTAATCAAAACCTGAAACCTGTTCATGTAATCTTCTGTATGAGGTCCATCCTTATTCTCAACATTATCAACCAACTTCTCTCGCAAGTCAGTTATTTCAGTCAGCAACCTATCTTTCTCAAGCTCAAATTGAGTGGCTTTCTCTGACACTTTCTCAAGTTCAAGAGTGAGGCTCTCCAGTTTCTCAGCAAGAAGCTCCTTTTCGCGTGCTAAACCTTGAAGTGATTCCTCGTGATCTGAGACTTTCCTTTTCGATTCTTCCAAAGTGGATGTGAGTGAATCACAATATGCTTCATAGTTGTCGATCTTCTGGTGGAGCGAATCTCTATCATGATGGGCCTCAGAAAGAGCCTGCCCTAACCACTCAATCCTATCTTCTGGCTCCACTGACCTCAACTGTAACGGCATGTCAATCCTGTCCAACACTTCTTCCCATCTCTGCACAAGATTATTCCTTTCCATCAAAGATTGTTCCAACATCTCATTCTGCTCCGCCAAGCCATAAAATTTACTCTGAAGCTCCTCGTAGTTTCTTCTCAGTTCATCTAATCCAGAATTTGAGGTTGGCTGCACATCTTCCTTCCAGTTCTCCATAACAACAAAACCAGCATCAGAATAAGATCCTCCTCCTCCAGAACTTTTCTGATCCCAATCAGTTGCAGGCAATGAATTCCCAGCAACTGATCTCGCTAACCACTCGATCTTCTCGACAATATCTCTGGGATGAAAATGCTCTGGCAAATCTATGTCTTCAAGTATCTCTTCTATCCTCTGAAGAGCAGAATCTTTAACAAGAAAGGATTCTCTTAATGCAGTAGCGGAATTCCGTATGTACGAAAGTTCAGATTCTAAAGCTTCAACACGTTCACCTGCCTCTGAATAGGACTTGAGTTTGGTTTGAACGTCATAAAGCCTAGATTCTTTCAGCTGTAGCTCCATTGAGCACCTCTCTAGCTCAGTCGACATCTCTGAAAGGGATTGTTTTAGGCTGTCTCGCTGGACAATCAAGCCTTTTCCCTTGGCGACGGCTATACTAAGCTTCTCCCTGATTGAATTCACTCGGTTCTCTGACTGCTCCAGTTCAGCTCCCTTTGTTTGTAACTCAACACGAGCAGCTTCAATATCCTCGTCCATCTTCTTTATTTTTTCCTTCAGAGTCTGAGTTTCATCAGCATGGTCGGAATCCAAAGAGCTTAACTGATGCAGCTTTCCTTGTAATTCACTCAACTCTGTCAACTTAGAGTCCAACTCCTCTCTCAACAAACTCACTTGCTGACTAGCATTAGTGTAATTTTGAATAAGAAAAGCAACCAAAGACTCCAAGCGTGAAACTGGGGACACTTCCGAGTCCTTCTCAGTGTCCTGCATCTGAAGTAAAGCTTCTACATCTTCCACTAGCTTGAGAATAGGGTTAATATCAACATTCTTTTTCGCTAATTCTTCAATATCATGCTTTCTGTTCACCAACTCCACTTCAAGTGCATACTTTGTAGACTCAAGTTCATCCTTTATCGACTCAAGTTTAATCTTCTCGGATTCAAGCTCATTCTTTGCAGACACAAGTTCTTTATTTGCAGATTGAAGTAGTATCCTGTCTTCCAGAAGCTTACCCAACCTCTCAATGAGTTTTTTACAGTTATTATGCTGCAAATGATCATGGGGAGTCTTATCTTCTAAGTCTGCTGCATTCCCTATTCCATCTTCAAGGGAGCTGATTACCAATTCTCTAAGATCATCATAAATTGTCTGCAGGATCCCAGTGGATAATTCTTTTTTCGAATTCAAGTCTGAAAATTTCTCATTCAGATCCTCGTAAGAACTACGGATTGCCTCATTGTCCACGTAAGCTGCTTCGAGTTTCTTGTCCAGATCTTCAGATGAACTACGGGTTGCCTCATGGTCTTTGTAGGATGCTTCAAGTTTCTTGTGCAGATCCTCATACGACCTACGGGTTTCCTCATGATCCTTGTATGCTGCTTCGAGTTTCTTGTGCAAATCCGCAATCACTTCAGTGGCGGCATTGACTGAAGCAACCACACGAGAAACAACATCAAGGGATGAGCCCGCTAAACTTGGGGAGGTGAGCTGACTACCGCTACAAGCATCAAGCTTGTCAACCATATCAGAAACTGTAGCAACAGTAGAGTTCCATTCTTTTTCTAGAGCATCTGCCTTGTCTGCCACTTCCTTCTGCATAATTTCTACTTGATTTAAGATAACATCCCTCTTTGTGTCTGCATTTTGTTCTATTCCATGTAAATGAGTAAACAATTCCTCTATTCTGGATTCATATTCTGCCAGTTTGTTAACAAGCTTGTTGTTCTTTGCTTCCATATGGTCAGAATATCTTTTGGAGGCTCCATAAAGATCCTCGAGCTCACTTAACGCCAAGTTCGCAGTTTTTCTACCCTTCTGCTCTTCCCTGAATAGCTCATTGGCTTTCTTGGAATTCTGATCCAACTCAGCCAACAGTGCTCTCAAAAGCCTTGTTTGTTCCTTTGCTGACTTAAATGCTGGTTGTTCATCTTCAGCCACTTGCAATGATTCAGCTTCAATGTCATCATGCTGAGCCTTCGATTTTTCAAATGCTTGAATGAGTTTTGACACCCCGGGTGCAGGAACTTTAGAACTTGACCTACTTAAAGATACAGAACGTGATTGCATCCCTTCAATCGCCTTTTCAAGTTTCTGCAAGATTGTCTTAGCGCCCTCAAACTGTATATTCAGGGCATCTAAATCAGCAGAATTATCAACATCCTCTGTTTCATTATGCTGAAGTGCAGGCTCATCTGTACCCTTGAGAGTTGTGGAATCCGCCGCCAAACCAAAAGTAACTTCTTCTTCACACCTCTCAGTGCTTTGGTGAGAACATGCATCACTGACTGCACCAGATGGGACTAAAGTAGGCACATGGGTACTTTCTTGGGGATCCGTTACATCCCTAGCGTGCGATGAAGTCCGGACATTATCACTCTCAATCTCTTCTACTTTGGCTCTATGTATATCTAGATTGCTAGAGAGAACAATGGTTTCCTCAGTGAGTTGTTCGATATGCAACATTGCTTCTTTTAGATCGATTTCAAGCTGCACATGTTTAGCACATTCTGCTGCAAAGCGCTCTTGATGTTCAATTAGCTGAGTGGAAAGTTTCTCGTTTTCATGAACAAGATACTCTTTACCCTCTTCAAGCATCATTCTTTCATCTGCCACTGAAATTAGATTCCCATTTAATGTTGAGTTCTCCGTTTGTAAGGCCTCCAGTAAATCCTTGCACTGTGCCAACTCCACTGACACATTCGTCAACTCCTCATTCGACCTTTCAAGCTTCGCCTGCAACTCAGTAGACCTAAATGAAATTTCCTCAACCTCTGACTTCGCAATAAGAAACTGGGTTTCAAGATCCTCTTTCCCAGCAGACACAGCCTGGAGCTCAGTCCTACACTGTCCAAGCTCCTCACTTAGGGTTTTCCTGGACTCCACAGATTCACTGAGTAAACACCTGAGATTAGAGACTTCATTTTGTAACTGATCGTTTTGTGCATCAGACTCCATTTGGAGGTCATTCTGCTCAGCAAGTTGCAAAGAGAGGAAATCTTTTGCCACATTTGATACATAGAGTTGTTCTTTGAGTTGCTCCATAGAATCTGCAAAGCCATCCTGGGTTAGAAGCGCATCTTTCAATTCTGCCTTAAAAGTTGATGGTCCCAAGCTGAATAATAATCTATAATCTTCTTCCTTGAGCTCTCTAAGCACTTCTGCCAGTTGATAGAGATCCACTGACCCAGCATCTGAGAGGAAACAAGTAGTCCGCCGTCCAGATAAGACCTCCGTTTCCGCCTCCAGCGATTTATCCAGGCTCTTACTAACAACTACAACATCTTCTTGAGGAAAGCCAACTGCTCCTTCTAACTCAATATCTGCTTTTGACCCATGCACTGGATCATGCTCTAAAGCATCAGAGAACTCCGGATTATCTAAACAAGACAAATCTGACCCTGCATTTCCTGGAGGCAGATCTGGCTCATCTGTAAGATTTATGCCCTGAGTTCTGCCTGTCTCTATGGTAGTTTCAGCCGATGCAGTCATGTCAAGAGTTCCTTCCTCTTTGTGGGTCGCATCAGACTGAAGAGAAGAACCATCAGCGTGATCTCTTTTAGACTCGCCTACCGTCTCCCTTTCATGAGATACCCCAGCAAGACTTTCGCCACTTATATTCTCCTCTGACCTGACAACTCCAACTTGTATACTGTCACTGTCTTGTAAAGTATCGTGGCCTTTTTCACCAGTTCCACCATCATATTGAGTCGAACCTGAACCTTCAGCTTCCTGCATTGTCCCTACCCAGCAACAAATGAGAATTCAATTATACATCAAATCCATGCATTACATTACTTCTTTCACTCTTGACTTGCTGCATGACTAATAATCGATAATAACAGACTACAAACACACTGAGCAAAACATATTTCCTTACCTGATAATTCTTTTCAAACTCTTGCGCCAAATCAGAATCAGATGGCAGCCCCCCTCCAACATCCACTGCAACGGCAGAACTCTCCTGCAGCCTACCTTGTGCAATCTCCACATCAACATTCCCCGACTCCCCATCACGCGGTAGTGTAGTTTCAGATGGTACAGAAGAATCAACCTCTGACACACTATGATCTACTGGAACCGAGTTTTCTACAGAATTCGTTGTTGAAGAGTCAACAGAATCTAGTTTAGCGGTCGAAGCCTGTTTTGATTGGTTCTTGTCTTTAGCTTTAGAAGTCGGCAAATCCGCTTCTTTTTTATTATCAGTCTTACTACTACTACTTCCTTTAGTGTCTTTTTTCTTCCTATATTGTTGAAGCTAACAAAATAAAAAATAAAACAATCAATCAAATGCCGGAGCTATGCGAATTGAAAACCTAGAGTTTCAAAGTGGAATGCAAAATGTTTAATCTCTATACATCAAAGTCAATTAGAACGAACCTTTTTTCTTCCAGCAGCAAGCATATCAGCCTGCTTCTTATTCTTGTCCATCAGATCTATAAAACCCCAATTTTACCCAAGACTTCAAATATCAAATATATCCTTCCTTCACCATTAAATCACACCTCCGAAGAAAAAAAACACTGAAAACAACAAAATAGACCTAATTCAATCAAACAATTCCAATCAACTTAGAATTTTTATCACTACAGATCATTTTCTTCAAACAATTTCGATCAATATATAATAAAAATTAGTTTGATTCGATAATTACAGCAGAACATACTGAATATAAGAATCGAAGTCAAAATACATACCAGATTTTTAAGTGTGGGAAGGATGAAACCCTGGAAATCGAAACGCTTTTGTTTGATCGATGTGTCGGTTGATTTGTCTCTTTCTCTCTCTTTGGATCTAACGCGATTAAATTTCGATTTGGTTTTTTTCGGTAAGAAGAAAAAAAGAGAAAAACGAGTAAAAACAAAGAAATGCCTGGATTTTGATTTTGATAAGTGGGAGTCGAACCCTAGACGTGACGGTTAAACAAAGTCTTTGTCTGACACTTTTTTATTCTTTTTTACGGGGATTTTGGTGAAATGGTATGATGATGTTATTTTTTTGTTTTGTTTTTTTATCTTCGGGGCAAATGATTAATCTTTATTTTTCCCTTTCTCACACATAAGTTACACCAACTGACACCGGAGGAATGGAATCGAACACTAGATGTGACGGTTGTACAAAGTCTTAATTTGTCACTTCCTCTCCTCCTATATTTTTTATTTTTTTTTTTTGATGGAATGAGGGGCTTGAAAAAACCCCAAAAATTATTTATTAAAATACCTCATTCAAATTGAGGTTTGGATTGTTACATAGAAGAAGTGGTATAATTTTTTTTTTTAATTAATGAGACTTCTATTCAACGTAGTCAATATCGGTTTCTGTAAATATTGGTCAGACCCGAAACATTATATTTCAGCAAATATCGATGAAACATTCTAAACACCGAAACTAATATTATCGGCAATATTTCGGCCATCTCGGCCGACATTGACTACATTGATCCTATTGTTCGGGCTGAAGTGGAAGTTTTTTGAAGGCTGGATAAGGACAAAACAAGGGCATGAAATAGTAATTTCAATAACCCGTTAAGTAAACTAATTAGTCTAATCGGGCTTCATGAATTCCTAAACGAAGTTTTCAAAATCGTAACATAGAAACAGTTCGCTGAAGAACCCGGGTTATATAGCACGACTCTAGCTTGGCAACTAGGACACAAGAATGTCAAGATTGAGAAATCTTATTGCCAGATTTTTTCTATTTTTAGATTTTCAAGGTTATAGATAGCTTTGAATTCAAGCTAAGGTAGCTTGAGATCCCTTAGCTTGAGATCCAAGCAGACATTTTCTCAGTTTAGATGAAATTCTTATTAGGAAATCATGTAAGCATGTGAAAGTCATCCTTGAATTTACACAGAAGAATATGCACTATGATTCAGTTCTTAAACTCGTGCACTTAACGGTGTTCAATAACACTCAAGATTAAACAATGATCCACAAGCCTAAGTGATTTTGTGAATAAAGTTGTTTTACAATTGTCATGAGAGTTGTAGCAAAAGTGAACATATATAGTCGTATATGATAGTTTGTGACCTTGTGCTAAACTGGAACTGTATAGGTTTGAGAAGTCAAGCCATAGGGGTTCGACCGAACGACGTTCTAATAATCAGTACAACTCATCCTTAGTTATTTCTCAAAATACAAGAAGAGTGATTTGCACGACAAGTATTCTTTATTTTCACGGACTTGATATCAGAGAGTTCGTCTATAAATAGGTCATAAATCAACCTATTTGAATACAACATATAGAGCATTTTTCTGCAAATCTATAATTACTCTAATATCTCTCTCTTTCCTCTGCTTACCACTTTGAGACCATCCCAAATCCCCCATGTGACTGCTAAACATCCCTTGCACGACCATTTCTCTTGGTTTAGGTAGGGATTGTTCATGTTCAACATCCTGAAACTAACATTCAAAACACCAGAATCCCACTTCTTTTTTTCACTGATTTTAGGTAACTACATTTTGGCAACCCCGGTAGGAGGTTGGTCACTCAATCACAATCTAAATCGCAATCATGATTGCGGAGGAATTTGATTATTCAACTAAAAACCTTCTCATAAACCCAGATTTGAACTTTATGTCTAACGAAGATTTATTGTCGACTTGCAGGTCGCTTCCAATATATTTAAAACGAAATCCAGGAGGCGCCACCTCATCTGTGGATGGTTCCAGGTTTATCACAGGCATACCTAAAATGGTGAATCTTCACTAGCGTCACTCTTTCTATCTCATCAGACAAATTATTAGCGTACGTGAACCTGTTAGTTTGACGTTCGAGCCCACCTTAATCTCGACCGTCATCACAAAAACTTCGCAGTGTCTCCTTTGCTTAATAACACATTATTAAATATAAAAAACGATGGGTAAGAAGCAAGATGAGCTCCGAGATACTCTGTAAATTCTTGCAGAAACTCAGTCGACTATCTGACTCTTTTGAAGACACATGCAAAATGGTCAGTATGGTTAGGTCCAACACATCTGGATCAAGCACATCGTATACCAAAGAAGGGGGACCGGAAATCATAAGAATAACATGGGTAAAAGCTATATTGCAATCGCCCTTACAGGTAAAGACGATACCACGATGAATGCGAGAAGCAAAGGGGAAACCATCCAACCGGCATCATCACTCTTGGCGGCTAGATGACATTGGAAATTCAATTTTTTTTTAAAAAAAAAAAAAAAAATTGCTCCAAAATTCTTTCAGGTATCCTTTATTTTCTATCCAATTGACCTTTTTTATTTCTACCGGATATATTTCCATCGCCTACAAGATATAGGTAGAAATCTCTTAGAAAGTCTCATACAAGTTCGTGACCCAAGAAATATGAAATTCATATTTTATAATTTAGACGAGAAAGCTTTTTTTGTAGTGAAAGAGAGAGATATTAGAGTAATTATAGATTTGCAACGGTAATATTAGAGTCTCTCGGTCAAGCTTATTCAGAGCATAAATATGTGTAAGGATTCGCAAGCTCGTCAACGCTATTTGACCGGTCAAGAGACGATCAAGAGACGTTTTAGCCGCTAATGATTCGATTAGTTTAACGGGAACATTAACTAATAGAAATTAATCTAACAATGATCTAGATACGAAACTAGTATCACTAGATAGATCTTTTATCACTACGGATATTAATTAATAGAAAACCCCAATTTTACCCAAGACTTCAAATATCAAATATATCGTTCCTTCACCATTAAATCACACCTCTGAAGAAAAAAACACTGAAAACAACAAAACAGACCTAATTCAATCAAACAATTCCAATCAACTTAGAATTTTTATCACTACAGATCATTTTCTTCAAATAATTTCGGTCAATATATAATAAAAATTAGTTTGATTCGATAATTACAGCAAAACATATTGAATATAAGAATCGAAGTTAAAATACATACCAGATTTTGAAGTGTGGGAAGGATGAAACCCTGGAAATCGAAACGCTTTTGTTTGATCGATGTGTCAGTTGATTTGTCTCTTTCTCTCTCTTTGGATCTAACGCGATTAAATTTCGATTTGGTTTTTTTTTTCCATAAGAAAAAAAGAGATAAACGAGTAAAAACAAAGAAATGCATGGATTTTGATTATTAGCTTTGGAGTCGAACCCTAGACGTGACGGTTATACAAAGTCTTGGACAGTCACTTTTTATTTAAGAAACCTATTATAGGGGCTGATGAATCCATTAGGCCAAGCACCATGGTGCAGAGCTTCCCTTCCATATCCCTCAAATAAAGGGAAGGGATATCACAAGGAAGGCAGCTTCACTATGGTGCCCTTTTATCCCTTCCCTACATGATACGGAAACTCAGTTTCATATCATAGGAATAAAGTTCCAGGTGATCGAACTTCCTCCTATTTCTTCTTCTTCTCTATTTCTTTCTTATCTCAAACCCCTCTAAAACCCCTTTTATCCCCTTTTCATTTTGGTGGTGATTCATTGCGATTCGTTGGCTTAAATTTTAAGGGTATGATTGTTACTCCAAGGTGAAACAAATCCATCCTTCAATTTCGTTTTCCATCCACAAAATCATCAAAGGTGAGTGATTCTAATTTTAGGGTTTAAAATTAATTTGATTTTGATTTTAGTTGATATTAGGTTTGTTGGGTATGTAGTATGCAATTCAACAATATTATTAAGACATTGAGTTAGTGAAAAATCCATGATTATGTCTTGTTGTGTGGTGCATCTCTTGATTTGTTAAATGAAATGTTTGTAAACTACTATTCTATTGATGTATTATCACATTGATTGGCTTGTATTTATGTATGGTATAAACAAATTGATACTATGTTTGTTGTTTGGAAAGGGACGAAATGAGTCTAATGCGTGCTTATGCGAGAGTTAAATACAAAATATATTTGGATACTTCTAGTGATGAAGAAGAAAAGTTTTGCTAATGTTTACACAATTGTGTTTGGATGAACGACTGCATATCATTCGACAACCGATGCCTAGGGAGGTGCAGATACGTGTTGTATGGATACAACAGAGTAACAAAGCAGAGATAAATAATTTAGCGTAAACACCTCCTAAATCGAAGATTCAGGCCAAATCTGACTTAAAGAAGCGCAACCAACAAAACTATTTTCATTTATTTTTAATTATTGGAGAAGATAACTTCTCTTACAGATTAAGTACCCAATGATAATCCCTAATGGATGCTCAATGGATAGCTTACACGTGAGCAACCATCAACGGACATAAGTAATTACTGAAGCACCCAACTTCCTAGACTAGAGGCAGCCCAAAATGGTAGCCGGTACATAAGAAGTGAATTGCTAGGCCTTAGTATGCAACATTGCCTCCCCCTGAAGAAGATCCTTGTCCTCAAGGATAAACCTAGAATAATGAGCTTTGATGTTGGAGACGGCTTCCCAAGTTGTGTTCTCTACTGAGGAGTGTGTCCACTGAATCAATACCTGCCGCACCAGTTGCTTTCCTACGAGCACAGTTCATGACTGCAACACCTTCTCTGTTAACATAATGACAGTTCCATCAGGATCCATAACAGGTAAATAAGGAGACGGTGTGTGCTTTAGGCCAATGTGCTTCTTTAATTGTGATACGTGGAACACAGGGTGAATACGAGAGCTAGATGGTAATTCCAACCTGTATGCCACAGTACCCACCTTTTGCAGAACTTTAAAGGGGCCATAAAACTTAGCTGATCGTTTGAATTTCTTCCTTAGTGACACAGAGGCCTGACTGTAAGGTTAAAGTTTCAGATAGACAAAATCCCCAACCTCAAATGCTCTTTCAACCCTTGAAGCATTAACATATAGTTTCATACGTTCTTGGGTTTTGTGTAGTGATTATTTGATCAGATCAAGCATAATGGCTTTGTCTTTCAAATAGGTCTCAACTGCAACCACATAAGTTGTAACAGCATAAGGGAAAGCCATGTGTGGAGGGACATACCCATAAAATGCTTGAAATGGGGACATTTTTAAGCCTTTGTGAAAGCTAGTGTTGTACCACCATTCTGCAAGTGACAGCCAGTGACTCCATCTGCTTTGTTTGCGGCCACAAATGCATCTCAAGTAATTCTCCAAACATGCATCGACTCTTTCAGTTTGGCAATCTGTTTGTGGATGATAAGCAGTGCTCATGTTCAAGCTATTCCCCAAAGCTTTGAATAAGTCTTGCCAAAAATGACTGGAGAACACTTTATCTCTATCAAACACTATGGAGGAAGGCAAACCATGTAGCTTAAATACATTATTGAGGAAGGCGTAAGCCACTGATGCAGCTGTGTAAGGATATTGTAGAGCAATGAAGTGAGCATACTTGGTTACCATGTCCAGTATCACCAAAATAACACTCTTTCTGTTGCTAATAGGTAAGCCATCAATAATGTCCATAGTAATGTGCTTCCATGCTTGATCAGGTATTGGTAAAGGTTGGAGTAGTCCAGCAGCAGTGGTTTGATCACTCTTATTTCTCTGGCAAATGTCACAGTGAGATACAAAGAGCAACATATCTTTGAACATTCCTGGCCAGTAAAAGTGGATCTTAGCCCTAACATAAGTAGCTTGTATACCAGAATGGCCACCCACAGCAGATGCATGCAATGATTGTAAAATGTTAGTTCTGATATTGCTTCCAGTGCCAATGTATATTTTGTTTTTGTACCTCAGAATGCCCTCCAGGTAGGTGAAGTGTGGCACACTACTAGCAGTAATAAGTAGTTGAGAGATAAGCTGCTCCGCCTTTTGGTCTTGTGCATAAATATGTAGAACATCCTACATCCAAGATGGAGTAGATAAAGACAAGGAATTGCAAGTGGCAGAATCAGTGGGTCTTCTAGAAAGAGCATCATCAACTACATTTTTTGCACCTTTCTTATATTGTATGTCATAATCAAATCCCAAAAGCTTGACAAGCCACCTTTGTTGCAGAGCAGTAGTGATATTTTGTGTAAGAAAATACTGGATACTTTGGTGGCCAGTTTTAATAATAAACTTGTTTCCCTGTAAATAATGTCTTCGTCTTTGAACAACAAGAACAATATCCAAAAACTCTTTTTCATAAGTGGAGAGTGCTCTTGCTCTTGGACCTAGTGGCTTGCTGAAGTAGGCAATTGGTTGACCCTTTTGAAGTAAAACTGCACTAACACATAAGTCACTGGCATCCTTTTTCCACTATAAATTGTTTATTAAAGTCAGGTAGAGCCAACACAGGGTTGTTGCTCATGGCTAGCTTGAGCTTTTCAAAAGCAATGGTGGCAGTAGGACTCCAACTGAAGGAATTCTTCTTTAGTAATTCAGACAGAGGCTTATTGATGGAACCATAGCCTTGCACAAATTTCCTGTAGTATCCAGTGAGGCCAAGAAAGCCTCTAAGTTCCTTAATAGTTTTGGGAAGTGGCCAAGACTGCATATATGAAATTTTTGTAGGATCATCACAAACCCCCTCAAGTGTAATAATGTGACCTAGTTACTCCAAGGAGGATTGACAAAAACTGCATTTAGACAATTTTGCAAATAGCTGGTGTTGTGTCAATAAGGAGAAAACAATCTGGAGATGCTCTGAGTGATCAGTCATGTACAGTAAATGAGTATATCATCAAAGAAGACCAATACAAATTTTCTCAAAAATGGCTGAAAGATGTTATTCATTAAGGCTTGAAATGTTGCAGGAGCATTGGTGAGGCCAAAGGGCATAATTTTGAACTCATAGTGGCCTTGATGAGTTATAAATGCTGTCTTGAAAATTTCCAAATCATTGACCCTGATTTGGTGGTAGCCAGCTCTAAGATCAATCTTTGAGAGAACTTTAAATACCTTGAGTTCATCTAACATCTCATCAACAACAGGAATAGAAAATTTATTCTTGATAGTAATGCCATTGAGTTTCCTATAATCTACACAAAATCTCCAAGAGTTATCTTTTTTCTTGACCAAAAGTATTAGAGAAGCAAAGGGGCTATGACTTGGCTGAATAATTCTAGAATGAAGCATTTTCTTAATCAATTGCTCAACTACTCCTTTTTGTACATAGGGACATTTATATGCTCTTTGATTGACAGGAATGGACAGAGGATATAATGGAATGGTATGATCCAAACTCCTTTTTGGTGGGAGTTGAGTGGGTTCTTGAAAAATATCATTGAATTCTTTTAATAATGGGGGTAAAATATCAGGAGTTGGAGGGGGTGTATAGGTTGGAGATATGGAGAATAATTGAGCTACCATGCCATGGGAGTTGTTGTAGAAGAACTTTTTCATTGCTTCACCACTCATCATCAGGAATGAGTGTTTAGGAGTAGTGCCTTGCAAAGTGATCTTCCGATTCTTGTATTGAAAGAAAATATTGAGTCTTGCAAAGTTGAAAAGTACATCACCTAGTTTCCTTAGCCAATCATCTCCAAGTACTATGTCACAACCCCCCAGAGGTAAAATTATTAAATCTTCCACAAAGTTGGGTCCCTGCATGCTCCATTGTAACTGAGAACAAATACCTGAACTTACTGTTTATTCTCTATTAGCAACAATAACCATCATAGGTGGAGTTGATGTAATGGAACAATGAAGTGAAGAAACTAAAGAACTATCAATGAAGCTGGTGGTGCTACCTGTGTCAATAAGGACAAAAATTGTCTTCTTGTTGATGATACCAGGAATTCTGGTTGTGTCACCAGTGAAAGAGCCAGTGAGGGCATGGAGAGATATTTCAACATCAGATTGTACTAGAGATTCATTTGCTTCTTCAAAAATTTCCTCCTCTTCCTCAGTATACTGTGATTTAGGAGTCTCCATGTGTAGTATGTATATCTTTTGTTTCCCTTTACATAAATGGCCATGTTTATATATAACATCACGATTATAACATAACCCTTCAGCTCTTCTTTTGTCCATCTCTTCCTGAAAGAATCTTTTAATTATTGGAGTTGTAGTGGTAGACTTAGATGGAGGTGTGAAGAAAGATTTTGGGGGTGGTAGGGCAAGATTTAGGTGAAGTGACAATTGGTTTAGGAGGTAAAGGGCCAGGAGAGTATGGTCTATGTGAGGTAAATGGCTTAGGATTTGCATTGGCTAACTGAAGTTTTTGTTCTTGTAATATGTCCAATGAAAAAGCATCAGCTAGAGTTTGTGGGTAAAACATAGACACAAATTTGCCAATGTCATCCTTCAATCCAGTAAGGAAACTCATAACAAAATAGGATTCACTCAAAGATGGGTTCATAGGTAACATTAATGCTTTGAGTGACTCAAACACTTCATAGTAATCATCCACATAAGAGGTTTGGACCAATTTATTGAAACTACCAACAAAATTTTCCTCTACGGGATTTTCGAATCTAACACAAAGATGGAGTGACAAATCTTGCCATGTAATTCTATTTCGATTAACCTGAAAGTTTAAAAACCATTTCTCAGCCTTACCTTCAAGGTAGATGGCAGCAATGTCGACCTTCCTGTGTTTCTCAATGTCATTGAGTTGGAAATACCTTTCGCTTTTCTGGATCCAGCCTCTAGGATTATCTCCATCAAAATGTGGAAAATCCAGCTTTGGAATACGATGATGGTGATTAACAAAGGTAGAATGATGGTGCTGAGATTCACCTTCATCTTCAGTATGATGAGGATTGATGGGTTTACTAAATAACTGAATGAGATTTCGATTGTTCTCTTGTAAAGCTTCGTTGAAGCTAGCCTTCATTGTATCAATTTGAGTAGTAAGATCTGTGGAAAGGGTTTTGAATTCTGCTCTGAGTTGAGTGATGGTTGCTGTGTTAGTATCAGCTTTTTCAGAAACCTCTTTGAGAGTCATTTGTAATCAGAAAAAAAAAAACTTGAGTGGATAGAACGGCTCTGATGCCAATTGTTGTATGGATACAACAAATTAACAAAGTAGAGATGAAGAATTTGGTGTAAACACCTCCTAAATCGAAGATTCAGGCCAAATCTGGCTTAAAGAAGCGCATCCAACAAAACTAATTTCATTTATTTTTAATTATTGGAGAAGATAACTTCTCTTACATATTAAGTACCCAATGATAATCCCTAATGAATGCTCAATGGATAGCGTACACGTGACCAACCATCAACGGATAAAACTAATTACCGAAGCACCCAACTTCATAGATTACAGGCAGCCCAAAATGGTAGGCGATACATAACAAGTGAATTGATAGGCCTTGGTATGCAACAATACGTAGTGTAATTACCCGAGATCGAGCGTGCATGATGCGAAAATGATGAATGATTATTTTACACCTGGAACTGGTTATACCTCAAGACAATTCAAACAACGTCTAGGCATGAGGGAAGAATTATTTGAGAAATTGTTAGGGAAATTGCTTGAAGTGGATCCGGAATGGCAACAACGTCCAGATGCAACTGGTACTATGGGGAATTATCCACATATAAAACTAGTTGCCGTGATGAAATGTTTGTGCAAAAGTACGACAGCTGATATTGTTGATGATTACACTCTTATGGGTGCCACCATAATATACTATTATCTAAAAAGATTTTGCCACACCGTTTGCATGACTTTTGGAGAAAGATATTTGCGTCAACCCAATCCTGAAGATGTTCAGAGGTTGTTAGATGAGAATTCCAAACGAGGATTTCCAGGAATGCTTGGTACTGTTGATTGTATGCAGTGGCCATGGAAGAATTTTCCGATAGCTTGGCAAGAAACTTACCGGGGTAAAGAGAAAGAGAGTTGTATGGTATTAAAGGCGATGGCATCATATGATTTCTGGCTTTGTCATGTTTTTTTTCGGTATGCCGGGATCAAATAACGATTTGAATGTGTTGGCACACTCACCCCTTTTCGATAACATGATAAGGGTGATAAGTGCATATTTCACATATATTTAGTGTCAATTCCATGCTAGTATTTGTTGGTTTTCTTGCAAATTATTTTATATTACGCTTGTTTTCTTTTATTTGTGTTTTGTTAGGTAAATCATCCAAAAGAAGTGAATTTGTGCTTAATTGTGCAAGGAAAGAAGCTAGCTATAAGTGGAGAAAGGCCAAAGACCAATTGGAACTCGTTCAAATACAAGATTTCTACTTTTCATTGTGTAGAGGACGAGAAGATGAAGACAATGGCGAAAGAACGGAGTCATTCTGAGTTCGTATGAAGAAGTTATGATCAAAAAAAGAACTCAGAAGCATAAAGGGCAAAATGGTCATTTTATCGGTAAAGTGCTATTGGCACCCCCGCTGTACGTTAAGGGGTATTCATTCTTTTAAGGGGCAGTCAAGTTCATAGGAATTGCTAAAGGCAGTCCAGTCTTTACAAAGGGGGAAACTTGGATTTTAAATGTTGTTAAAGGCACCCTCCTATTATCTCCGGGGCACCACCATCATCTTCAATTTATACGACCAGTTCAGGGAAGCATCGGCGATGGCTGATGATTATGGTGATTGGTGGATAATGTTAAAGGAATCAAGGTTGGTGATTGACAGTGGATACTCGAGACTGTTTCAAGACTTGGGTTGGCTGGTGATTGACCATTTGGTGGTCTGTTGGGTCTCTGTCATCGATTGGAAGTGATGGATGTTGTTGGAACTCGAGCATTGCAGTGGTGATCATGAGTGCTTCGACTGATCGATGAAAATATGTTGTGATGGTTGCTGCTCGGGTTTGGTGCTGATGATCGATGACGAGATGAAGATGAGCTCATGGAATTACATACAGAGTATGGCGGTGCTAAAGAATGCGTCATTGAAGTCGAGGAATAAGGTGGTGAGATGGATTGTTGCGGCAGTGAGATATATCATGTATCGAGCTCAAGAAGTGGCCGGGAAGGAGGTGAGATGGATTGTTATTAGAAGATGCATAGACACTAATCTTGTTTTAAACTGGGAGAAATGCCATTTTATGGTAAACCATGGTATAGTGCTCGGTCACATCGTGTCCTCTCAAGGGCTCGAGGTAGACAAAGCAAAGATAGACCTGATTAGAAACTTACAATACCCCACTTCGGTGAGGGAGATTCGCTCGTTTCTTGGTCATGCAGGTTTTTATAGGCGGTTTATCAAAGACACTAGTGGAAAAAGGCCGTTTTAAGATAGTTGGAAAGTGTCTTATTGGTGACTTATACGACACTATGGAGTTGCCGCTGAAAGTGCCGTAGATTCAGTGTCTTTTTGTGGAAAGACACTTTCTAGTTGACTCAGAATTACGATACTTCCGAGTCGTCGCTAGTTACGATACCTTGACTGCGTCGTAGATTTATTTTTTTAATTTATAAAAAAAAAAAACAAATCAGGTCTGGCTGACTGATTGCAACGGTCTGACTGAGCTGATTTAAAATTCTGATTCAAACTAAAATAAACATAAATTACAATAAATTCAAACTGAATTTATAATTCAGATAAAAACTCATTGTTACCCGTAATTGAATCATGCTTCAAAAAAAAAAGAAAAACTCATACTTGAATTCAGTCAACACTTGGATTCAAAATCACAAAAAAATAAAAATACAATATTCAATTATCATACAGTTAAATAGCACTTTACCAAGGACTTCTCCATTTATTCCTTCAATTTCTTTTACATAGTTAATATAAAGCTTAAAACTACCTCTTGCAAGTTAGTTTGAGTTGGCTGAAGACGACTGGGACGATTTGATGATGAAAAGGAAATTGCAGACTGCTACGGATGTTGTGTCTACTGCTTCTGCATCCTTGCAATCTCAGCAGTGGAAAGTGGATGATGTGATTACACCAATATACCCAACTAGCCGCCTTAGAAGATAGGTTATCCATCCAATATGGCAACTTGTTTACTATCTGTTGTATCTCATGTTCTTGGACAACTACAACACATTGTATACAAACCCATCTTAAGAAAATAAAGACTAATTAAAAAGACAGAATAATGGGATATGAAGAGAAATATGATGCAAGATTGCAAAATAAGAATAAGAAAATGATAATACTTATCTTTGCGTATTAGGCTTGTATAGTTTGTCATAGCTATCAAGTTCACCTTTAGACCATAAATAAGTAAATTCATAAGTAAATAAGAGGAGAAACAAATTGTTAAGAAAACAAGTAGATAGGAAAGAAACTCCTTAAAGCGGAACAAGGTAAGTGGATTACTATTTTATTGGTCGAGCCCGTAGCTACTGAAATATGATGATTGCAAATTAGCTATGTCATTTGGCCTTGTTTTCAAAAAATAAATATTACATTAGCATCGGACGAGATCCAACTGAGAATAAGCGGATCTTGTAGTTTATCAATGAAATTAAACTAAAACGCAGCTTCAGTCAGTTTGGAAAATTACCGTGGCTAGCCCAACAACAAGATCAGCAATGAAAGTGTCCTCAGTTTCTCCACTGCGATGGCTGGTCATAACTCCCAATCCAGCTTCCTTGGACATCATCAGGTCTACAATGTTCTCTGTCACTAATCCAATTTGGTTAAACCTGTAGCATGAGAGGGTTCATAAGAAAGAGTCTCAAGTAATTCAGGCCATAGCTTAACGAAAATAAAACTGATGTTTTACCTTGAGAAGAAGGGCATTGCATGACTTCTCTTTGATTGCTTTCTCAACTCTCTGCAAACTGTCAATTTATTTACTTAAGAAAGATGAAGAAATCAAGAAAATTAATCACATTTCTATTTCTTTCTTGTTCTTTATTCCATTCTTGGATACCCATGGAGAAATTGACTAGTTGCCAGGTTATTGACCTTTGGGTTGGTGACCAAGAGATCATCTCCCACAATCTGTAATTTGTCTCCGTATTCTGCGGTGTACCTGCATGTTGTAGAAAGCCAAATGACATGAGATTTCAACAAGACAAAAATGACTAAAAACACTGAGACAAAGTAGTAAAAATGGAGACGCCCAATTTTAATAATAACATGAACATCAACTGATCTGAAGTATTGAGTCACCAATCCTATGGTTCCATAAGTTTATGGTCAAGGAAAATACCCCTTGGTTTATCCTAACACGGGAAAAAAGTGAACTTAAGAGAAACAAACCTTTTCTTAATAGCACAAAGTATATATGTAACAAGGTTTTCATCACAAATACAAGAGCACTCATTTCTAAAACCTCCACATCTACAGGTGTATCGAACACAAGTATTGGATCATGCTTTGAAAGTTAATGTATAAACTCCCGAAATAATCCATCTCTTAAAACTCGTTTAAGACTCATTACCGTTACTGCCAACTACAGGTCTCGGAACTTTAATTTATTTTCCTTCCACTTACGTTCTACTTCTTATGCTATTTTTTAGTATAAGGAAACAGTGTAAACTGCTTGCAAATGCTAGCAGAGAATCAAACTCATCAAGCAATAAACACGTAGAATTAATAGAAGCTTTAACTGAGAAACCACAAATTTCGTCAATTGAGATCTGGTAGGCCCCTAAAGGTGTTTATATTTATGACCTACGTGTTATAATCCGCAAGTGCACGGCGTCTATCGGAGACGCGGCAAGTACGGGTCGATCCCACAAGGACGAGGGGTGCTCTGATATTGATCTAAGGCTGCTTCAACTGAGTTCTAATGTGACAGAGTTAACAAGAGGGTTGTAACATATATTTTTGTGCCGAAATGGCAGATATTGAACTGTGATCCTAAACTAAGGTATAAACAATGATAAAAGAATGCTAAGGTATGCAAATCCACCTCTAACTCCTATTGTATGATTAACTAAGTTAAGGATCTTGTTGTCCTGTGAATGATAAGGGCAGGGTGTCAATTCCACCACCTATCTCTCCCTGTAATGCTTCAAAGAACAGCTTAAAGTGCTGACCCAGAGCACTAGTTGTCTAATTAAGTACAACTAGTCAAGGGAATCAGCATTTGGTCTAAAAATTGAGCTGCAGCACACTCAAAGTAGTTATAACCTAACTACAATGGATACAGGGCATCCATTGTGAGAGAAAAACCTTGGGCACTATGATTGAAGACAAGTTTATAGTTTAAGCATGCAAGAATACTTCACATATAGTTAACATCACAACATGGAAATTAGGGTTTCAATGAAACCCTAGCAAATTAAATTAAAACAACAAAAACAGAAATTGAAACTAAGTGACAGCACTGGCTAATCCAGGCGTCGTTTCT
The DNA here is from genome assembly GCA_023531295.1 of Papaver armeniacum. NCBI lineage: Eukaryota > Viridiplantae > Streptophyta > Magnoliopsida > Ranunculales > Papaveraceae > Papaver > Papaver armeniacum. The sequence goes on from JAJJWW010009183.1 coordinate 357,869, forward strand.
ACACACCCATAGTTCGGATATTTATACATGCAAGAACCCCCAAAATTCCCAAACCCTAAATTAATTTCAAAACAGAAATTGAATGCAAACCTAATCGCCCATGCCCTCTGATTCGTACTCCCCTCTTGTCTATTCAGCTCGGCAACTCCTTGATGTTGATGGATGAGAAAAACCCTAAATTTGTTTATCTTTAACATAGCTTCTAGGGTTTTGAGAAGCTATTTTAAAGATAAATAAAACTTGGGTGTGGCGGAAAAGGGGTGGTAGTTGCTGTGGTGTCAGTGGGGGTGATGGTGACAGAAGAGGAGATGGTGGTGATGATGGTTGTGGCAGGGGAAGGAGATGGCGGAAGAGTGGGTTTTGCAGAGCTCTGCAGAGGAGAAGAGAAGAAAGAGAAAGTGAGGAGAAGAGAATGGGTCTGTCGATGGGGTGTATAGGGTTAGGTATTTTTGGTGTGAAGCAGGCGCAGCAAAGGTTGATGAGAACGCTGCACCGAGCGTTGGATGAAGCTGATGGAGATCTGACGGCCGAGAAAGGTAAGCGGTTTTGGTGTTTTGCTGTGGCGCAGGTACAGCAACGGACGATGGGACAAGTCGAGCGAGCGTTGGATGTAGAAGATCAAAATCTTGACGGCTTGGAGTGGACGGGCTCGGATCCGGGTCGCGGGTCAGGTCTAGCTCAAGCCATGTCTTGAGATGAGTTGCTACTTGTTGGGTTGCAACTGTTGCGCGCGGGCTTTGGCTATCTGCTCCATAGATGCTCGACTCCAATTCTTCGCTCTTTTGGGCTCCGCACTTTCTCCGGACTTTATTTAGTACCTAAAAATACAAAATTAATTAATACAAATATTTATTCTTGAAAACAAGGAAAATACAGAATCTGGGATAATATCTGATTCTTGAGCACAAAAGATAAGTAAAATGCCAATAAAAAGGTGTATAAATATGCACTATTTGGCACTCATCAAATACCCCCAAACCTGAATTTTACTTGTCCTCAAGTGAAACAGAAATTAGGAAATCCTAACTATACCCCTGTCGTAGGTCTCTCGAATGCATTTAGCGTATGCACTAAGCCTTTAAACCCCTAGGTGTCCCTAGTGGACGAGTTGTAGTCTCGTGAGGGTTTACAAGAGGTGTACCCACAAAACCTTCTCCAACTTCGTAGTGTAAAAGAGTCTCAAGCCTCCAAGAAGCTATGAGGACATAGAGTTTCGCATGCTAGTAACGAAGTTAGAACTATCGAAGAACGCATTCTCATCCTTAAGTCTTTGAGCGAGAAGTAACCATACCATATGAAAGAATTCGGATTCGATTGTGATCATAAGTCTCAACTTCTGCCTCACCATTAGGGTTTTATGATAATTGCACTCAAAAAGATCGCTTTTTAGTCTCTCATGTGCAGACGGGGAATAAAGAGAGAAAATCTGCACACGTTGTAGGTAAGAAGGATAACCTTAGAAATAAAACGGAGACTCCACGGAGGTGTGGACAAAAGAATCTTTTTCGATGATCTCTAAGGAAGGAAATCAACCATTAGCAAGGGTGGGAGTACTCACTCACTTCTCACCCGATCGGCAATTAATATCACTCTCTCATAAGAAACCATAGAAACGTCTTCAATCTTCGGTCTTCGGTCTTGATCTTCAACTATTGATGACGAACTTCTCCGAACTTCACAAAAACTTAATAATAATTTTTTTTTTTTTTTTTTTTTTTTTTTTTTTAAGTTTGTGGTAACTAGAAACAGAAAATAAACTACAATTTTTTTTTTTTTTTTTTTTTTTTTTTTTTTTTTTTTTGTTTTGTTTTGTTTTGGTTACAATAAAACGATAAACTCAATTTTTCACAAACTTCATTAATTCTCATCTTATTTTCTTTTCTTTGTTGCACATAAACCTTGGACTATATCAATTTTTCTTTCAATATTTCGATTCTCGCTCCGGTTCTTTTGTGATGATGTGTTTCTATGGGTCTTCTGATTGAGAGAGAGAATGATGCTAACTACAAATCGGTATTTAGAAGGAGTTTTCATCTTTAGACGTCACCCTCATGATTGACAAAAACTAGCACTCAAGAGATCAAAAGTAGTCTTTGAAAATGGTGCGAAGTTGGGTAGCTCACCATTCCTACCCGGAATTTACGTACGGTGACACACACTCTAATGTGACTTTTCTAGAAAGTTGCAAAAAATTGAAGGTTGGTGCCTCACTTGATGTAAATTGGGTAGTCTCCACTATGGGTGATCACAATTCTACTACCGAATATCTAAACAAGCACCTAATCGCCCTCCGGTATGGTTAAATCCAACTTTAACGCTCTAATCAACTAAGAAACCCGATTGCGTTTTCCGGTACTTCCAAGTTCTATTATTTCGGTCAGATTCTCTATGTAAACATAGCTAGAAGCATGCTAGTGACTCTAAAATCTCTAAAAGTTGGAGGTTTTTATTTGCAAAAAGTTTTTGATTTTTTTTTTTTTTTTTTTTTTTTTTTTTTTTTTTATTTTAAGAAAAAAGGTGAAATAAAAGACTAAAAACTCTAAATGCAAAATAAAAACTAAAAACTCTAAATGCAAATGCACCCCCAAACCTAAATCAAACATTGTCCTCAATGTGTCTACATATAGAAAAATTTAAACAGATCACATACCGAGAGAACTATGCTGATAAGAGAAAAGGGAAGAGATTACCGGATGTCGGCGGGAGCAAGGTTGAGCTTCATTAATCAAGGCAAAATCCAACATTCTCAGCGGAGATCATATCGGATTAGCATAATATATGTGCAAGAAGACTCAACCGATCAAGAAAAGAAAATTTAACAAGTCCTAAAAAGTTGAGGGTTAACCCAAAAAAAAATAATGTACAGAAACATAGAACATGAAAATGGGCTTTGGTTTAAGTGGGAATTTGGTTTATTGGGATTTGGTTTATTTGGGAGGCTTTGGTTTATTTGGGAGGCTTTGGTTTTGTGGGGAAAGCACAGCCCAGGTTATGCCAGAGCCCAGTTGTTGGACAGCCCAGTTATGTGAGCTTTGTCTGTGTGTAGAGCCCAGGTAGGTGTGAAAGTGTACGGCCCAGCAGAAGGGCACAGCCCAGTAGCACAGCCCAATAGTGTGGGTTCTAGCCTAGATGGGTTAGCCCAGGTGAGCTGGGTTTCATTTGGTTGCAGCCCAAAGTTGGGTTCATTAGCCATTTGGGTTTCATTTTGGTCATCGGCCCAGCAGTGTAAATGTTCAACCCAAGTTATGGGCGGTGGGCTTAAAGCTTTGTGCTCGGCCAATGAGATGGGGCTTATGGTTCGGTTTATGCAAAGTGACTTAGCTAAGGTTTAGCCCATCATACACAGATGGTTCACATAGCCCAGGGATTACAAACAAAGATGCTTAGGGTTTTACAGGTGGTAGACCAAGGGCTAGCCAGGGAGCTCAAGCTTGCATTCAAGGTCTACAAAGCACAGAGCAGATTCACAATCAACAGTTCTAACACTACAGGGCAGATTCAAGGTCTACAAAGCACAGGGCTGATGACTCACTAGGATGCAAGCATAGATTCCAGGGCATACAGGGGTCTGACTTTTCAGAGCATAAAGTACAGCATATGACTTGGCTTTTACAAGTAGTGACCAAAGCATTTGCGGCTTCGGGGAATGAGGTTACTAGCTCAAGACAATGTGATTTAGGTTTCACGAGATGCATCAAATCAGCGAGACACACAATGCTAGCACAACCACATCGGGGGGTATCACAGATGCGACAAATCGATCCACGAGCAATACAGGGCACAGAGCATACAATACAGGGTGCAGAGCAATACAGGGCAGATGTGTTGCACAATGGTTAAACAACCCAATGCTCAAAATGCGCAGATGGTTCACACATTCACAGTGGAACTTGGCTCAATTGTTCCCTCTAGAGTGTAGATGGCTCAAACAAGTTTTTAAGCAAGGTTTAGCATGCATAAATAACTCACAAGGCTCACAAGGTTATGCACATATTCCACACAGGGTAGGTTTAACAACACAGGATGCAGCTCAAGGTCAAGGTTGCTATCACAGGGCACTTGTTAAGAGGCACAGAATTTAGCAAGTGACAGGGCTGATGGCTTAGCAACATGCTCAGGTTATTCTCAGGTCATTCAACAAGCATACATACCGTCAATCATTCAATCATTCAAGGTTGTAGCATGCGTCGCAATGGCTTACAATCTCCGGTATGCAATTTACAGGGCATCATGCATAACATGGTTCACACAGCACAAGTTCAGCTTACTTTCAATCATGCACGAGATTAGCATACTAGCACAGAGCATACATGGCAAATTCAGTTGGTTGGCATCACGGAGTTATAACAGTCTACATGACCTCACGGCGTCGGGTGGAGGTTTTCAGGCTCTCTAATGGTACAGCTCAGCTCAGGGCAGATGCAGTTTAGTCTGGGTTCAAGCATGCATTCAGGGTTTGCAGCTAAGCTCAGGGGCTAGCAGGGCAAAGCAATACAGATTTATGCTCAGGGTTGCCTCAAAATAACATGTGACAAATTCAAACAGGGGATGTTTAGTGAGCATTCATGGCATATCACAGCATCATAGTTATGAGGATCAAGACCTAATCATACAACACTAGGTGGATGGCTCACAAGGCTCACAGGGCATACACTATTCAATTACACATGGGTTGTAGGGCATACAATGCGGAGCCACTCACCTGAAGTGCGGGGTTGCTTAAGGTTGTTGCAAAACTCCAGTTTTTTTTTTTTTTTTTTTTTTTTTTCGCCTTCCTCTTGGGTTGGCTCAGCAGCTGAGCCGCTCAAGAGCTCACCCGCGTGATAAGCACTGACAAGTTCCTCCATTCATGCACCTTGGGTTGGCTCGAGTTACCACTTGCACAAGAAAGCACGGTTGGGTGCCCGAATTGCACTAAGAACAACAGCTCACAGTGCCTTTCATCTCAAAGGAGGTTCGAGTTCTCAATAATGCTGACTCAAGACACAAAAAGGTGCACAAATGCACAGCTGCACTGAGTTAAATGGACTGACAGGGAATGAGAATTACTACAATGCAAGGCTATATGCACTAGATGCAAAGATGCAAATGACAGGTGAAATTAGACTATAATGCAGATCATGTATTGACAATAAAAATCAAAGGTGAAGCTCAACTAAACTATACTAATACAGGGGTTTCAATGCAAGGAAAAGACTAAGAAGGGAAAGATGAAAATAACAGCTAACTCTAAAATGCAGATATGCAGGGTTTGACAAAAGATAAATGCAAGAATGCAATAACAAAAAGCTATAAAAGATGCAGAATTAGGCAAGTTACAGCTAAGTTATACTATTAACGGAAGATAACAAAGTAAAACTTTAAAGTGAATATGTACAAGGGAGGACTGGAAAACAGTGAAACAAGCCGTCAATCGACAGGGCACACGCCAAGTCCCCGGCAACGGCGCCAAAAACTTGGTAGGCCCCTAAAGGTGTTTATATTTATGACCTACGTGTTATAATCCGCAAGTGCACGGCGTCTATCGGAGACGCGGCAAGTACGGGTCGATCCCACAAGGACGAGGGGTGCTCTGATATTGATCTAAGGCTGCTTCAACTGAGTTCTAATGTGACAGAGTTAACAAGAGGGTTGTAACATATATTTTTGTGCCGAAATGGCAGATATTGAACTGTGATCCTAAACTAAGGTATAAACAATGATAAAAGAATGCTAAGGTATGCAAATCCACCTCTAACTCCTATTGTATGATTAACTAAGTTAAGGATCTTGTTGTCCTGTGAATGATAAGGGCAGGGTGTCAATTCCACCACCTATCTCTCCCGTAATGCTTCAAAGAACGACTTAAAGTCTTGACCCCGGAGGCACTAGTTGTCTAATTAAGTACAACTAGTCAAGGGAATCGGCATTTGGTCTAAAAATTGAGCTTAAAAGACACTCAAAGTAGTTATAACCTAACTACAATGGATACAGGGCATCCATTGTGAGAGAAAAAACCTTGGGCACTATGATTGAAGACAAGTTTATAGTTTAAGCATGCAAGAATACTTCACATATAGTTAACATCACAACATGGAAATTAGGGTTTCAATGAAACCCTAGCAAATTAAATTAAAACAACAAAAACAGAAATTGAAACTAAGTGACAGCACTGGCTAATCCAGGCGTCGTTTCTACACACCCATAGTTCGGATATTTATACATGCAAGAACCCCCAAAATTCCCAAACCCTAAATTAATTTCAAAACAGAAATTGAATGCAAACCTAATCGCCCATGCCCTCTCGATTCGTACTCCCTCTTGTCTATTCGGCTCGGCAACTCCTTGATGTTGATGGATGAGAAAAACCTAAATTTGTTTATCTTTAACATAGCTTCTAGGGTTTTGAGAAGCTATTTTAAAGATAAATAAAACTTGGGTGTGGCGGAAAAGGGGTGGTAGTTGCTGTGGTGTCAGTGGGGGTGATGGTGACAGAAGAGGAGATGGTGGTGATGATGGTTGTGGCAGGGGAAGGAGATGGCGGAAGAGTGGGTTTTGCAGAGCTCTGCAGAGGAGAAGAGAAGAAAGAGAAAGTGAGGAGAAGAGAATAGGTCTGTCGATGGGGTGTATAGGGTTAGGTATTTTTGGTGTGAAGCAAAGCGAAGAAAGGTTGATGAGAACGCTGCACCGAGCGTTGGATGAAGCTGATGGAGATCTGACGGCCGAGAAAGGTAAGCGGTTTTGGTGTTTTGCTGTGGCGCAGGTACAGCAACGGACGATGGGACAAGTCGAGCGAGCGTTGGATGTAGAAGATCAAAATCTTGACGGCTTGGAGTGGACGGGCTCGGATCCGGGTCGCGGGTCAGGTCTAGCTCAAGCCCATGTCTTGAGATGAGTTGCTACTTGTTGGGTTGCAACTGTTGTGTGAGCTTTGGCTATCTGCTCCATAGATGCTCGACTCCAATTCTTCGCTCTTTTGGGCTCCGCACTTTCTCCGGACTTTATTTAGTACCTAAAAATACAAAATTAATTAATACAAATATTTATTCTTGAAAACAAGGAAAATACAGAATCTGGGATAATATCTGATTCTTGAGCACAAAAGATAAGTAAAATGCCAATAAAAAGGTGTATAAATATGCACTATTTGGCACTCATCAAGATCCTTACCCAGCAGACTTGCCAGTTTCCACTCGTATGGAGGTCCATAACAACATACATTAAGAGTTTATGTACAAACTTTAAATCCAGCTGCAAAAAATTCAAACAAAATGGATTTAAAACATAACATTAGCAACACATATAGTTAAAGCAATCCAACAATGAGTGTGTATAAATTCTGTTACCTCTACAAATACAATGACCAGGAGTCCCACTTCCACCAAAATCTCAATGACCAATGTTTATACTTGACCAAAATATCCCTTTATAAGCTTTCTTTTAGAGTTTTGGTGAACCATGTTTCCACAAAAACCTGTAGTAGCAATAATTTTCAGTCACATATAGCCACTCAACTAGATTAAGTATGAACTCACTTATACCCTAAGTCATACCCATGAACATAATATTTTATGAGTTGAGAAACCGGAATCAAACTCATTAGTACAGTTCTAATTCCATTTGACATAGCAATTGCCTTTATCAGCATAGTGCGATAACCATCAAAAAATTCCCAACCAGACATCATAATCATGTACAAAACACACACACTGAATAAATGAAACAGCTTCACTTGTTTGCACAAACCAACCAGAACATACCATGATATTAAATCTCCTTGGTTTCCCCTGTAATGAACTCTCCGCACCCCATGAGTACCACCAAGTGTGCTGCACAAACAGAAAAATAGTAAAAACACAATTTCCTCTCAACCACATTAACAGAAAACCAAACCTATCTTTTGGATTTAATAATATACAAAATTAGTGCAAACATGAATAATTAAAAAACCCAATCAATTAATTGAAACCTTTCAAGTTTAAAGTTTCCCACTCCAACTCCGTCACTTGCTGGTTGAATGCTAAACCACACAAAATCCCAAAAATCAAAAACCAGATCTCAAAAGACTAATAATCCAAACATAAAATATGTAAGAAATGAAGAATCACTCACTTGTTATCACTACAAACCCCAAATTTAAAATCCCCCAATTATAAAAACATAGGGTTTCATTCTAATGAAAACCCCCAAAATTGTTTTTATAAAAAAACTAAATCGGTTGATTTTAACTTAAATCTGAACCCAAAATAACTAAAATCAAAATGAATCATTAAACTTACCTTGCCAGTGATTTTTCAACAGTTCTTAAGAGAAATAAGTCAGTTGATTCTTCAATTGTTGGTTACAGGAATCATTGTGAGAAAGAAAGATGGTCGTGGTGATGGAGGTGGTGGTGGCGGCTGGAGTGAGTGGAGAGGGAACAAAGTTCGAGTCTCTGAGACGTGAGAAATTATATTTAGGGTAAGAAACTAGAGGAAAGTAAGTTTTGCTGGTGGGTAGCGGCGGCTGAAGTGAGTTTCATTGCAGATCTGCTTTAGGTTTAGCTTCGGTGAGAGGAAATGGTGGGATGAAGTTCGATTCATCTGTGAAGGTGAGAGAGATAAAAGAGAGACTAAAGAGAGGCGGAGAATAATATGTTTTCTCTCACTGCTTCGAGATACGCTGTTTATCAATTTTTAGAGCAAATCATGACCGTCCAAGTGGAATATCCTACCAAGGAAACTATACCAAGTGAGTGACGTTGTCTAAGTCAACAAAAGTCCTAAACCACGACAGTTTGACTTTAGTCAAGGACACCATTACTATGTATTGTTGTTTAAGTCAACAAAAGTCCAAATACAACGACAATTTGACCTTAGTCAACGACACTTTAGGGATGTGGTTGAATCGCGACATTCTCATTGGTATCATTCCATTATGTCTCAAATAGGCCATTTTCCACTAGTGAGATTTCTCCAAAATCTCAATGCTGATGTGCAAATTGTTGCAAAAAGAGGTTGCCTTTAACTTCGATCAGGAGTGCAAGGATGCCTTTGATAAATTGAAGGAGATGTTGACTACTGCACCAATTATTAAGTCACCTGACTGGAGTTTTCCGTTCGAGTTAATATGTGATGCAAGTGATTATGCAGTCGGAGCTGTTTTGGGTCAGAAAGTGGACAAGAGGTCACATGTGATTTATTATGCATCAAGGACCATTAATGAGGGATTTTGTTAAGCAATTGTGTATAAAGATAACACTAGTAAGCAGGCCGAGCCTATGCGTCTGATGCTAGGATCAACCTGATTCACAGAGTGTAAAGCATTCGTTAATCTACACCTTGAGAGCTTATTCTTGGTGGGTTATTTGGATAGAAACTGGTAGTCGAGCGCTTCCGTATCCAGTGACAACAGGAATCCGGGGGATAGCAGAGCTTATTGCTATTTTATGGTTGGTAACAATATAAATTCAACAATAGATAAACTTGTATTCAATTAAGTTTCGATTCAATGATGTGTGAAGGATTCCCTAGTCATCTTTCTTCTTATTATTTACAACAAATCTTTTATATTTTCTTTTGTCATTTACTTTGATTAAAATCTAAAAAACCCCCTTTCGGTTACTTTTTAAACAACTAAAATCTCCCTGCTCTTCGTGGGAACGAACTCCTTGCCATTATATTACCAGTTAATAGTGTGGAAAGAAGTTAATTAATTTGCTGTGTAAACGACGTGCATCAAAAGGGTGTAGCACCTCCATGTAATTATATCATCAACGGTCACCAATACAATATGTGTTATTTCTTAGCCGATGGTATCTATCCAAAGTTGAATACAATTGTACAAGCTTTCAGTCAGACATTGGACATTCCAGAGTATGTGAGATTCAAAAAGTATCAAATGGCTAAAAGAAAGGATTTCGAGCGTGCTTTTGGAGTGCTTCAATCTAAATTCCGAATTGTCGGATCACCGTGTAAGTATTGGTATGAACATGACTTGAACCTAATTATGAAATTTTGTCTTATTTTACACAACATGATCATTGAGCATGAACGTCGGGATATAGATTAGGGCAAAGTTGTTCCTATTCCGATTCCAGTACCTACCAATGAAGGTCGTGTTTTTATGTCATCTCTGAAAAACCTAGAAATTCACTCACAATTAAGAACGGATCTTGTCAAGCACATTGCCGCGCGTCCGGGTAGAGGAAGACAGGCAGGGGACTTTTCTAGTTTGAGGGTTCATATATGGAATACGTGGTACTTCCATCATTAGATGGAGATTATGATGATACAGATTTAGAAGAAAAAATTGTTCCCGGTTAAAATGAGGATGGTGCATTGATTATTATGGAGATTACAATGACCAAATCCCAGATGACTTTGAACATGCATATGAACATGTTTATGGAGACGGACATGTGGTAGACGAATATGAAGATGATGGAGATGATGCTGATGGTGATGGTGATGGTGATGATGATGACGGCGATGAGGAAGAGGATTAACTTTTGTGTTTTTTTAAAAGTCTTAATGCTAAAGGCATATGTAAGATGGACTTTAAATATTTTTTGGTCTTAAATTATGTATTAGAATGAATACGTTTTTATCTTATGGCCATGTGGTTTACAATTATGAGTTGCTTATTTCAGCCTAATAGTAGATTACTCCATGCAATCTCTTTGTACAATATTTGGATATGTATACTTACCATGTATAAATATATCACATATGGTTTACCAAAGAACACATTAGTTCGACCTACTTTCATCCATATCTCAAAAAAAAAAAAACACTTTTGTTTCCAAATTATTATTTACAAAACAACACATTTCTTTCTTAATTATGGTGGATTATAATCCGACAGAAGACGTAGTGATTGTTAGTTCATGGATCGAAGTTTATCAACCGAATGAAAAAAGGAGTTAACACAAACATTTGGGAGCAGTTGCTCCAAAGGTTTACTCTAAATACCGACAATCCAAATGAAAGAACCAGTGGTTACCTAAGAATAAGATTAAATATTATAACTTTTGTAATTGAATTGTTTTCTTTGGTTGTAGGAGGCAGAGGCTTTGACTAGTTATTCAAAAAAGAACCACAAGGATTTCCGCTTTTATAACTGCTACTTGATATTGAAACCAACATCCCTGATGAGTATGACCCACAAAGTGCTAAAGATTCAGATGAAGAGTAAACAACTTAAATGATGAAAGGTTTTGTGGGTATATCTCTACGTAAACCCTCACGAGACACAACTCGTCCAATTGGTTTAAATTCTTGTTGCATGTGGTTAATTATTGTAAAAGCACAATATATCATGTTCATCAAATTTAAACTCAATAAAATTAGAACAACAACGCTTTTACTAATTATAAAGCACATTACATCAGTTCATGTTCAAACTCTTGATTAAACTAAAAAATAACAACACTTATTCAGTCTATTCCACTGTTTCACATTCAGGACATTTCCAGTAATGTTTTCCATATGTTTTCTTTGCACTCAACCGGTGCATTTCCATAAAGAAATTACAACCCTGAGTTTGACATGGAATCCCCTTGATGCATTCAAACTTCGCCTTTCCTTTAAGTTTGAAGTTCTTGCAGAGTTCGTCAACTTTTTCTTGTTTGATTGCATCTTTCATGTTTTCCTCCAAACATTGTTCTTCTCTAAGACAGTTAACATATTCACATCCCAAATACCTTATCTTCTCTGGTATGGACTCCTTCACCTTCCTAGTGCCGGTACAACCTCTTTGTGGACATTTTGTATATAGCCATGGGCATTGAAGCAAACTATGGATATCCATGAAACAACATGGAACCATTGTTGTTTCCACACATACTATTTGTTTTCCTTTTCTATTCGCAATGTTTGAATACATGATTGAGGTTTATATTTGAGAATGATATGAGTTTGTTGTTGGTAAGAAAAAACGATTTTCTTTAGTCGAGTTTTATAGGAAAAAATAGAGCCGCTGGGCGCTAGTTTTAACAAATTTATCCGTTGGGCGCGAGTTCTAAGAAATATAGCCGTTGGGCACGAGTTCTAATAAATAGAGCCGTTGGGCGCGAATTATATATAAGGAAGATAACTTAATTTTGTGTTCAGAGGATATTATTTAGGTGAAAATCAAATTTAAACAAGTTTTCAATGGCAAATCCTTCATCAACTACCAATTTAGTCGAAGAGATTCTTAGAAGATGCAAGCGAACTACCAAATCAATTGCTGCAATGGAAGAAGAGATACACAAAAGAACCGAACAAGCAACTAAGAACACAACTACGTATTCATCACCTTTCAAATATATCAATGTCATGGAAGAAGTGTTAAGCAAACAGGGCATTACAAGAGAAACTTTATCTTCTTCATCGGCTGCGTCAAATATGAAGAGAAACTCAAGGCAAAAAAACATGGTGAAGAACAGTTCCAACTGAGGGAAAGATTAAAGGATGTTGAAGAAGAGACCCAATGGATTAGAAATTATTACATTGTTAAGGATCTTTATAAAGAAAAAAAAATATGATAGTTTATTTTGGATTGAAGTTTCTTCGGGTCCTTTCGTTAAACAGATGACCGAGTACAAGAAACCACGTCATCAGTATGAACCAGACTACGTTTGCAGAAGGACAATTCATGTTAAGAATTTGTGCGTCGGGTATAATGAGTTTCTCGCTAGACACAAACGGGACAGGTTTGCGGCACAAGATGCATATACCAACTGGAGAAAGGAACCATTTTATCATTTCGAAGCGGCATTGATAGTTGAATCTCGCACTGCGAAAAATAATAACATGTAATGTGTTCATCTTAACAGTCCACTAAGATTATATTCTGGGTAGGGCATTACAAGCTTTAATCGATTGATCAGTTGTAATTTCTCTCTTAGTTATTAATGAAAAATGGTTTAATCAAAACTTTTATTATAAAACTGCTAGTATTATATTAAAAAAGAACACCACACGGGTGATAAACACTTTAAAAAATGTAACGGCTATATTATTTAAAAATATTAATTTGAAAATTCAATCGTTGGTTACTCGAAAGTCAAACCTTTCATTAATTCAAACAACAAATAAAGACAACACGTTTAATTTAAAACTAGACTCAAAAGTAAAACTAAACTCAATTAAAGGAAAGAACAATTTAGATATGGATTATGTTCGACCTCTTCAAAATATCCTTTTGCTTGCGTCAATAATATTATTTTTTATTTCGACTTAACTTACTAACATCCATACTCATTATTACATAATCTTCGTCGTAGTGCATCTGTTGTTGATACATTTGATAAGCTTGGTGTTGGAGGTTCTTCAAATTGAGTTGCTGCTTCATTTGATAACTCGGTTGTTGAGTAGACGCCCAAATTGTTTGGTATTGGGATTCTTGTTCCGGTTTCATTACTTCTTTCCTTGATCGTATTTCCTTAAGATACTCCAAAATATTTGCTCTCTGTTAATAGATCTTATCTTCTTCCACCTTAACCGAAGAACTCCCCTCATCACCTTCTCTGAATATACCGTGCTCCCGATCCTTCTTCTGTCTTGCTAACATTTTGGCTTTTTTGGTTCCTATAAGACGAGCATTATACTTTTAATTCCAACGAGTCTCTTCGTTAGGAAAAACTTTTGTACGGTCTTCGAAAGGTACAAAGTTAGAATGATTTTCAAACAACTGACTATTTTGGGCTGTAGTGAGTTCATAATTAAATCCCTGGACCTTTTCTCTAAACAATTCATAACATGCATCAAACTTGAAAGGTAGGCCAGTTTATATCTGGAATTGCTCCCTACCTTCTTTTGTCTGAAATATTGTGTAAGAAAATTTTAGTTAATTGCAACAAACAAAACAAAATTTAATAAATGTAGAAAACTTACCAAATCTTCATGTGACACACCGCTTTTGTGTTGTCGATATATAGCGTGAGAATGCCGACGAATTCTCTGACATCTTTTTTTATTGCTTTCATCTTTGTTTTTAAGGCACCCCGATCTCTTCCATTAGGATTGTCGTGTTCGACAAATACTTGATGAATACGTATCCAAAATAACGATGTTTTTTGTTGCGCACCCACAATTTCATCACAACTCACATATATATAGGCAGTAGTAACATCAACCTCTTCCTGATGTGTAAATTATTAATCATTTCCAATCTAACCAAAAAAATATAAGAACTTGAGTAGTAGAAGATATATAAAGATAGAAATCAAACAAACATGGTAGAAGGAGAGAATTAAGAAATCAATTGGAAGAGAGATAAAAAATCAGTTGTTTTGGAGTGATTTGAATAGAGAGTTAGAGTTGTATTTATAAAGGAATTTTGAGAAGTTTTTGAAAATATGACTGTTGCGATCCAACGGTAGAGAGGATAGAGTCGTTATGAATGATGGATGGTTAGGATGGGGTGTGAGAGAGGTGTAAAGGAAAAAAGGTCAAACAAATAATTACGGATACTGAAACTAAGTTACCGTCAAATATGCTACGAAAACTGAGTATTCGTATCAACTGCCATACGGAAACTGAGTTTCCGTAAAGCATAAATTTTGACGGAAACTGAGTATCCGTCACATTTCCCTTCCCTACTAACCCGGATCAGACCACCTAGTATGGAAGGGAAGGGATTTCCCTACTTTTGTAGGGATATGGGAGACCATAGTGGTTACCGATTTGGATTTTTCCTTACAAATGAGGGATAGGGAAGGGAAATATGGCACCATAGTGCTTGGCCTTAGAGGGGCTGAATCATGATCCCAATGTCTAGTTAGTTGGTTAGGGGGTGACCTTTCATCAATTAAACCTAAAAAAAAAACTCTTTACTTCTAATCATCAACAACAACTAAAAATCAATCATCATCAACAACAATTCAACAATCAATCATCATCAACAACAATTCATCAACAACAATCAAAATCAATCATCATCAATAACCTTTCCATCAATCAAATCCAAAAAAAACAAAAAAACAAACATAATTCTCTAATTATAATCAACGACCCAAAATCAATTTATTGCAAATGAGATTAAAGTATGTTATTTTCTTCTTAATCAAATTCGAAGAAAAAAACGATTTCAAACCAGTTACGGTTGGCTTTTTGGTTTTCAGAAGCCAACCATAACTAATTACAGTTGGATTTAGTGAGTTACAGTTGGTTCTGAAAAACCAAATATATAAGTTACGCTTAGATTTAAGGAGTTACGGTTGGTTTCAAAAAACCAAAAACATGAGTTACGGTTGGATTGATGAGTTACGGTTGGCTTTAGATAAGTGGCTTTTAGAATTATTTACTAGTGACCCTATTTTGTCTTATTATAACAGCCCCTCTAATATATTCATCATCCCCTATAACGGATTTTTATATTAATTCCTTTCGATGGGGACTTTTGGGGGGAGGTGGCATGATGATGTAACTGTATTTTCTTTGTCTTTGATTTCTCCATCTTCAACTCTTTTGGAGTCGTATTGACTCTGGTCTGGTGTGATAATTTGTATTATACCAAAATTCTGCCAAGAAGAGCCATTTGAATCAATGTTTGGGTTGATAACCAATCATTTATTTGAAGTAATTTTTCAAGCATGAATTTACTCTTCCCATCTATTTGAGGATGGTATGCAGAATTCATATGTTAGTTGGTTTCCGGTGCCTTAAACATTTCTTGTCAGAAGTTTCTTGTAAAAATCTTGTCTCTATCTGATATAAGGAAGGCCATGCAACTTGAGTACATTATTCAAGAACTCATGAGCAACCGTAGAAGTTGTAAAGGGGTGAGTTAAGCCAATAAAATGGCCATACCTGGTGAGCTTGTCAACCACAACAAGAATAAGATCCTTTTTATTTGGTAGAGGAAAGCCTTCAATAAAATCCATTAGTGATGTGTTGCCAAGTTTTTGTAGGCACTGGAAGAGGTTGTAAGAGACAAGCAGGAAATATATGTTCCCCTTTATTTATTTGACAAATACCACAATGGCTAACAAAGAGAAGCATATCCTTCTTAAGGCCCTTCCAATAAAAATAGTTCTTGGCTCTCATATAGCTTCCTTGCATACCATAATACCCACCAATTGTAGAGGAATGGACAAACTTCAAAATGAAGTATCTCACATTGTTCTTTGTACCCACATAAATTCTTCCCTTACCTCAAAATGACCTCAATATAAGTATAATTTGGGATTGAAGTAGCACTTACCAGTAATTGTGGAATCACTTGAGTTGCCCAATCATTTTTGTCATAACTTTGAATGATTTCTTGATCCCAAGTAGGTTGTGAAACATAAATGACATTGCAAGCAGAAGAAGAAGTTAGGTCTTGAGAGAACATTTGCTAATTTCCATGCCTTTTTTGTAATTGATAGTGTAATCAAATCCTAGTAACTTCATAAGCCATCTCTATCGCAGAAATGTTGTGAATTTCTGCTCTACGAAGTATTTGATGCTTTGTTGGTCAGTATTGGTAGTGAAGTGATGTCCAAATAAGTAATGTTTCCACTTAGTTACTGTCATCACAACAACTGAGAGCTCTTTCTCCTAAGTAGAGAGATCTAGGGATTTATGACCAAGTGGTCTGTTGTACAAGATAATTACTCTACCTTCTTGCATTAAAACATCCCCAACACCCAAATAACAAGTGTAAATTTCTACCATAAATAGTTTGTTGAAGTCTAGTAAAACTAGAACATGAGTAGTACACATTGCCTTTTTGAGTGATCGAAAAGCTTCATCTGCAGTAGGAGACCAATGAAAAGCATTCATTTTCAAGAGGTCAGTAAGTGGTTTACTTATAACGCCATAATGTTTGACAAATTTTCTTTAGTAGCCAGTCAATCCCAGAAAACCACTCAATTGCTTGATGCAAGTTGGAACAGGCCATTGTTGCACACAAGCAATTTTATCTGGGTAAGTTGCATGCTACTCCTTTAATTTTTATGATGTGACCCAAATACCCCGAATAAGATTGAGCAAAGCAAAAGTTAAAATACTTAGCAAAGAGCTGGTGTTGTCTAAGAAGGATTATAGATAAATGTTATGTATGGTCTGATAATGATTATCTATAAATAAGGATGTCATCAAAAAGTACTAGGACAAAGTTTCTTAAATAAGCACCAAAAACTGAATTCATGAAAGCTTGAAAAGTGGTTGGGCATTAATTAACCCAAGTGGCATGACTCTAAACTCAAAATGACCATGATGAGTTCTAAATGCAACCTTATGAATATCAACTTCAAATAGTTTGATTTGGTGATAACCAGATATCAAATCTAAGTTGGTAAAAAAAACTTAGACTCATGCAATTCATCCAAAAGTTCATGAATAACAGGAATTGGATACTTATCTTCAATGGTAAGCTCATTGAGTTTCCTGTAATCAACACAAAATATCCATGCGTTGTTTTTTTTCTTTATCAGGAGTATAAGAGAAGCAAAAGGACCATGGTTGTCCTGAATGACACCATATTGAGCATTTCTTATACCAAAGATTCAACCACAAATTTGTGAATGTAAGGACATTCATAAGGTCTGAGGTTCACAGGTTAAGCACTAGGTTTGAGGGGAATTTTGTGATGTAATGCTCTTGGGGGTGGGGGGGGGGGGGGGTGGGGTGGGGTGGTGTAATCAGTATGGGTTCAGCAGAAACATCTGCAATTTGCTCCAATAAATCATGGACTGGTTGTGGAAGAGGAGAAAAAACTGGTTTAGCTGGTTGACAAACAATTGACATATTAGGCTAGGTGTATGTTTTTTTTATGAAGTTCCGAACAAATTTACCACTTATCATCATGATAGAGGGTTTTGAAGGAACACCCGTGAGTGTGATTGGTGACTAAGTGGTTGAAAGAAATATAAATTTTAGATTGAACATAACATCTCCCAAGATTATTAACCAATCTGCACCTAGAATTATGTCACATCCCCCTAATGGAAGGACATGTAAGTCAGCTGTAAAATGGTGTCCTTGCATTTGCCATTTGATCTGTTGACAAATCCCTAAGCTGTCTGTCCTCTCTCCATTAACTACTGTGACTAGCATATTAGTTGTAGGCTGGATGATACAAAATAATATTTTTGCTAAGGTAGTATTAACAAAACTATGAGTGCTACCAGTGTCCACCAACACTGTGATAACTTGTTTTTTGAGGAAACTCGAAATACGAAGTGTATCTCCATTTTGATGACCAGTGAGAGCATGGAGTGAGATTCCCATGTCAGTATCCACCACAAAGGGGGTCGTTCTTCACATTCAGCTGGTGGGTTATCTTTAAAAGCAGACTCCTCCTCTGCTATCACCATAAATAGTTGTTGAGTTTTACATCTACAAGAATATTTCTCATTGCAATTGTAGCACAGATTTTTGGCTCATCTTTGAGCTTGTAGCTCTGGAGTTAGACGTCTAATCGGAGGGACATAAGGGGATTTAGTGGGTATAAAGGGTGTTGAGTTAGAGATGGCAGGTAAAGGAGTAGATTTCTGAAAATTTGAGGATTTTGGGAAATAAAAAGAAGTGGTGGGTTGTTTGTTGATAGATGGTTTAGGTGGTGTAGTGAGAGAATGTTATTGTAATCTAGCTAAGAAAAACGCCTTAGACAGAGATATAGGATTGTCCCACTGATGAAACTTAAAACGAAGTACTCCTCATCTAGAGTTGAATTTTTACTGAGCATGAGGGCTTCAAGTTGTTCAAAGGTTTGGACATATTTTTTTCACAATAGTGATTTGAGTAAGTTTGTTGAAACATGCGACATAATTATCGTTTGCTAAATCTTCTAAATATCGGTATAGATGATTAAAAAATTTAAACCAAGGAATAAAAGTTTACCAATACAAAAGTCAAAGAACCAAGAACCAGCTCTACCATCCACGTACATGGCAACAAAATTTGTCTTTTGTAACTCCTCCATTGGGTGCATCTAAAAGAATCGATCACACTTACGCAGCCAGCTTCTACAATTTCTCCATCAAATCTAGAAAAATCAAGTTTTGCAGGTTTGAGTGTATTGATGGTAGATCCTTGAACCAGAGTGTTTTGAGATTGGTGAGAGTGACTGAAAAGATGAGCTTGATGGTTTAGATCTGCAGATCTGGGTCGGATTTGAAGCTGTTTTAAAGTATCTTCGGATAGTTGTACCAACCTGTTCATTAAAATATGTTGTGCTTTTACCTCAGCGTCACATTTCTCTTCAGCACGCATATGACTCTCTGTGAGAATCTTAACCAGTTGAGTCAGTTCCTTAGTAGTGTGGTCGACATCCTTTATATAAGGACCTCCAGTTAGAGTACTTATAAGATCCACCGGGTAATACCAAATGTTGTGATTGTAGACTATTGTATGTACTGGGTTAATCAATGACACAATCATTCAAGTAACCTCTGAAACTCTATTGAGTTGAATCTTTTCTATTCTTCCATCATAAGTTCGTTACAGAGAATACGGAAGCAATAAATAGAGACTGAAACCCTAAAATGAAAGAGACAACACATCTACTCCCTGCGCACGTGCTAGCCAACACCACGGATAATTAATTAGCTTAGGCTGTGTTTGATACCCGAGAAAGGAAATAATTACATGGAAAGTGTTTCCATGGAATCAGTTTCCTGGGGGAGGCAAGACTCTCCATGGAATTCCATGGAATTGAGTTTAAAACATACTTTAGGCCACTCTTTTATTGCAATTCCATGGAAACAGATTTTTGACCGAACGACGGAAAACACGCTATTTCCATGGAAAGATGGCTAATTCCATGGAATTAACTCCTGTCAAACACCGCCTTAGAGTTTAAGTAACTGACTGACGGACTTTTTTTTAACTAACAACGACTCTAATTCACTACTCGAGGCATCCCAAACTCTACTAACAGCAGCCACTCAAAACCGGTACATGACACAAAATTACCCTCAAATATTTTTCTAAAAATTTCTCGTTCTCTCTTGTCGGAATGAACTATGAAGAGAACTTGAACCTTGCAATGAAACCCAAAACTCTAGAACTCATTCAAATCAAAACAGGGATGGTTCAAGTTCAGTTTGGAAACAACACTCAGCACGTTTTATTCCTTCATAGAGTGTAACATATGATGACCAAAAATAAAAAAAGAGTCATGGATAAAGCATTTGATGAGATGGATTCATGGAGTAACAGAGGACAAGTACACATGGAGTGATTTTCAAAGCATTTGATGAGATGGACTGATATGGAGTGATTTTCACATACACATACATAATCGAGTGATACTTACATACCCTTAGCAAACATAGAATACACGGAACATGTGGATGTGGGTAGCTTTGTTTATGAAAGACAAAATATTATATAGTGATTCTTATAACAAGTGATTCTAGTAACAAGTGATTCTAGTACTTCGGATTCTGTCTTCCTTGATTCTAGTTACTGGGTATCTGTTGATTTTATTGAATTAAATTGCATCTGGATTTCTTATCAATCCTCGCTCTTAGAGACCTTTAATCAAAATACCAAGCTATTCTGCTTCTTCAGTTGTCTGCCCAGATCGAATTCGATTGGTTTTTTCACTCTCCTAGAAGTAATTCATGTTGTATTTCGAGATTATCCTTTTCCCAAGTATGGCTCAAGATAAAAACAACACAAGAAAAAGGAACAGATCGTCACCAAGTAAGATTATTCATGACAACAACAAAACAATGAAAAGGATTCGAAACACAGAGAGTACTACCATTGTCATGAAGAAAACAGGCAAACGGAAAAACATCAAAGATTCAAACTACAACAACTTTAAATTTAAGAAAAGGAGAGAAAAACTATTAATTCTCCTCACTACTGTCGGAAGAAACAACCTCAACATCAACTACTTCTGGTTCAGATTCTGGCTTGGCATCAGGAACAAGACTTTCATCTCCAACATCTTCATCCTCACCAATTATAACATTACCACCGCCGATGATTCCATCAACACCACCGTTACCGTGTTCAACATCATCAACAACAAAACCACTGTCTACATTGACTTCATCATCTTCACCATTATCATCATTTACAATATCATCCTCTATATTAAAATCCCCATAAATCGAGATCATCTCCTCCTTTGCTTCACAATAAGCTATGTAATTATAATCACATTCTGGTGGGTGTCTGTCACAGAGACACCGCTAAGCCGGCCGGCAACACAACACTGAGCAACACCGCGCCGTGCAGGGAATCCATAAGGATGATTTTGATGAAATACCCATCGATCCTCCACATAATCAGATCTCATGCGATTAGTAACCCTAACCCCGTTAAAATACCTCACCATGGATATCAAAGAAATTTTTCTCAACAACAACACCGAAGACTCCTTGTTAATGGATATCAATTTCCTCTTTATAAGCCTTTGGGGGGAAATCAAAGAACTGTCGATGATTACTATGTAACCACTCATAATTTCGAGGAAAAACTGATAAAGAAGTTATTGTCGAGGGAGATCAGACGCTACCACTGGGTAACGAAGCGGTGGTACAATAATGTTTTTCTTAAAAATATGATGGATAATTGCTTGTCCTTATCCAACTCTGGTTTGGATAATAGTTATTCTCAAACTGTTTTGAGGTTCTTAAAAATGGATCATCATGATTCCGATCAGTTTCTTATCGGCCAGTATCTCTCGAGCTGGTTTGATTCCGAGTTAGCCTCTCATGAGGGTTGGACTATACTAATATCTTATCTCATTCAGTCCTTGCAGGTATCAGAAAGCCCAGTTGGAAAGTGGGAATATTTGGTTGGACCGAATGTCACCAACACACGGATCAATTCAACCCGAAGGCTTAAATCCAACTACTATGCTGCTGAGTCAAGATCTTATCCACCAGTGGAGTTGTGTAATGCCGACAGAAAAATTTCAGTACCCGACATTCAACATTTCCTCATAGTCTACGCCAATCCATTCATCAAAAGCAACCATGCCTGCTACTCTAAACATCCTATCATGTTTACGCTAATAACCCTATTAGCTATCATGAATCGAAAAATCTTGAGTGATTTAGGCAAACATTACCCGTACCCCCCACCCTCTCTGCAGCAAAAACACTTTCAATCACACATCAGAGCCCCCAAAATTATCTATCAATACCTTCACCCATCACAAAAAATCAACCATACGGATTTGAAATTTCACTCAACCATGCCCAATGTCAGAGATAGTTACATCAATTATGTTAAGAACTATATTACTAGATATCCTCAAATTTCAAAACGGAAAGTAGTTTCATCAACTGGGTCTCAGAACGGTGAAGAAACTATAGTTAACTTTGTAAAACTGTATCACTATAATCAAAAATTTGTAGTGATAATGGAAAATTCGTCTCTGGAAGATATGGCAAGACTGACAAATCAGATGGAGGAGCACTTAAGTCTACCAGATAATGAAATTGAAGAGGTTATTATGGAAAAAAGCATTATTCTTCCAGCAAGTGATATAGATTGGAATCTAACAATGTTAGGAAGGATAGTATCAACTTCAAGTGTTTTACAATGGGAGTTCATCAATGCAGTGAGCGGATTCTGGAAACTAACAACAACCCTAACAATCTCACCATACAAGCACAAGCATCATACAAATGTCTACATACTCAAGTTCCATAATGAATCAGATTTTCATAAGGTGAACGAATTCAAACCATGGTTTGTTAAAACAAATGTTGTTGTTCTTAAAATTATCCCCAAATCAGGAATACCAAAAGATGACAATTTATCTCTTACACATGAATTATTTTGGCTCAAAGCTATTGATGTACCAATTGGGTATATCTCAGTACAAGGTTTAACAAGAGTAGTGCAGCCAGCTGGGGTTTACCAGAAGCATGATAATCCTTTTGGCACAAACATGTTGGAAAAGAATGTTATGATCCAAGTTATGATGGACCTCAAGAAGAAGGTGTCAAGACAAATGGCTGCAGTGACTGAGGAGAAAGAAAAAACTATCATCAAATTTGAATACGACCAGTTACCCCTCTTTTGTAATGTGTGTCATGTTATTGATCATACTGCTCAGTTATGTGAGGGAAGTAACAAGTGGATAAACCCGAATATTAAGAACAAGGGAGAAAGTAGTGGAAATACTAGTGTTGCAAAGAGTTTCAAAAGAATCAGTGAAGTAGTGAGTGAGGAAGGTCATGAAAAACAGAACTTTGGCCCTCCAGGTAGTGATGCTTTGATGCAGAAAAGTGGGGATGGATATAAAGAAAGTGGTGGAGCTGTTATCTATCAGCATGAAGTCATTGAGGTGGAGAAAGTGAGGCAGGAAAAACAGAACTCTGCCTGCTTAAAGTCAAATACTTTGATACTGGAAAGGGGAATGGGGAGAGTAAGCTATGAGAATGCACACCTTGTTGTGGAGAAGGAAGCAGCAAAATCCATAGTGGGGGAAAAACATAATAATGTGCAAATGAAAGACAAGGAGGAAGAATACAAAGTGTCCAGTGGTGGTACTGAACATCATGCAACTCTTACTGAAAAAGTGCCAGATAGCACTACTAAGCACTTTGAAGCGAAGATGAAGTATGTTCGAAAACCGAACTCGAATCATCAAAAAAAATAGAGGTTCACTTCCTAAGACAAAAGCTGAAATTAAAAAGGTATATGGAACTAATCTTTCTCTAGCAAAGAGAAAGATGGAGATAGTTGAACCAAAAAATGTGGTAAGTTCTCGGAAGATGCAACAATGGAATAACAACAATATGGAATGGACTGGCCAGCTTCCGATTCAAGATGGAGCCATGTTTAACATGGGCACAACCACTAAACAGTTACCAAAGACACAAAAAAACCAATAGAACCATAAAAAACTCCTTTTGATCATAATTTCTCTGTGGGTGTTACAATTTCTCCAACGGGTGGAAGCATTATCCAGTCTCAGAGTACTATGGTGGACAAAGCAACTGATGGGATGAAAGGTCCATAACAGACACACAAGAATATTTCCACTAGCCAGGGCATTCAGGTATCCAATGTTTCTCATCCTAAATACTCTTTAATGCATGCTTTGTGCCTCAATTATGTGAATCATTTTGATCATCTCAGTGCATACCGTAAATCCAATCATGATCTTATTGTCTGCTTCAAATACCATCTGTTTAACAATCATTCTATGCACTATGTTGGTAACCTTAGAGTGGTTAGTTGGAACTGTCAAGGTCTAGGTAATGATGCTACTCAATCTCACTTAAAAGATTTGGTTAATTTGCATGACCCTGATGTTATCTTCATAAGTGAAACTAAGAACACAAGAGAATTTGTGAGTACATTAATACTTGGTCTAAATTATAAGTCTTATTTCATTGTGGACCCGGTGGGTCTGTCGGGGGGACTAGTTGTGGCATGGAAACTAGGAATCAACATTCATGTGGGTTTGTTCTGTGATAATTTGATAAATTGCCATGTTCTGGACAAAGTAACAAGAAAAGAATGTGTTTTGTCTTGTGTTTATGCCCCTTCCAACTGGCCACAAAAGTTATCCTTCTGGAAGTACATAGCTAGCTTAGCTAATTCTTTTAACGGGGAATGGATTGTCATGGGCGATCTTAATCTTACTTTAAATGCTTGGGATAAAAGGGGTGTTGGGGGCTTCAATAATTCGGAAGCTGAGAAGATTAAACAACTACTAGAATTTGCAAACATTGAAGACTTAGGTTTTTTGGGGTACAAGTTCACTTGGTCTAACAGAAGAGAGGACAGTGGGATGACAGAAGCAAGACTGGACAGGGGTATGGCAAGTGAGAAATTTTGCGGTCAAAACAAGAATGCAACTATAAAACACCTGTTAGCAGTGGGTTCGGATCACTCTCCAATCATGCTGAATACTAATTCCAGATCAAATTCAGGTCACAAGCCATTTAAGGTCTTGGGTATTTGGCTAAATGAACAGTCATGTTTGGATATTTATATCAACCACATGGGAAAATCCAGTTAATGGGAGTAATGCATATAGAATTGTTCGGAAGTTAAGCACCACCAAGAACAACATTCGGCTATGGAACAAACACGCTTTTGGGGATATCAAAACCAACATCAGTAAAGCCAAAACCAATCTCGGGAAAGCCATTTCAAATCCAATCATCAATAACAGGTCCCAGATAATAAAACAATGTGAAGAAGTGTTGGCTCACTGGTACAAGGTGGAGTAGATATTCTGAAAGGACAAAAGTGGGGAATAAGAAATACAATTGGGAGATCGAAATACTCGGTACTTTCGCAAGAAAACCCAGAAGAGGTGGAGAAGAAATATGATTGAAACAATAAAAGATAACCAAGGTAATTGGGTAGAAGGTAAAGAAAGAATATCTTCCGTAATCACTGAACATTTCAGTAGTGTTGCGTCTACTTCGAATCCAAGTTCCTGCAACGATTATCTGAACATGTTGCATCAAGTGGTCAGACAAGAAGACAATGAAATGCTCATTCATCCTCCGACCTTAGAAGAACTAAAACAGGTAGTATTCTCCATGAAAAGTGACTCTTCCCCGGGACCGGACGGATTCACTCCTAGATTCTTTCAAAAGAACTGGGAGGTGGTAAAGCACGACGTCTTAGCTATGGTAAGTAGTTTTTTCACTTCTGGTTTCATCTTGAGAGAAATAAATGCCACATTTATATCTCTCATACCAAAGACTGATTTCCCTCAGTCTGCTAGCGACTACAAACCCATTAGCTTGGGTAACATTGTTTATAAGATTATTTCGAAAACCCTGGCAAATAGGTTGAAGTATCTGATACCTAGACTGATATCTCCGTATCAGTCTGCTTTTGTGCAGGGTAGGCATATTTCTGATAATGTGCTAATTGCACATGAAATCATTCATACTATGAGAGCCCAAAGGGGAAATGAGTTCCTAATGGGCATCAAAATCGACATGTCGAAGGCATTCGACAGGGTCGAGTGGAATTTTTTGTTAAATGTCATGAGGAAGTTTGGATTTAGTGAACAATGGTGCCAACTTTTTAATCAATGTATCAACACCGTATCATCTTCTGTGATGGTAAATGGTGTGCCGGGAAATCAGTTCTTTCCCTCTAGAGGCCTAAGGCAAGGAGATCCGCTATCTCCTTACCTTTTCATAATGTGTATGGAAGTGTTATCCCGTGCGATAGATAAGGCTGAAGATTCTAACCTCATCCATGGGATAAAGGTGGGGAAAAATGCCCACCAATCTCCCATCTCTTATTTGCCGATGATCTTTTAGTCTTTTCATCTGCCTCTACCTTCGAAGGTGAGAACATCTTAAAAGTTTTCACTGACTTTAGTAATGCATCAGGTCAGTTGATAAATTTCGAGAAGTCCGGAATTTTCTTTAGCACTAACTCCCATCAGAACACTATTGATAGTGTTAGAAACATTTTGAGGGTTAGTAGGATAGCTTTGAATGATAAGTACTTAGGCTCACCCCTTTTTACACACACATCTAAAGTTAAGTCTTTTCAAAATGTTATGGATAGGGTTGAAAATAAACTTCAAAACTGGAATAATGATATGTCTTGTGCTGCCAAGTTTGTTCTAATTCATACTTGTACTACTACTATTCCAATGTATCAAATGAATTGTTTTAGGATTCCTGTTACAGTTATTAACAACATCAACACGTTCCAACGTGATTTCTTCTGGGGAAAAGATGTTTCCATATCCAGAGGTGTTTATATAAAAGCATGGAGTAATGTTTGCATCCCAAAGGAGATGGGGGTCTGGGGTTCTTGAATTTGCGGAGTTTTAACAATGCTATGTTAGCAAAGATAACGTGGAGACTTGTGCAGGATCCTGGTACAATGCTAGCTCAGGTAATGAAGCACGAATACTACCCAAATCATAGTCTATTAAACAGCGAAAAGGTATGCCCTGACACCGCTTCGTGGGGTTGGAAGAACATCAATAAAGAAATGCCTAGAATCAGAAACAACTCAGTTTGGATGATATGAGACGGGAAGAATATAAGAATATGGGAGGATTTGTGGTGTCCCGAGGTAATGGGTAATCTGCAACCACTTAATCAACTAAGCAAGATGTTCACTTTTGTTGCTGAGCTAATTGATTGTACAGGTGAAAGGTGGAAATGGAATATAAGTCTATTGAAAGTTTGTTTTCAGAGAGAGGTAGTGGAAATAGTTGGTGGAGTTAGAATCAATGAGGGGAGCGAAGACAAACTGGTATGGAACCTAGAAAATAGTGGAAAGTTCACAACTAAGTCACTCTACAACCAGATTGTGAATACCGGTCAACCTGAGCAGCAACATGACAGTGATATATGGAGCAAGGTCTGGAGTCTCAACACAATGCCAAGGATTAAAACTTTCCTTTGGAAATGTGTACACGACATCTTACCCCTTAATGAGAGGATTGCAAGAATCATTCCAGAAATAAACAAGGCGTGCCCTTTGTGTGAACAACAGGAAGAAACTCTAACCCATATCTTTATGGAATGTGTTTTCACTTTAACTATTTTTAATAGTATTGGTTTTAACATTGATTTTGTTTTGAACAATCAGGTATAACATCTTGGATGGATTAGAAATTGGTTTTCTAGAAATGATATTAAAGAGAAAGGAATACTAAATTGGCCAGAAACTATGGCAACAATTATGTGGGGAATTTGGAAAACTAGATGTGATCTAGTCTTTAGGAAAATTAAGCCAAATGTAGCATACACTAAGTACAATATTACTTCATTAGTCAAGGATAATCTTAGAAGTAGGATGTCCTTAGATAAGGAGGAAGAGATAAACATTGCTAGCACTGAATGTATGACAAATCCACCAATCATGTCTATGAAAATTAATGTTGTTGTTGTATGGGATTTGGATAATAATAATTCTGCCATTGCTCTAACTTGTTATGATCATTCAGGTGCTTACTCCGGGGCCAGATGCTTTCATACAGCAGGAACCAGTCGAGAAGAATTAGAGGATAGAGCGGCTTCACTGACGATCAAGTGGATTCAACAATTGCATCTTCAGATAGTACAAATTGAGGGTGACAACTTGAAAGTCCTTGAAGCTACTAGGAAAGTGGTAAACAACATAACGAAAAGCTACACAAGGTTGCAGGACGGAAACAACCTAAATTTTCATGTTTGTATGAAAGGAATAAGAACCCTTAACTTAATACCGCTTCCAAAATGTTTAACGAAGCACAGCGGCGATAAGTCTCGAGGAATGTTTAACAAACTCATGGCCCGGTAACTCCTTTTTGTATTACTTGAATCACCGGCCTGAGGAGTTCCAAGGAAACCGTTATCAACTCATGTAAACATCAGGGTCTCCCTGGTTTCTTATTAAAAAAAAAAAGAGTCCTAGCATCTTATCACGTCAATCAATTTTTTTTTCCCCTTAAATTTTTTCTATCAATCAGACGAACAATACATATGGATTCGTCAAATAGGATAAGTCACTTATAACATTCAGAATACAAACGATGAATTAAGGGGAGGAAAATCATTATTTACCTTTTTGGATCAGACCGTTTTGGATCGGATTTTCAGGGGAAAAACTTTCAGTCGTTCCTTTTCCTCTTTACTAGCAGACGGACTTCTCGTCTTCTCCATCAATTTTCATGCCAAAAAATCCCAAATTGGAATATAATACAAAACATAATCATTCCATTAGATTTGGTATAAGGCATATTCTAAAAATGAAATCGGAAAAAAAACAGGGAAAGAAGAAAGAAAAATGGCAAAGTAGATCCAACTTAGCTTTTGATTCCGCCATGAACAGACGGGATTGCAATTTCTTCCACGAAATGGAGAACGCAAGCATCTCGGAACCCAATCAGGCGAGATTGGATTTCATCCACGAGCCGGAGAAACACAAGCAGACGAGTTTTCACCAGGAACAGGAGAACGCAGACAGATTCGATTTTCACACGAGATCAGATCCATCAACAAAAGGTTTTCTTTCACGGAATTTCTTCTCCATATCGCCAACGGGAGATTTTCTATTCTAACACAGATTTGGTTCCACGGATTTGGCTAGGATCAAAATCTAGATCCGTAAATCCCTAAATAAAATCAGTCTATAATATGCTTCCGAGATACCAATTAATGAGAATTTTTTTTTTCTTTCTTTAGCGGCAAGGAAGAGCTCGTGCATGATATGTTTTAAGGTGGAAATATAGGGAAGATAAAAAAGCAGAGGAAAGTTTCTATTGAATAACATCAACCGTTTACATAGAACAATATCCTATATATACATGTAGGAAGAAAATGATACTATAGTGGGCTACAAGCCCTACAACACTCAAATATTTTTCTAATTTTGAAGAAAACCTTAGATACTATAAATTGTTTTCTGGAACTTAGTTTTCAATTACACCCAGCCTGGGCTACAAGCCCTACAACACTCAAATATTTTTCTAAGAACCATTTTTGGGCCACCTAATATTACATAACACTCCCCCTTGGCACCAATGATTGTTTTTTTGGGGACCATGGAACTTTCTTCGTTTATTAGGCCACCTTCCCTATAATTATAAGGAACCAAAAATATAATGTGTGTCCTAAAGTGTGGAAATGACTAACCTACCCTTAATCTAATTTAATTTAAAACTAACCTAATAACCACCTCTCTCTCTATATATATATAACCACCACCTCCTCCCCCACCGCTGTTTGATTCGCCCACCACCACCACCTATATATAACCACCACCTCCTCTCACCGCCCACCACCACCACCACCTCCGACTACCACCGAAGATGAAGGGAGAAAAATTTTAATTTTTGGTAACTAATCATACGAATCACTAATAAATTTGGGAAAGTTCTTAAACAGTAACTAATCATTACTAATCATACTAATCATTAAGTTCGGTTCTTGGTAATAAATTTTGGGAACGAACACTTTAGTTACTAGATGCACATGCACAGAGTCATTATCGAGTGTTTAATGTAGTTCCAAAGGATAAAATACCAAGAAGGGTTTGATCGTAACAACTTTTAATTTTTTTTGTAACCGAACTATATAGTTCGGTTTTGATCAATAAAGGAAAATTTTCAAATTTTTTAACCGAACTTGATGTTAGTCATTTATTACTTCTAACCACATCTACGGTAACTAATCATTACTAATCATACTAATCATTACTAATCATTAAGTTGGTTCTTGGTAATAAATTTGGGAAACCGAACTTTAAGTTCGAAGTATTTGGTCCTAAAAAGTCTTAAATTTTTTTGTAACCGAACTATATGGTTCGGTTTTATCTATCACAGAGGAAAATTTTCAATTTTTTTAATGATAAGAGGTTTTCTCTTTTCTTTTAGTGGTAACTAATCATTACTAATCATACTAATCATTACTAATCATTAAGTTCGGTTCTTGGTAATAAATGTCTTTGGGAAACATCAAGATGAGAACTTTAAGTTCGGTTTGGTCCTAAAAAGTCTTAAATTTTTTTAACCGAACTATATGGTTCGGTTTGATCGCAAGGAAAATTTTTAATTTTTTTAACCGAACTTCTTAAAATCGGTAACTAATCATTACTAATCATTAAGTTCATAAACTTTGTTCTTGGTAATAAATTTGAAAAACCGAACTTTAAGTTCGGTTTGGTCCTAAAAAGTCTTAAATTTTTTGTAACCAAACTATCCATAGTTCGGATATTCTTTTGATCGTAACTTTTATGGAGGAAAATTTTCAATTTTTTATAACCGAACTTCTTGGCATGCCTTGCAAGGGTAACTAATCATTACTAATCATACTAATCATTACTAATCATTAAGTGGTAATAAATTTAGAAAGTCTTAAAAAAAAATTCAACCGAACTATATAGTTCGGTTACCATGTCTTCTTATATAGCTTATTCAAACCAATCGGTTTGATCGTAAGGAAAATTTTCAATTTTTTGTAACCGAACTTCAAGTTCGTGATTATCGACAAGAAGATATGATATTAAATATAAAACATTTAATCATTACTAATGATACTAATTATTAACTAACTTTTTTGTAATAGAGTAACTAATTATTACTAATCATTAACTAATTACTAATTAATCATTAAACAAAACATTTAATTAAGTCAACACCACAAAAATCAGGAGGGTCCATAAAGGACGGAAAAAAGTTTGGATATTAAGAAAAATATTTAGATAAGGGGGTGACTAATAACCTTAAAAAGGGATTAATGTTTTGTAAATTCATGGAGATCACCTTAATAATGATGCAGTACTGTACTAAAACGTAAAAAAGGAATATTTAAAAATGATCTTTCCTAAAATAAAACATGAAATTTTATCCCCATCCAAAAAGAGGTGAGAACCTTTCGTTGGTTGGCTGGTCCCCAAAAAATGGTTCTTTTCTAAAAATTTCTCGTTCTCTCTTGTCGGAATGAACTATGAAGAGAACTCGAACCTTGCAATGAATCCCAAAACTCTAGAACTCATTCAGATCAAAACAGGGATGGTAAGTTCAGTTTGGAAACAACACTCAGCACGTTTTATTCCTTCATTGCGTGTGTTGCAGATCTGAACTTCATTCATTCTCATTCTCGCTCTCCATTTTCATTATATTCCGATATCTCGCTTCAGTTTATGCTCAACAGGTTTGTACTTGACAGATTCCTGTTATTATGATCAGTTGCCAATTCAGATATTTTTGTTGTATTAGTAATGGGTTTTCATTGGATTGAAGAAATTAATTTGCTTTTCAAAGGATTTGGATAATTTGGAGTTGGGTTTACTGGAAATGTTGTAATAAAGTAATGGATTGTTTATTTTCCTTTAGATTTTGCAGCTATATTTGGTTATTATCAGTGGTGTTTAGATAATTGTAGTATCAATCAAGCTGAATTATGTAGTGACAACATTTTGAGTTAATTCAATTTGAGATTTCCAGTATAGGAACTAGTGAAAATTCCAGGAATGGTAATATACTAATATGAGAAGCATTGAAACATAACTTATATACCTATAGAGTAGTATAGGATTTCTGTAATTGAGGTGTCATCTGCATGTGTTATTCTTGTATCTATAAGCTTATCACTACTTTCAGAATATCTGATTGCGGGATTACTCATCTTGCTTTCAGCTTTATAGATTTTCCCTGCTTTCTCAAGTGGTGAAATAAGCGTGTGTATCCAATAGTGGTTGTGAATGTCGCAGAGCTGATTCCCAAGAAAGAGAAGGCGAGGTTCAATCCAAATGTTGTAAGCCATTCGAGTGTGAGACGTCCTCATATTGATATGTGTTCAAATTAGCGTGTCGATACCACCAATTGATGGAATTGAAAGATATCGTCATTCTCTTTGCTAATTGATGGCCATTCATGTTTAGTTATCTTATCAACTTTTCGTTTGTCTTCTTAGGTTGCATTTGGTGTGGTCAGACACATAGGTCAGTTAATTAGGAGTTGTAACAACTCCTTGGTCAAATGAACTTATGTTTTTCCAATATTTAGTAAGTACCAGGCAGGCATAACAATCATGTTCTTTGGAAGTAATAGTAAAGATATATTTTTGCTGATGGTATCTTTTTTACCTGTTCGGTAGCAACGTTTTTAGCATCTAAAAAATATATTTTTGTTGATGGTATCTTGTTGATGGTTTCATGTGGGTTTGTGCATGTAAAGCATAGAACAGTTATTATACATTTTGAGATGTAAAAATAAATTTTTGTGTGATTTAAAAATGCTTGTTACTTTTTCTTCCATCATCTTGTATTTCAGCTGGTTTCACATCATAATGTTGTTTTGTTTAAACATCTCATGACTCTATAATGATCATGTGAACTCTCAGCAATAGGGTTCTTAGCCACATTGCAATCCTACTTAGCTTCTCTAGTTAGCATTCTTTTCTTTTTGCTCAACACAGCTAAAACTTATTTGAGATTAAGCATTATACTCTTGTGGATATCTTTATCTTTCAGGTGGGTATTGGTCGCAGTTTTCAGTAGCATGCTCCTGTTTGAAAATGGAAGCTCTCAACAGGTTTAGGTGGTGATGGTATTTCTCAGATTCGAAAAAGACATCACTTGGCTTGTTTGTTGTTTCCAGGGTTCCTTTTGCAGTTAGGGTGAAGGGGAATATGTACTTCCAGAAATTGAAGTGTGAGTTTCTTACTTACTTTTTTTTCTCTTAAACATGCCAGTTTGCCATTTTTGCATTGTTCTTATCATAATTATTTGGATGTGAAGAGCTGTTGGCACCAGGGAACCAATTTTTTTTTTATATAATCAAGGTCAATTACGACTAAAAAAATTACATAGCCACATTCGAGCGTGCCTGGCTATGATCATCACTTAGATATGGCATAAGCCAAACAGGTGGTGAAGACCAAGCCATGCAAGTTTTGTTATTTTTTGCCCACTGGGCTACATTATGGGCAACCCCGTTGCTGGTGCGGTTAACATAAGAGAAGATAACTCTCTTGAATTTGGTAATTAGGTATTCGATATCAGAAAGAATTGGTTGGGTTCTATGATCTCCAAAAAGCATCGCTTTCTACCATAATCTGTTTATTCTTCCTTTCCCAAGCCGTTTTCATGGAGTCTCTTACTGCTCTAATTTCTGCTTCTTCTGTGAGAAACAACCAATGTAAAGTGCCTCTGCAAGTATAAATTGATGATCTGAATTCCGAAAGATAAAACCAATTCCCCCTGTTTCTGAGAAGAGATTCCAAGCCCCATCACAATTGATTTTGGTCCAATTCAACGGTGGAGATATCCAAGTTGAGATATCAGATATTGGTGTGATTGCAGAGATTTTTAGGAGGTGTGGTTGGTTGATTTGCACAAGCAGCATCGATTTTGCTCTAGCCAGAATTGAGGATGGTTCTTCAATTATCCTATTATGGACAATTTCGTTTCTGCTAGCCCAGATTGACCAACACATACAAGCTATCATTGGGTATGTTTCAATTCTATTGGAATCATCTTGATAGGGAGTCAGCTGTAACCAGTATCTTATCCACTCATCAAAGGTAAGATTTTGGTACTCATGATTTGTGATATTTAATTGGGACCATATTGTGTTGAGATGTGAACATGAAACTAGTGCATGCATTATATTTTCTTCTTTCAATTTGCATCTTGGGCAAATAAAATCTGAAGTATGTATTCTGTGATGTAGAATTAGATTAACATGTAAGGCTCCTTTGATAGCCTTCCACACAAATAATTTCACCATTGCAGGTAATTTCTGAGCCCACAATTTGCTCCATAAATCAGAATTGGCAATGTCACCTCTTGAGGATAGACTGTGATATGCAATTTTAGTTGAGAATTTTCCATCTCTAGCATTTACCCATATCCTTCTATCTCTAGTAGGAATAAGGGTCAAAGGTATGTCTTCAATCTTCTCCACAGAAGATTGATCAAAAATAGCATTAAGTTTTGCTGAATCCCATGTTCTGTTCTGATGGTTGATAAGGTCAGCCACTGTGAGATTATGATCAGGTACTATGTTATCTTTTGGTGTTGCAACTCCTTTGCTTGGAATCCAGTTGTCACACCAAGGTTCTATTAATTGTCCTTCTCCCACTACCCATGAGATGAATGACTTAATCTTTTCCATAGTTTTATAGATACATTTCCATGCCTAAGAAGCTGTATTTGGACACTTAGCATGCAAGACATCTGTTTTAGGAAAATATTTTGCTTTAAGAACACTTGCCCATAGGGAGTTAGGATTCTCCACAAGTCTCCAAACACTTCTTGCCATCATAGCCAGGTTATTGATTTCACTGTTCCTGAAACCTAACCCACCTTCTTTTTTTGTATTGCAGATATTCTCTATGGCCAACAAATGTAGCTTCCTCTTTTTTGACTTTGGATCTTCTCCCCACCAATATCTGTTCAGGTGAGCATCTATTTTGTGACATAGATTCTTTGGGATTAGGAAATTTGCCATTTGGTATGTTAACATAGCTTGTCCCACATGTTGAACCAGAGTTGTTCTTCCTGCTTGATATGATAGAAAAGGAAAAAGAGAAGAAGGAAATTAGGCTGGAGCAGGGTGACAACAAAGTAGGAAAGCAACTCGAGAAGAAGGCAGGACTCGGGAGACTTAAAATCTCTTTCTGACAACAGGTTGTTTAACTGTATAACAAACTTAATTAGTTTCCTTCTTCTCGAGTTGCTTTCCTACTTTGTTGTCACCCTTGAACACGACAATCATCACCCGTAGCTCTGTTTCTCCTCTCAGCCTTTGCTCTCCCTGCTGCAATAGAAGTACAACTGTGTACCAAACGAAGTCCGGCATCTTGTGTCATATCGGGGGAATGGTGGAGCTGTACATATGATAGGATATCGCTGTCACAAGAACCACCAAATGAAAAGCCTCTTTGAACTATATTGACTGTGACTGACAAATTAGACGAGTTGCACTCGAAAAGTACGGGAGTTGGCCGGTCTTGATCATCAAAGTCATACCAAACAGCTAATATGCCACTGTCTTCTCAGTTAGGCCACTTATTCCTCACCTCGGTCATACAGCTCTTCAAATAACCTTTTGTTCGTTCAGAT